>OX459098.1:22324374-22924374 GCA_949775045.1 Metridium senile | reverse complement strand
TGTGAACGTTTTGCCTCTAATGTTCTACAAACAGAATGAATGGAATTAGTACCGTCTTAGAATAGCTTGTATACAAAAAGCACATGGAGGCTGATTAACAAAACATCACTTATCAAAGCTAATAGATACCCGTATTAACTGTCTTATTAAATACTAGACCAAAGCTGAGTACAATATGGCGCAATAAAACAACCAAAACTGATGTATTCGTTAGTAAAGTCGTTTTTACGTTTCATCTGGTCTTATTTCTGCTCGTGATTTCTCACCAAATCAAGACGAAATGCTTTCATAAGGTTTATTGGTTGTTTAGTTTAGTATTTTGTGTAGTTGCTACAGTTCTTTATATATTGTTGGGTTATAAGTACGTATACTAACCATCAACAGATAATCACTGTTCACCTTGAAATACCATTGACCCTTTGGTGGACATGTTCTTACATGAATTAGTTTCGTTTTCACATTCATTTTGTTCTTTACATAAGCAATCTTTTGTTTTCTGCCGAAATCATTTAAGATTGCTGGTTTTATTTCATGTCTTTATTGCTTATGATATAGTGTTTTACTCTATTTATTATCGGTGAGATGTGATTGTCCTCGACGAGCTATCGTATCTAGCTCGTGACCATGTGAAATATTTCTCGGTTTGTATATAAGCAAAGGTATTGCATGACTATCTATCGTGACCTCTCGGTAATCCAATCGTTTAACATGGTTAGCCCACCTGTACCCTATGTAAAGATGTCTGTCGACTGCTAGTAATAGAGAAGGGTCTTTAATCACTGTGCCGTTGCTAAAGTATACTTAATTACTCGTGAGAAAGATACTTTACCAAGTTATTGTAACGTGTAATGTTAGTTATTATTGTTAGTGTCTTGTTTCAGCTGTAGTTGCCAGTTTTCAAAGTCTTTTGTGCGATAACCGTTCTTTGTGTCAGGCTGTGTCCTAACAGGTTTAATTCGTTACATAATCAAGATTTCGTGAAGATTGTGTTTGTTAGTTTTTCCGTTTTCGACAAAGTGCCCTTATTAACAATTGAATAGATAGGTTGCCTGGAAATACAATTAGCACAAGTAAATCAGTTCTAGCTGCAAGGAGAACTGTCATTAATACCGTTCAATCTGAGTGTTCAAAGGTCATTTAAATGGTCACAGTGGCATGGTAGTAAGTGTACAATGATGTTAGAACAGTTCATATTGGTGTAAATGAAGCCATACAAGGATCTTGACGAAGCACACTTGTTTAATACGGTCTTCTATTTGATTATCATTCAAGACAATAGCCGAAGAATAGCATAGCGTGTGGCTGTATTGGTTTGCCAAGGTCGGTCCGGTCAATTAAAGACAAATGTTGCAAACCTTTCTGTCTCGTGGGTTAGTTGCTGGTGGACGGACGCATATCATACCTTAGCTCATGATATATCGCTTGTAGTAGGCTGGTTTAGCATGATATATAATTGATTCAAACGATTACATGGAGTAGGTCAATGAGATATTGCAATCATGAGCTTACAGCAGCAAATCGTCCTCATCATCCTTGCAGCATCAGCAGCCAATGTACGTAGCCAGTTTTCGTTGCTCGTTGATCAGTAAACCATCTAGAATTAATACATGGTTTGTATTTATGTGACAAGGATGTTTTTTTTTGCGTCTGACTGTAGATATATTGCAATCTGTGCGAATACAACATGCATGTACCTGTGTTGGCATGTCCTAACACATTACAAATGTTCGACGTTCTTTCCTGTTTGAAAATATTACACGATTTGTAGTTTGTTCAACATAGTATTAGTAATACTATGTTGAACTAAAAATTTACAGTATTTCAGACCTTTTCAGTTGAGATATCTACAATTTTAATACTATTTATTCTTTAGCTCGTTGTTAAAAACCTTTCCCACAAACTTTACATCTGGACATATCTTATAAACTCGTGTTTTAGAACATTTTCTTACTATAATTTTGTTAAAAGCATAGAGACGTCAGTTTTATGCGTTTTTTAAGAAAGTTCTCTTATTATTAGCTCCTTATTCTGCGCCTATAGCACGAGGGAGGGAGGTACGAAGACACACGGGTTATCATTACTCTTTGTCAAAGACAATATCAGTTTAAGGATTTAGCTGGGGGTGAAAACGACACCTTGATTGTATAGTACTCGTTTATATCATACTAATGTTCAGTTTCTATATATTTCAGGTGATTTATGCTTCACGAAAGTGCGGGACGTGCTCTCCAGGATATTTTGTAAACGGTTGTAAAACTAACACTACAGCGAACTGTGAATCGTGCCCTCCTGATAGCTATAAACTAGGTACAAATAGTTTAACAAGATGTACACGATGTACGGACTGTGCAGGAAGAAACAACATTGAAATACAGAAGTGTAATAGTACACACGACCGACAATGTCGATGTAAGCACGACTATTGGTACGATACTGGGGCTTTGTTCTGCTCACAGTGCAGTGCATGTAGAAAGGGAAAAGGGGTTGTAAAGGAGTGTGGTCTGACTGCAGACACCAAATGTCAAAGGTGTACAAGGGTAAGTAAATCACGATGACAGTAACTGATGATAGTGGTGATGACGATAATGATGATGATAGAATGATAGCACTGATGTTGGTAATGATGATGATAGTGATGCATGATGATGATGATGATAGTAGTGATGACGATAATGATGATGATAGAATGATAGCACTGATGTTGGTAATGACGATGATAGTGATGCATGATGATGATGATGATAGTGGTGATGACGATAATGATGATGATAGAATGATAGCACTGATGTTGGTAATGATGATGATAGTGGTGATGATGATAATGATGACAATATTGGCAATGATGAAAATGATGACGATAATGATAATTACAATAATAATAAATATCTGCATGGAACTAGATCAACTCTATCATTATCAATGACGGTTATGATTTGATAATGCATGACGATGATGTTGATATTGATGATGATGCCGCTGATAATAATGATGATAACTATATTGATGTTGATGCCGCTGATAATAATGATGACAATATGCACATTGAGTAGATAGGGGGCAATAAATTATTGTATTGCCTTCACAGGGGGTAACGTTCTCACCAGTTCACAGTAAAACAGACCCATGTCAGCCTTGTAAGAAATGTGGTGACAATGAAGACTTGATAAAACCGTGTACGAGAAGAGTAGATACAGAGTGTAGACCTATACCAGTCAAAAAAGAATTCCAGTTAAAAAATAAATCCAAGTGGCCAGATAACAACCATAAAGAGAACACAACGACAGAACCAACTACGACAATCGTAGAAAACACTCCAACTTTAAAAACAGGTACAGCTCGTTTACAGTGGAACCCCGCCTAACGTTCACCTGCTTAATACGGCCACCCCGTTATTGCAGCCAGTTTTTTAGGTCCCGACGAAATGCATACCCATACATTTTCTATTATATTTACCCGCTTCATACGGCCACCCCGTTAATACGGCCACTTTGGGCTGTCCCTTCAGTGGCCAGATTAACGGGGTTCCACTGTAATACTAATAATAATATAGTAACAACTTTATCGGATAGAACAAGATTTCATATATACAACACTGCTGTCTTTTCGTTTCTTTACTCTGAAGATGACTTCCGCTCAGGTTGTCGAAACGTCAGACATCAACACCAGCAGTCTTTCTTAAGACTACACTAACCCAGCCGATCATGCCTAGGCATCAACTACATATATACATCTATTATTGTAGCACCTTGATTCACGTTTGTATTGTTTTCTGTTTTAGAAGCTGTTGTTGTTACAACGTCAGTGTCACTAAGTGCCATCAAACAGAAAGACAACTCTAAGGCCAATACTTTACATATTGTACTTTATGTTGGTGGAACCTTCCTTGGTCTTTTGGTTATTGCCATTATTATCATTGTGGTTTTACGATATCGTAGAAAATCAACACATCGAAAGAGAACAAGAAATCAAAGTAAGTATACTAGTAATAACAATGGAGTAATGGGTATGTAGAGTAACTCGATTCTCTGATTAGTTTCAGCACCTTCGCCAACTAGTACTTTAAAAGTCGCAAAAGAATCAGTCAGCATACCGAGCACTACACCATTAATGAAAGGTTATTCTGGTAAGTCACACAATCATTATTAAACGAGTATTACAAAGATTAGAATACTGTGGTGTTGGTGCAGTGTGTCGGTGCAGTGTGTCGGTACTGTGTGTCGGTGCAGTCACGGTGCCGGTGTCGGTGGAGTGTGTCGCGGTGTTAGTAGTGTGTCGGTGGTGTGTGTCGGTACCGTGTGAGAATCTACTTTTCTGTGCCCTCATCTCATTTCATCTTCACTTTCCTTTCTTTTGTCCTTATGTACTTCTTTTCATTTCCTTCCAAATCTCTTTCCCCATCCCACTATGCAGATTGATACTACAGATACTAATATATCTGTATTGTAATACTTATCTGTCCTCGGCGATTGTATGATGGAGATGTTGTCTTGTATTGTAGATAAATTACTGCGAGATGTCAGCTATAGTCTTATCGATGATTTATCAAGACATCTTAACCCTAAAGGAAGATGGAAAACGCTTGCTGGTAAACTTAATTTTTCAAGTAAAGACATTGAAAACTTTCAACTTGAGCCAACGAGTGCAACAGAAGTAATGTTGCAACACTGGGGACAACGGAAAGGGAGCACGCTGTATCATCTTTACGAAGTGTTGAAAAATCTCAAGTGGCTAGTAGAGGCAGACATGGTTTCTCAGTACTTGTAGTCATGGGGATGGGTATCGAAGGGGACTCTTTTACATACATTATCGTTACTAATAGTACCCGGATGTTTCTAAAGCTCATTTCCCATAGAGCTTTACAAGAAATATATCTAATTGTAAGTGACAACGATAATGTCTGTAAATTCCATTGAATCTAGTGTTCATTTTGATTTGAACACGTCCGTAGGTCTAGATATTTAAAAATTGATTTATCACCGAATGTTTTGGATATTATTCATTGACAAGATCGCCACAAAAATTGGGGGTGATCAAGAACGCATGCGCGCGCATACTGAGACTGTTATACTCCGCTGTTATCGTTTCTTTTGATGACGACATTTTTTAGAATGCATTATGGGCATAGAATGCTCGGTTTGAAGTAGTCACGATTGGTGACAGTTTGTTATATAATATTTATAATTATTAATAATTATCAATGATTATTATAGTTATTAATAATTATTATTTTCCGTTTAAAATAATTATTTGTAGAATCTCTTTCCATTACGTGTTAAATGCATGACGTCATATGGCTAGAGAATGTTTGATATATACAAGTTATTCATGTACTTAATTTAAGGATTCATAAATAGTAATAGTCATTCTTGCAATAGGAAGTTTTTGTTTGTTTTTGGTTCAGCAACTTTTTGTGTTGTGTAGTTGTGTAATCAACTAATTTTTCTATCAATATATACGATATATGCACTATCAGTAATGCTAACGATATTGGCAATGATAACAATAATGATAATGATAACAATAATGATAATGATAACGATAATGGTAATGATAACGATAATGGTAATGATGATAATAATGATAACGATAATGGTAATTGTGGTTGATATATAATGGTAATGATAACGATAATGGTAATTGTGGTTGATATATAACGATAACGATAATGATAATAGTAGTACTACTGGTAATCATTAAATGATTTAATAATGCTTGTGCTAGTTCTATAGGAGTATGTTACGCTGTTCATTGCCAAGTAATGATCCAATAATATTTTAATTATATGCTAATTAACAGTAACTTGTAGCAAGGTATTAACTAACCATTATTAACATAACATCCCATAATAATCTTGTATCGACCTGCCACGTGGTATTAGGGCGTGGTCACTGCTCTAGTATTAAAGGAGTAGTGTGCATATATTTTGTAAATGTCAGTAATAATCGGGTTATAGTCAATTTTATTAGACAGCCATTAAATAGGTCAGGCATATGCCAAATCGAAACATGGCGACCTGTTATTGTTCTTGACTGCATGGCCACGTGTTCACGCTGTAACACAATGGAGTTTTCACATGTATGCGAGGCTAACCAGTCGAGAACAATAGTTATTTAAATTGGGCGCCATTTTCTGTTTCGGTGTATATATTTAGTAACGTAACTGTTTTATAGATATTACTGACGCAACGTTGATCAAATCAAACCTTAAGATGTATTCATAATTCAGGTTGCAAAAACATACTGCTTTTGATCAAAGGTTTTTGGTATACAGCTGATTCAATGAACGTTGTCGTTAGTAAACTATTTGCAGCAAGGGATCATGTTTTTATAATCATTCTTTTCGTATGTAAAGTACCATAGTTATATGTATATCCCATATATGATGTTTTCATTGAATCGGGTGTACGGATTCACCAACACCAATATGATTATGGCATACAACTTAGTATTGGTGATGATTTTCATCAAGTTTGAATGAATATTTTTATACGAATATAATATTTTTTTTTTCAAATTGCAACTAAAAAAATACACAAATTAGCGCTTACGTCTTGCTTCATGGGACTTTCGTTGTTGCGTTATTGTGATTATTATTAAAAGCAGAAACTACAAGAAGAAACGATATCTTCTTTGTTTGTTCTGCTACAAACTGATTTATTTAATCAAACCTTCTATATGAAGGAATGTGGCTCTTTTTCGAATTGTTAAATATCATAATCATTGTCCTTTTCCTCACTAGAGGACCGACAAGTCTTCTCGACTGATAACTCGTCCGTAAAGTTGTTCGTCTGATGTCAATTCAACACAACCAGACGACTTTTTCGTCTCCTATAATGTTCGTCCTGTTTTCACAGCAGACGCCTTGTTGTCCGTCCAGACGATTTGCCAGTTTTCTAGAGTGAAAGGGCTATTATCAACTAAGGAATAATTATTTTACATTCACTTCCAAGAAATACAGAGAACAGATCTCTGAAACTATTTTATAAAAATGTTTGAAAATAAGTATAAATCATGCACAAATCATGAAAAATGCCCACACTATTAAAAGAACGTTTACATTGCTTTGTCTTGTTGTCTTGTTGTCCATCTCCACTCCCAAGAAAGAAATATAGCGTGAAAGTAGTATATCCGTGAAATACAAATTACTAAATAGTACAAAATAGTGTTCATTAGACAATATATAGAAAATAATTGAATTGACATAAAATTGCACTCAGTTAGTATTACTAATGTTTCACGAATATACTATTTTCACTATATAGTAAATTATTTTTATTTTGGCAATATAAATAGATAGTTTCAGCATGTACGCATCAGCGCATCATTGCACGAGAGGGCTTGAGGCGAGGCTGTGTGGAACGCCTAGTTGATATTCACTTCCCGATACGATTTATGTACATGTTATTTGTGTAGGTTGAAAATATGAGTCGAGCTCACATGCTATATGATAATAAACCATTAGAGTCTATACCAGTCACTGCTGTTCAGTGGGAGACGCCATGGAATTCACAACAAGTATTCAGATATGCTAGGTAATTGACGAGTTATGACAGTGACATTTGTCTAGCCTGCATAGCTGGCCCTGGGGGATTGGGGAGAGAGGCGGAGGGATTGGGGAGAGGAGGGGAGGGGAGGGGAAGAGAAGGAAAGGAGGGCCTGCCCGCAAGGCCATGTATTTTACATGCTTACGGTCGCTGGCGACCGTAAACGCTGATTGGCTCATTCTTGACAAATGATTGACAGATATTGGGATAGGTCATGACGAAAACCAGAACACACTTTCATTCAGCTTCTTTGCTTGTAAACATGGTAAATGTTTATATATAGTTTTGGTGAACGGCGAGTATTACTCAACTTTCAAGTCAGGTAAATTCTTTTGGCCTGCACGACAGCCGATCTATCCGATGAAGCGGTATATGCTGTTATAATATTAGGTCCAGCGAGATTTCTCGACGAGCTGAAACTCTTTCAATGTTCCTCAATCTAAGCTACATTTATTTCCACACTTTGTTCCAAGCTAGAGTGGAATAATATAGTTATCATTTGAAGATGAAACATCGGACTTATCGGCTTTCTTGGTGAATGATTCGAACTGGTTTTATTGTTGTATCACATGCAGCCGTTGATTATGCCATGAAGGTTCGAATTACAACCGTCTCTGTGTTCTGATAAATCGCTCGTAAAACCTGACTTGATTTTTACTTGAATTAAAAGCAATTATCCCATGTCGATCTTTGAATGTTAGATTTTCTATGAGGGTAATTGTTTTCACAATAAATGGCGTATTCAAAGTTAAACTACCAATGTACAAACAAAGTCAGTTAGTATCAAGCTGAGAAGTTCTGGTAAGCCCTTACTTCCGGTGCGCTATTTTTAGTAGTGGGCGGTTAACTAAATAAGACAGCCTTGCGGGCAGGCTCTCCCTTCCTTCTCCCCCCCCCCCTCCCCTCTCCCCCTTTCCCCCAGAGAGCCAGGCTACGCAGGCTAACATTTGTCGAATATCTCTAACAATCAGATATTTGTCTATATAGTGGTGGTGGTGGTGGTATTTTAATAGAAGGTACTATACAAAGTCGTTCTCGCTTCTCTATAAGAGATACAACACCTGGGAATAATAAAGTAAGGATAAGAGTGCACGTTTATTGGTAAATACATTCAAAACAAAACAACAAATTTAATGGTTTGACAATTAATGGCATGCAGCCATGTTGACAGCCGTATAATAAAATAAAACTGAAAGACTAGTCCAACGTTCCAGCTCAAATGCACACTTTTGGAACTATCTTTGATAGTGAAAGCTGTGCTGACAAATGCCTGACGACTTGTTGCATAAATATAGATTCATTTCACTGTGATTTTTTGCAATGATAAGGGAGCGGTCATTATTTATGGTGGGGTAGGGGTGAGTGATTGTGAGGAGGGGTTATGGAATTTTCAAGACTTCTGACGGAGGGGTTATTAATTTTCCTAGGCAACTGAAGGAGGGATCACGATTTTGGCAAACATCAGAAGGAAGGGTCATGAAAAACATGTTTGTGGCAAGGGAGGGGTTGTGACAATTTGTAAATTTGAAGCAAAAAATCACCTGCCCCCTACCCTCCATAAATAATGACTGCGCTCCCTGACATTGTTTGTTTTTCATTTATTTTTAGTGGCGCTATGTTGTACTCCATGTTGAAATCACCAGGGCGACCAAAAGAAAGTTTGATTCTTCAGGGAAAGAAATTGAACCCAACTTTGGAGAAACCAAGAAAGTTAGCACCGGATACCTAATGTCATCATTCAGTATGTAACACTAGCCTGCACAAATATATCTCGTACAACTCATCAACAATCATGCCAATAGAACATCTGGGGCTGGTTGTATGAAGCCTGAATAGCACTATCCACAGATAAATCCCTATCCAACGGATAAAACATTTACAAATTCTATACACTGGATACCTCTTATCCAGTGGATAAATTTATCCAGGCTTCGTACAACTGACCCCAGCATGATAGGGTTATACCAGTAGCAGAATGCTTTTCCACAATCCCACACGATACTCTTCTTCGAACTATGTTAAACTCTTTTTACAGAATCTTTCTAAAACATAGTTTGAACAGAGTTTGACTTGGTTCTTTTCTCAGAAACATGTGCAGTTGGAGAAGCTGACAAACTAAGTGTTGGTGAAGTAAAGACAAACATATCCGTCAAGGAACTCCTGAATATAACAGAAAACAAAGAATCTGCTTATAAAAACTGTGCATCTTTGTGGTGGGATGAAAAAGAATTAGAAAAGATGGAACTTTGTGTGGGTGATCACATCAGACTAAGAACCAAAGGCAATGGACCGTATATTGGTAAACTGGGGGAAGGTTTTGTTTATGAACTAAAATACAGTGGAACCTCGTTAATCCGGCCACTGAAGAGACAGCCAAAAGTGGCTGTATTAACAGGGTGGCCATATAAAGCGGGTAAATTTTATAGAAAATGTATGGGCATGTCAATTGTCGGGACCTAAAAAACTGGCCGCAATAATGGGGTGGCCGCATTAAGCGGGTGGCCGTAAGGCGGGGTTCCACTGTATACTAAAGAGCTAAAATATAATTCTAGTGTTTGTCATTTATACATTACAGCGCAACACGCCTTATCGTTTCCACCAGACAAACATTTTTGAAACTCGCTATCAAATAGTGTGTCTGCACCTTTGTGATGACTCCGCCTCTCAATAAAAAAAGTGTCAAAAATGTTTGTCTGGTGGAAACGGTAAGGCACGTCTCGTTGTAACACTGACCCATTGTTTGTCAAGATTCACTGTCTAAACTTGACCAACAAAGTTCCAAATTAGCAAGCTACTCTAGTGGAGAAAGTACTGGTGCATTGTGGACTGACAAAGTCATGTCTCACAAGAAACAAGACGATGAAAAGGACAACCAGGCAGAAGGAGTTGATGATGATGAATGGGTAATTATTATACCATATATTAGAATAATCTAAAACTATCAAATAAGACAAACATAGTTGCTACCTAATAGAATTCTTATTTAGTGACTATTTAGTCACTATCCCGAAAAACATCAAGTACAACAAAAAAATGTCATGCAAGTTTATAAATAAATACAGGAAAGAACAAAATATCTAAAGAGCAAACTTAGATTTGGCCAATCTCCCATCAAATGTCCCTAAGATGTGTTTGTCTATTACAGGATGACTAACATGTGATGGAGTCAATGTTACAAGGTTGGTGTACAATATAGAAGTGATTCCTGTATTAAACAAAACTACAGTACATATGATCAATAACAAAACAATAATTGTTTAGCCATTCCCCTTTTAATATTTATTTGAATGCCCACACACTAATCAACTATTATTTTTACAACCACAGCAGCACATGGAAACAGGCTGGGCCGATCTGCATTACCAGAGAAGGCAAACATCCCTATACATACATATGTAATTATTGATTCATATTGGATTCTTTTTAAAGATTACTTTTGTTGTATATGATTGTCATAAAAACAATTTCATGGACTAGATAATATTTAAACACTAGATTTCTCCATTTTCAAGTAAACAGTACCTTGGAATTGCCGATGATTAGTAATTTATTTAAGGATACACCAGAGATTGATATATTTGAATTATTATTATTATCATAAAATGCAATCTCAATGATCTAATTATTACAAATAGTTTTTATCATGTAAAAAGTAAATCCTGATCATCTTCATTATCCAGTAAATTTGAAGCTTCTTCTGAAAGACAATAAAATAAATAACATGTATTAATGTAACATATATTACATCCTTAGAAAGGGCACACTTAATTTGGAGCACTTGATTTGGAGCCTTGCTCTGTTGTGTGATCCCCCACAATTTTTTTTTTACCATTTATTCATGTATTTATTATTCTTAGTAATTCTTATTCTTAGTATTTTGTATTATATTGTATTTTTAAGGTGAAAGTGATTATTATTTCAATAAATAAATAAAATAAATATTATAGATTTGTTGTTTGATTTTTTTTAGACATTTTAAAAATGTTCTCCAAAATAACATGGTTTAAACTCTGGTGTAAGTTGTGATTGTCTGGGCGCATGTAGTATTGACAAACACTGCTGGTGGAAGATGAAATACACTCAGGCTAGTGTACATTAGATGTCAACACCTCTTTCTCAAGAATCAATGTCTATATCTAAGCAAGGAAGATGTTAGCTCTATAGATGTAGTTAGTTACCTTGCTGTTGAATCCCTCTTTCCTTTTTCAATTTCTCAGCTTTATCTTTGATAATCTTTTTCTTCTCTTGTATTTTCTTGAGTCTGTTGGTCAAAGGTCATGTCAGATGAACTACATAACAATGATAATAATATTGTAATATTTATATAGAGCAAATTACAGTATATCCTCGTCGCCACAAGTAACGTCAATGGCCCAATGTAAACAGATCAAACAAACACACAAACTTTTGTAACAATCAACTTACCGATAGAACTCTTCTCTTTCCCGTTCGTCCAGTTCACCAATAATGTAACTAACAGTGCTTTCTATTTTAGGAATGATAACTACAAGAAACAACATTATTATTATATTATTAATAACACTAATACCAGTAATACAGACTTACCATGTTCAATTGCATTTACTCTTCGATTTGTGACTTTAATGGCTTCATCAAGGGTCACAAAGGAGGTCTGTAAGAAAGAACGAAGCATGAATTGACAGTGATTTACAATCTAAATCTAAATTTTAATCCACAAAGGTTGGCCATCACAGCAGATATAGCAAAATACTATAAAATAATAATAATAAATAAATGAATAATTTTAATAATAAATACATAGGTAAATTTTATATGTACAATCAGTAATAAAAATGTATAAGATAAAATATAGAAAATAAATATATCTATCTATAAAATCTATTTATAAAATACAACAGTCAATTCTAATGAATGAGTGAAATGATATCAGTTCATAGCAATAGGGGTTGAATGTCAATTGGGTCTTCTGCCCTGTATTCTCCTCCTGTTGTGTAATGTTTTATGCTGACAAATATTAATAAAGATATACAGGTAAAACAAGATTAGATTAGTACAAAGGAATAGTAAGGAAGCAATACCTGTAAGGATGCTAGTTCTACAAGTAACTTGACAGCTTTTCCATATACTTCCTGACATTTACTGACTTGTTGACCACCCCTTGACAAGCCAGTCAATTCATAACCTATGCATTATAGAGTATTAATGTTGGGTATAAAAAGTAACCTAGGCAATACATGATGGTATATTAATGATATAGTTTGTGTGTATAACCTATGTAATACATGATGGTATATTAATGATATAGTTTGTGTGTATAACCTATGCAAAACATTATAGAGTATTAATGTTGGGTATAAACAGTAACCTAGGCAATACATGATGGTATATTAATGATATAGTTTGTGTGTATAACCTATGCAAAACATTAAAGAGTATTCATGATACAGCTATTTCAAAAAACGTAGAATACTACATACTGAATAGTGAGACCGAAATGCATTTTGGGTCATGAAATATTGTTTAAAAGTAAAATAAATAATAATTAGTTATTTTATTCTTATTGCATTCCATTTGAAACAATGTACAAGCTAGTCATGATAAGTAAATATCGCTGTATATATATATTTTATTTCAAATGAATGAGACCCACAATGCCCTTTGGTCTTGGAATGCATTATTCAGTATTCAACGTTTTTTGAAATAGCTGTGTATATCATGTGTATATAAGCTAAGCAATACATGATAGTATAGAGCTGTTTTCATATGACTGTGAAAACGACACGGTCACCACATGGCAAGGCTAAGGCAGAAAATTTGAACGT
This sequence comes from Metridium senile, assembly GCA_949775045.1. NCBI lineage: Eukaryota > Metazoa > Cnidaria > Anthozoa > Actiniaria > Metridiidae > Metridium > Metridium senile. Next base: position 22,911,027 of record OX459098.1, on the reverse strand, counting down.
TTTTAAAGAAACTATGGCAGTAACACAGTCACGGCACGGCACGTCCGTTTCACACTCGAAAACTGCTCTATAAATGATATATCTTGTGTATGTTCCTTTAGTAGAAAATAACTTTCATATGACATCTTGTGATGATTATGCTATGGGAGTAAATGGTCTAAACCCAGGTGAAGTGAACATGTCAGTCACAAACAACAAGAATTTCTCAAGACTACTTTAGGCCAAACAAAAAAATATGTGTTTCCTGTTGCGCGACCGACCCTAATTTTCTTACCGATTTTTGCCGACCCTAATATTTTTTTTGCATTCCCGAATTCAACAACGATTTGTTGAAGTTTATTTTTAGTAATTTGTTTTAGAAATGGCGTCAACAACAATGACCTAATAAAAATGAGTATCAAATTTAATGATATCAGTCAAAAAAAAAAAAGAAATCTGACCTACCGACCCCAATTGATTATATTTCTCATGCAACAGGAAACACACATATTTTTTTGTTTGGCCTTATCACATTAATTAATTTATCTTGTTATTTCTCATAAACCCCTCTCTAATGGACTTACTGTTAGTTCCATCGGTTACAGACTCAAAGATAGGTAAACTAACCCCTGCAATAAATGATAACATATAATTTAACCGAATATCATAGACATGATCATAAAAGAACATAACACAAACCTGCTACATTGTCTTTCCTCATTTTAATCTTTGTCTGAGCTTTGTCCACATTCTCTAGAACACCAATACTAGAAGTGAAGAAAGGACATTAAACTTTATAGATATACTATTATCAGAGCACCATTTACAATAACAACAACAACAATAATACAATCAATCATGCACCTTCGTCTATATTATAGGAACTGTACCAACTTTTATTAGTATTTTTTTATTATCAAAGTTATTTACATGTTTTTAATTTACATATTTCAATTAAAGTTGGGTCCCCAGGTATCTTAAGCCTGCTGTGGGCCCTTTTAGTTACTATATTTTTCCATTATAAAACACATATTTAATAGTTGAATGTTGCATCCATACTTCTCATCTTCAACTAAATATTTCAAATTAATTTAATAAGATACACAACCAGATTCAAGTATAAAATAGGAAATCTCCTTCCTGCGTAGTATGACATTTCTGTTCTTTAACTTAATCAATTATTCATGAGAGGTCATGTGATGGCCCTCATATACTCGTCCCTTTGTATTTTCACTAATACTATCAAATAATCATTAATACAACATTCTAATCATTAATATCACAATAATCAATGTTACCCAAAGTCACCAGCAGCAAAGTTCGCTTCTGCCAGTGAAAATGTTGCTTCTTTCATGATCTCACCCATCAAATGCTTCGTCTGATAAAAACAATGTTGATTGGTTGTTATAATTCACACATATATTACCCGAATACTACCATAAATACCTCAATTATCTTCTTTAAAATCTTTCTAAATCTCATTGTTAAAGCGTCGGCCTTTTTCTTCAACAAACTGTGTCCTTTCTGGGCCCCTTTTAGCCTTGCCTTCATCAGCGTCAAAGCCCTAATATTGAAACGTCGTAGAATTACGTTAGAAAACAATGGGTTTAATAAGATCGATTAAGTGTAAAGGAACTTCACTTACATCCTAGATGGAAACACATTGAGCCTATCTTTTCCGCCTCCTGACATTTTATAAATTGGACTATTTTGTCAGGGAAATTTTCGAATTTGTCTAATTTTCACCTACTGGGCCATTAGCGACCAGGCCTTTTTGTACAACACAGGTAATCCAATAATAATAGGTCGACTCATTTATTTGTTAAAATGATTGCTTGCTTGGATATCAATAAAGAGACAGGGAAATGAAGTACATTAGAACTCCAAAAGAAACGACTAGTGGGTTTGACATTACAGACAGCAATGGGGAGAGATAAAATGGGGCGACACAGCAATGGGGTTACAAGACTGCAATTGAGTGAAATAGCTGAATGCAGAATGCCCAAAAATGTTGGTCAACCAATACGTTTTTTCTGGTAAATATATTAGCTGCTTCACTCTAATAATTATTCTAAAGGACAATAGTGCAATTTGTATCAACAGTCAGTGTTATGTGCATACTAGATATTCATTGTATTATTGACATGTGAATATTAGTAGTCTGAATAGATTGGTGTACACATTATGAAGATAATTTAATCAAGTACTTGTAAAGTTTACATCAAGCTCATATCAGTTTTATAGTCAATTGACTTCAACCAAGGCCAACAAAAACAAAATGTTTGATTTTTCGCTTAAAATGTTTATAATGTTGACTCTCCCTCCACAAGTGTTGTTTTTTATCTCACAAAAATAATTTCTTTAGAAATGGTTTGGTTGGCCTAGGTTGAAGTCATCACATTGTAATTTTAATTGAAGGTCATTGTAATAATAAAACTAGAAACTATTGCAAACAAATACTGTGTATGTTAGAAATTATTGTCATGTATTCCCTAACAAAATGAGTGACTATAGCCTCCTTTGCAGCAGAACTGGAGTTCCAATACAATAAATGGCTGTGTGTTGAACACACATTTTATTAGCTTTGCCTATATAAATACAAAACTAAGCCAGTTATTGACATCACTAGGCTGAGTGGTCTAGGAATAAGATGGTCTGTTCATGATGTACAGCATAACCTAGCAAGATGTTGGTTTTGATGAAGCATTCACATAGAGGACAAACACTAGATCTGTGTAATACAAAACTGCTAAATAGTACAATTAAAATCTATGTATCTAGAAGTATTCCACAGATATAATATTTGTATATCAGTTTTGTACAAAAGTGTATTTTTATTATAGAACTGTCTGCATGAATGCCTGTCTATGTTTTTATTATTTAAATCACTCAATAAGTTTCTTGGCAATAAAGAATCTTCTTAAGTAGAATAGCTGCCAGGTAGCAAGACCAAACAAACACAGGATAGAAAATACAGAGAAGTATAGAACTCTTGAGTGGGTGGATTCTGAAAGACAGTAATATTAATGATATTAGATAACATATAATACATGTATATGTATAGGAAATTGCACGATCTTGTGTACAATTCATAATTAATAGGTACAAGTGATGTTTTGAAAGTTTTCAAAATTGGATAAACCTTTTAGGCAAGTCCAACTTGATAACGTTCATAACATCACAAGTATCTAAAGAAAAGATTGTGCATTTTTTTATTTATAATATACTGAAAAACTAATTGGTAGTCTGCAGACTACAATTTACGATTTAATTGTAATTTTCTCATCCAATCAGAATCAAGTAATTTTGTACAGAAGGCTGTATGTTAGATAACTTTTAGTGTTAATACGTATTTTCCCTCGTAAAATAAAGTTTATTGTATTGTATTGTACAGTATATTATAAATATTATAACAGGAGAAGTACTGTTTGTAAGGTTTTTGTAGGATATTAGAGGAATTCATATTCGTACCATTAGTATCTCTCATTTCTTGTTCTCTTTGTCTCATGTAAGCAAAGTCATTTACAATAGCATCAGCTAAATCTTCAAGTCTTTTCAGCTCTATTTCCATGGGTTTAAGTTTCTCTGCCTTTCCAAGCTGAAACAACAAAACAACAATACATAAAAAATAAAAAATAAAAAAGACATCCAAGCATTGCTTTAATTTGTTTTCATTATATTCCAACTGGGACCACTATCATAAAGTTAAACAATAAGATGACAATATTTATACAATAGGGTTTATACAATAATTTATACAAAAATGAATCAGTATGCTTATATCAATGTGCTATCTTATTGGCTGTCTACAAAAAATGATCTATATGTTTTAACCTTATAGTCAGCTAACATGTTGCTATGTATGTGTGTGTTTCCACCCGATTCAAATATTTTGGGAATAAGATTCTTTGTGTTATGCAATTCAATATATTACATGGAAAATGTTTGGAACAAACGTTTTTATTCCCAAAGGTTTTTAATTGGGTGGAAAGTGCTTAGCAACAGGTTAGCCAATTAGGTCTATTGGTTATGATACAAGTTAAAGAAAGTACTTCTGGTTGGAGTATTCAAACTGAAACTTTTAAGACATACAACATAGCTAGTGTAACTTAACACCATTGAAAGCTGACAAAAAGAGTTTTTAGTAAAATATTCACTTTCTACTTACATCTTCATAGCTTTTGGCTTCAACACCATGTTTTATCTCAATAAAGATTTCACGGTCACTGCCACCAGCTTGAGTTGCTGAAAAGTAACAAAGACAGCTTAATATTACTTATCTACCATATATATAAAACACCAGCGCAGCATATAAAAGTTTACATGCTAGTTTCTATTCAGCTTATTAGGAGATATTACAGAGATCCATGGATAAAGATCAGACAGTTGATGGGAACATCAGTGGACCAGGCAAAGAGATTGACACAGTCCAAAAATGAGTTCAGCAGAGTGATCAACCAGCGATTCACTCTGGCTCTTCGTTGACCAGGTCAACAATAGAGAAATAAACTGTACTGTACTGTTATTATTAACCAGTAAGAGGTTTATCTTATCATGTAGGTTTAATGCCTTGGCAAGGAGATAATGCTGGGGGAGGAAGGGTTATGAAATCATCCAAGCATATCATACTTTGTCTGGAAATAGCACCAACTAACTTTACAATAAACAAATCACTAGTGTTTGTAATGCCTGGTATTACCAACATCATATTCTTCAAAGGACAATGGAGAACTAGTTAACCTGTGATTATTTTACTCCGACGAAGGGCTAAAGATCGAAACTTCAGTAAAATAAAGCTAACATTTTTTTACGGTGTTACAAATTTCATCCTAATTTCATAGTTGATATCGAACACCAACACAGCCTATACTAGTTTACTTGCTAGCTTCCATTGTTATTATTTTGATAACAGGTGCAAATTCGATCCAAAATATCATATTACAAGTATGATTGTATTACTGCCAGATATTGTATATTACTAACCTTCACTCTCGAAACACACTTCATACATATCATAGTCATCTGTTGTAAAGGCAAACTTTCCTTTTGTAGCCTCGTCCCTCTTGTATAAAACATGGCCTGATGTCTCAACAACCTATTAACCCAAACAATCATTAGACACCAGCCTTGACCGTACTTCTATCTGGTATTCTATGCAGTATAACAAACCTTTAAATGTGTTTTTTGATGAGGAGCCTCGGACAATCGGTATTCACCAGTAACTAAAACATCTTTGTGTACTTCTTCTTTGAGGCATTTTTTAGCTCCAGATGGTAAAGTAAATGATAGAGAACTTACTAATAAAATAACATCACATAAAATAAACGTACAAACTAAATATAAAACAGATTTCATGGTAACGGCTATCTTTCTGCACGTTTTCTGTGAGTATTTTACGTGTTTTCAAAGATGGCAGCGACGTGGCAGAAGAACGGGAAAGAGCTGCATCCGGGAGATTATAAACACCACTGTACAAAAACAATGCAGGCGCGCAGTGGTTTAGTACACAGGAAATCCAACAACATACAAGATCCATAACACAGGAATCCTGAATGTAAACAACGTTTTTGGAAGCCGGAAGTTGCTTTCGTTTCGTTTACAATAAATAGCGCTAAGGGCTCATATATTTGTGTCCCAAATGTGAATATGTTATAAACTGGGTATTTTGAATCTCGTGTGTGCAACATTGAAAGTGTTCTAGAACGTTTGATCGGTGCAGCAGTTATGACGTGTCTGATCAAAAGCAGGTACTCAACCTTAGATTCATTGTACAGGTCGTCTTTGAATTGCACATTGAATATTATCAACATGAAATCGTCGTGTTTAATTTGTTCTACAGTCGTTTCCACTATTATATTTAGTATCTTATTTGAAGGAGTACATTCTGTTTCTTTCTCACTCAAAGCCGGTTCAAAGAAATGTTTCTTAGACGGCGCTAAAAAGGACATTCCAGTAAAGGGTGAATACTCAGTGTCGAAAAACGATCGTTATAATGTTAAACTAACAGTAAGTCATTTTTCCTGTCAATCCAAGTATAGCACAATCTAAACACTAATACTTGTTTCTTATTTCATCCAAGATCAAAGATGCTCGTCCAGATAAACTCGAGGACTTGTTGTACAACAAAGACCAAGCCACTGAAGGCAAATTTGCATTCTCCTTTGATTACGATGCAGTCATGGACATCTGCTTCCATAATGAAGGTATTAAAGGCTAACATATGTGTGTTAAAGTAGATGTGCTTGATTGATGTTGCCTTAGTGTCTGTCTGTCTATATACCTCATTATATTGTTGTCTTTTGTCCCGCAGCCCCAGCAGGAAGTGGAGTTGACCGTATTATTTCCTTGAAAGTTTTGCTTGGATTTGAAGCCAAAAACTACGATGATGTAAGCTTATTACAATAATAATTAACATTTTATTTTTTCTTGTCTACCAAACAAGATTACAGACATTTATCAGTCATTTTGTTTTTTCATTTCTAGATTGCTGCATCTCAAAAACTAGCTCCACATGAAACCAAAATGCTAATGCTATCAGACATGTCTGATTATCTTGTTAGAAGTTTTGGATGGTTGATAGTGAAAGGAGATGAAATGCATCTTACTAATGGTAAGTTAGCTGCCGAGATCTCATTACCACCTCATAAAACTTAGCTCATAGAATACCCAACATTTACACCCATTGTTAACCAAGACTATAAAAAGGGCTTCTATGCAACACATGGTGCAAAAGGACTGGGGTGAGATGATGGTACTGATATGATATGTGGAAAGGGTCATTTAAAATAAGTTTGTCCCAGGGTTGGAATTCTTATAAACTCTGAAACTCAAAAGCCAACCACCATTTCTACTTCTGTCCAAACTCAAAAAGTTTCCAACACTTCTGTAGATTCTGCGCACAAAGTATGAGTGCCTTTGATTGGTAGCCTATATATTCCAGAGCATGTTTATTTTTGTTCAAATTGTTTGCAAATGGTCTGAGTAGAAAAAACAGCATTTTGTTGGTTGGCATTTTAATGGCAGAGTTCACAGAATAGTGAAATAGGTAATAAGTGAATCATTTCTTGTCTGTGTAAGGAATATAAAACAACATGCGTGTCTAATATAAACACGTTGGGAGCTGTAGAAGAGTTGTAAAGAAGCACGAGACATCTTTGATTTGTAAAGTGCTCTACATCTCCCAGAGTGTTTATATCAAGTGGATGTTTAATATTGTTTTTAAACTTTAAAAAGTTTTTATAATTTATTTTGGATGTGTTTACAATAATAAGCTGAGCATGTCGAGCATGTCTCTGTTCTCTGATATAAACATGGTAGCCAGCCAAATCATCAAAGTATGTGCAGTATTTCAAATATTTAAATGTACAATAGTTGATATTTTATTTTTATCTTTCTACAGAGTCCACCAGTGGTCGTATTTTGTACTTGGGAGTGTTTGTTACTATTCTGTTTGTTGTGCTGACAGCTGGCCAACTCTTTTACTTGCACAGGTTTTTTTCATCAAAGAAATTAATATAAGCACTAGTCTGTTAGAACAGCTTATATATCAAAATCTTTATTTTATAATATCATGTAGGATTATCCAACACCACATTGTGACAAAATCAAAATAATAAAAGTGTAATCAACCAACAAAGTTTTTTTCAGGAGATTAAAATTTATTTTAAAGTTTATTTTATACAGAAGTGTTACAATGAAGATCACATTATTCTTATTAGACTACGATACTATTTACCACTGACTTAATTGCAATGTAATTTTTTAAGTTTATCCAAATAAAATATTCACAGAATTGTTTTACAGTTTTGTATCAATAATATGCACAAATACACAATTTTGTTTTATACATTATGATACAGTCATCACTATTCATACCAAATTTAATAATGAAGCATATTACCAAATTTAACAATGAAGCATACCTTCGAGACATTGAAGAAGCGGATTTCGATAGTCTCATTAGCAAATATATAATATCATGTATAATATATATTGTAATTAGTATATAAGAGCAAATAAAGATTCTATTCTATTGTATTCTACTATAAAACTACTGAGGAAAGTTATGCTTCTCTGACATAAAAATGTTAAATATTTCAGATGGGTTGATGAATGAGTGAGGACTATCACCAACATTTATGATTTGCGATCATCATCATCATTACCACTGCCACCATCAACATCATCATCAGATGCATCACCATCAACTTCATTTATGCCATCCATCAATGATAACAGTTTTGTGTAAATAATGAACTAACTAGAAAACAAGTATTTTAAAGTCAGAGAGAAAACTTTCCTAGTTAATTATCCACGACAAGCTTAAGCCAGGAATAAAATGAATTTTGTCGCTTTGAAGGCGTCAAGCTTCTCGGGGTGAGCTGTAACCTAACACTACTTTGTGGTTGTTGTACTTCAACACTTATGTTTGCAGCTCATCCTGCTCAGAATTTTTTAGTAATATTTTACGGTGTTACAAATTTCATTATATTACCTATCGTATATATCAAACACCGACTTAGACTATACTAGTTTTCTCGCTGGTTTCCATTTATAAAAAAACATCGGTCATGTTTAACGTCCGATCCTGTCAACTGCTATCATATAGTCAAAGTTTAGTATTAATATCGACGGTATCCCGCGCGTTATTCAAAGGTCACTAAATAGTTCATCCTGAGCTATTAAGTACACGATGTTACGAAGAGGTCTTTCTAGTTGTCTCAGCTCTGAAAAACGTTGGTTCGCGTTAACAGTTAAGTTATGTGGCTGGCCAAAGACGAAATGCGTTAATTCGACTTTCCGAGAACGGTTTACTAGCGAAATCGTACATGTTCCCTTGTCGAGCTTATAACCTGATTTAGAAAATGGCGCCATTTAATGCCGGTGGGAGAAATAAACAAGGCTATGGTGTACGTTTCCACGGTCTTTGGAATCGTCGGTCCAGTACTAAATAAATATACTTCAAGATAAAAGCAAAAGCGCCAGATGAAGCAGGTAAACTTTATTATACCTTTCCGACCTTGGTTGCCGGAGCGACCGGGTAAGTTAGTCAGTTAAAAATCTATTAATAAGCTTTATCAATGCAGAAAATATGATAACTATTATGTGTTCAAGCGGTGTATGTTTTGCAAGATCGAAGAAATACAATCTTAATTTTTGTATATCTGCACTGACTACTAATAATAATATTACTACTAAATAACATATATCTACTTGCTTATAAATACATATATAATAAATATATTACTATTGAAGGCTTCTTTTCTTTCTATCTATTTCAAATTCTGACTGCTTTTAAGGTGACGCGCCCGAAAGCAGAGTAGTAGAAGTTACTAGGTGTCTCGCCCGTAAATCTGCTCTCAGAATTATTTCTACTTGCTTATAAATACATAATAAATAATTCTATTGAAGGCTTCTTTTCTTTCTATCTATTTCAAATTCTGACTGCTTTTAAGGTGACGCGCCCGAAAGCAGAGTAGTAGAAGTTACTAGGTGTCTCGCCCGTAAATCTGCTCTCAGAATTATTTCTACTTGCTTATAAATACATAATAAATAATTCTATTGAAGGCTTCTTTTCTTTCTATCTATTTCAAATTCTGACTGCTTTTAAGGTGACGCGCCCGAAAGCAGAGTAGTAGAAGTTACTAGGTGTCTCGCCCGTAAATCTGCTCTCAGAATTATTTCTACTTGCTTATAGATACATAATAAATAATACTATTGAATTGGTAACGCACAAAAAGTCGCAGATTCGTTAATTACATACCGAAGAATTGTAAATAAGTATATATTTAAGTAATCAAGTACAGTGTTGTTGAAAAATAACAACTATACATAACTAGTTAAATAACTGATTCACGAATGTATTTAAACTGATAAATCAGTCACATTGTAAAACGTTATTATACTTTGCTCAAGTTTATATATTTAGGAAAAACATATGCCGTTGACAGGAGTATTTAGTCATCACTTGCATTAATGATTTAATCTTCACACCATAGACACACGTTTTTAAAGGGATTTAAGGACTCCTGCTTAGAATTTTTCTCTTGGCCTAAGCTTGTCGTGATTGCTCTCAATTCAGGAAATGCTGCACTGAAAACCCAAAAATATTTTTTACAACAGAGCTATTAACTCTGTTTACAAGTATGATAGTATAATATGTTGTTAGATAAAAGTGTTTAATCATGATAATGTTAACTCCATATAGTTGCAAAGACTGTGTCTCCTATTCTTATGGTCTCTATTTTATCAATAGCTACATCAATTCTAAAGAATTTGATATTAACTTTATCTTTACCTATTAACTTTACCCCCTATTAACTATGCTTTACCTAGTAGGTGATATTGTCTTTACCTATTAACTTTACCCCCTATTAACTATGCTTTACCTAGATGATATTATCTTTATCTATTAACTTTACCTCCTATTAACTATGCTTTACCTAGTAGATGATATTATCTTTATCTATTAACTTTACCCCCTATTAACTATGCTTTACCTAGTAGGTGATATTATCTTTATCTATTAACTTTACCCCCTATTAACTATGCTTTACCTAGTAGGTGATATTATCTTTATCTATTAACTTTACCCCATATTAACTATGCTTTACCTAGTAGATGATATTATCTTTATCTATTAACTTTACCCCCTATTAACTTAATGCTTTATCTAGTAGATGATATTAACTTTATCTAGTTGCAAAGACTGTGTCTCCAACGTTCATGGTTCCTATCTTATCAATAGCTACATCAATTCCAAAGAATGGTGCATCTCCATGTCGTTCATCTCTGTTCTCAGGTACTCTAGTTCTAAAAACATAATTGTTAGAAATGCCCCTTGTGACATTAATTGTTTACAATTATTGACAGTACCTTTTAAGTGTTGCTAGGGGTTCTTTTCCAGTTTTCATTCCAAGGTCTGGATCAACAGTAGTCATGATACATCTGTAACATAGTGACTTTCAATAAGTATATAAAGTACTTATCTATGTATCATAGATGATTCTTACCTAGTACAGTTTTTTAGACATCTCAGCCTAACATCGTTGATTTTTAGCTGCTTCCAGTTGTCCTGCAAGTTAGAGATATATTCATCATCATCATCATCATCATCATCATCACCGTCGTCGTCGCCACCGCCGCCGCTGTCGCCGTCGTCGTCGTCGTAATCATCATCATCATCATCTTCATCATCATCATCATCATCATCCCCTCAGGGTACATATTGGCCTCTGGGCATGGAAATGGAATGGAAAACATGAATATGTTCTTGTTCACCATGGTTGTTTTGTAAATACATGTAATGTTCTTGTTCACCATGGTTGTTTTGTAAATACATGTAATGTTTTACAATTGAAAGTTTTTACCTCATCAAAAGTCTTTGTTCCTTTGATAATGACATTTGGTCTGAAGCGTCTCATTATGACAGGAGTATCAAGTTCTTTATTCAAAGCATCAAGTGCTTCTTCTGTTGCCATCATTAATGGTGAGAAGTCTGCAAATCCATGCTGCAAGGAAACAGAGTGATTTATTTGAATATCAAAGTTTGTACTTTGTTATCTGGTTTGAGCAATGCTATTGTACCCTATCATCAGGTTTTGCAATTGCTCCCCAAATTTCATCATTGGCAACATATCTAGGATTTGTCATGTAATAAAGTTGACAGCCAGGTTTGTCAAGGTACTTAGATATCCACTGTGCTGCTTCATCTCCAGCATACTGTCCTTCTCCAACCACGCCAAAAACACTGAAACAACATTAAACAATAATAATAAATACTCTAGTCAAATGTGTGGCTCAGTTAGGTTTAAAATACTATAGCCAGCTACTGATTTTGAATGCTAGTCCATATACACAACCTTATGTTCCTGAGGTCAGTACTGTCAAGAGGTAAACTTATCGTCAATGTTTCCATGTCAGGACCATCCAAGCAAAGACTATCAAGTTGGCCATTGTTGTTGGTCAGTGATGGTGTAACCAGCTGTAGTTTGGGTTTTTCACGAGCTGAAATAAAGTTGTGTTTTTCATTCAAGACAATCCATCGCCTGAAAGGAACAGAACTAGTCAAAGGAGGAGTGAATACTGCTTTGTGATACTTTAATCTCAAGATACTGGCTTGTTTCACAGATTATAGTGCAACTACGGTACCTGTTTCAAACAAATTTCAAAATAGGTATTTTTTGTGATCAAACAAAAAACTTGTAGAGGGTTCTCACAGGATAAGATGTTTCTTATTCAATCTCGATCTTTTCCGTTAATATATAAAGAAAAGTATTAGGCAGCATTTTGAGCAAAAAAACAAACAAACATTTGTAGAGATTCTATTGTTTATATTCTCAATCATGATTGGATAATTATGTTTTGGTGGTCCCGGTTTCAGTAGTTGCACTGTAAGAACTCGTTTAAAAACACCTTTTTCTAAGAACTAGTATTATTTAATATAAAGATTTCATAATATGGTGGTACGATCATGATAAGGTCAAATATTAAACTTCCTCTCTTCAACCTTCAGCCTTAGACAGGTAAAGTCCCGTGGGAACTTTTGGAACTTTTGAAAAATACACCTAATTTGCTTAGCAAATTTTAATCCCTAAGAGATACCACAAAAATACTTGCATTATGGAATGGGCTAGTTCCTTTTTCAACACCCTAAAAGATATTAGAAAGTACCGTTTTGCTTAACCTCAAATTTAAGACTGACTAAAAGATACTAAATCGCTGATATTTTCTCCTCAGAGATAGGGCAAAATGCCAAGAATGCGGATGGCAAATGCATTTAATGCCCTGTTTTTGCTTCTGATAATGATAAAGACTTTTTTGTTGTGCATGTTGTTTATTTGTGGCCCTTGTAGGTAGCTGCATTGTTGTGCTTGGGTGTATATTCATGTTAATATCCCACCACAAATAAACAATATGCCCACCAAAAGACATGTTATTGTCCTATTATTCTGTTAATAAAGGTAGTGTTTCCCATATATCCTATGATATGTAGGGATGGGCTAGCAAGGGATCAGGGTAGTCGACAAGATGCCCTTTATACCTATCATGTTGCAAGCCTTGCTCCAAGCATACTACACTGTCCAATGGTATTCCCTTACAAGACTTGACTGGATATACATACAATCCAGTCACTTGACCTACAGCATGGAACTCCTTGCTCTGTCTACGTCTCCAGTATATCACTGCTGCAACAGATACAGCTACAGCAGAAATAGATAGCAATAAACATTTAGAATAACTCATCGCACACCGATACAACAACCACGTTGTTTTCTTTGTTTGACCGCTGACTGAATTGTTGATTACACAGGTAGCCCAACGGTAGTTTACGTTCTTTATCAAAGGTGAAACATCAAGATTGCACTACTAATCTTTAATTTAATTTTTTTAATTCGTTTTTTAACTCGTTTGCTTTATAATGGAAAGAATATTTGCACATCAAGTGTTCTGTTGAGTGCAAAAGCAAATTATGGACAAACAACATCCTGCCAAGAAACTCAAAGTTGACCATGACTCAACTAGAAGTGGTAAGCTGATCTTTTTTATTAAAGAATTATTGTCAACATGATATATAATTGACTAATGTCTATAATTATATTGTTAAGGTTCAAATAACAAATCAAGAGATGAACAATCAGTTGAAAAATGTGCCAAACCGGTAGCTGTTCTTGCCGCTGAGTTCACTCGACCGATAGAAACAGGTAAATATGACCATGAACTAACTAACAATTATTTTCTCATGAAAAACTGTCTTTTTTATTTTGTTGATAGTTTCAATGTACGTGGCAGACCTTCTAAACCCAAAACTGGCTTCAAAATATATCAGGTAAAACACAAATAAGAATAAATTATTTGTCTTTGCTATGCGTAATGTTTTTATTTGGTCTTCATTAAAGAGAACTTAGAGAAAACTTTCCATTAGACGATTTACAACATCTAAAGAGAGTGAGACGGATCTATCACAATGAAAAAGGTAGGTAGTGAATAATTAATAGAAGACCGTAATAAATATAAAAGAATTTCATTAATAGTCATGTGAATTCCCATATGGTCTAGCGGTTAGGATTCCTGGCTTTCACCCAGGCGGCCCGGGTTCGACTCCCGGTATGGGAACACATTTTTTTCCGTTTTCTTTTTATTACCCGTATATTTTTGTTTTGTATTTATTCCTTTTTTTGTCTGTTTTAGGTGACATTTTACAAATTTTAATAACAAAAGCAGTCCATAATGATCAAATATGCAAAAACACACATGGTCTAGAACTAGGCCAGCCTTACATTATACAAGTACCAAAATCTCAACCTTTGACTAGAGAACAGTTTAATGAAGCTTCAAAACTATGGCCATCAAACTTTCATGAAGATAAATAGTAAGAAAAATTTATTTATTTACTTTTTTTATTTATTGATATCTTTTTTATTTATTTATTTTCTGATTTTTTTTACTTATAATTAACCACATCCTCGGGAACCCAGGGGTAATCCTCTGTTTATCTGTTTCTCGCTCCCAGAATAAATACCCCTTGGAACATAGTCTGTTGGAGCTTGTTTCGGAAGTCAAAATTCAGCTCTTTTGACTTCCGGAACAAGCTCAAACAGACTACATACCCAGGGGTATTTATTCTGGGAGCGAGAAACAAGCAACAGAAGATTACCCCTGGGTTCCCGAGGATGAATTTATTAATGTATATATTTTCTTATTTATTTATTTTTACTTATTTATTTTCTTTTGATTTTTTTAAAATTTATGTATTTATTTTCTTATTCATTTATTTATTTATTTATTTATTAATTTACTTATTGTTTTACCTATTTATTTCTTTACTCACTTTTTTTGATGTATTTATTTGTTTATATATTTACTTTATACTTGTTTATTTATATATTTATATATTTACATATTTATTTATTTATTTACTTATACAGCCAATTGCATAAAGGTTGTAGTTTCTGAGATATACATATATACACATATCTAATTATATGCACTTTCTAAATAACTACTCAAAACATTCAAAATGTACTTTTTTGATAACTACGAGATTTAGAAAGGATAAAAAATATATATTTTGGTAAGAATTCCATACAAAGAACACCCGAAAAAAGCAGTGTTTTTGGTTTTTGCATCTCATTATATATGTTATATGTGTATACATGTATACTACAACCTTTATACAATCGACTGTATATATATATATTTATTCATTTATATATGTGGATATGTCTATACTGACGGTAAAGTGCTCAATACAATGTAGAGCGTTATTTATTCATTTATATGTTTACATATTTATTTACTTACTTACTTATTTATTTATTTGCTTATTTATTTATTTATTTATTCATTTATTTACTTGTATATTTATTCATTTATTTAATTATCTATTTAATCATTTATCGTTTTATATTGATTTTTTTCTAGTGTTGCTAAGATGTTATCTGGTGACTTATTTAGTGGTGATGATGTTAAACAAATCAACAGTTATATGTCACTGGCCATCCAAGCAGCAAAGACAGGAAAAAACAAAGGAATGGTGAGAGACATGGAAACAAAC
Organism: Metridium senile; assembly: GCA_949775045.1. Taxonomy (NCBI): domain Eukaryota; kingdom Metazoa; phylum Cnidaria; class Anthozoa; order Actiniaria; family Metridiidae; genus Metridium; species Metridium senile. The sequence continues at coordinate 22,895,492 of OX459098.1, read as the reverse complement.
AATAAAACAATCTTTAAACCATTACTAATGTTGATTGTTTGATAGGTTGGTATAGGAGCTGTAATTGTTGACCCAGAAAGTGGACATGTTCTTGCTATTGCTCATGATTTACGCAGGCAAGGACACCCTCTACAACATGCCGTCATGGTTGCCATTGACTTGGTAGCACAGCAACAAGCAGGGGGGGCATGGGGTTTGGGTTGTCAGCAAGATAATGGTGCGTGGGTATTACATGACAATGATACTGATATATTGCATGACAATAGTACAGGTGTATTGTGTGACACCTGTGACAATACACAACAAGCAAGCACCATCAAGTCTAATCAAGAAAAAAAGACTGGTCCATACTTATGCACTGGTTATGACTTGTATGTTACAAGAGAACCATGCATCATGTAAGATATATTTTACCCATCTCTTTCATTCACTTGTTTATTTCTCATTCATTTTGTATTGTTTGTAGGTCATGTAAGATGTATTTTACCCATCCCTTTCATTCACTTGTTTATTTCTCATTCATTTTGTATTGTTTGTAGGTCATGCAAGATATATTTTACCCATCCCTTTCATTCACTTGTTTATTTCTCATCCATTCATTTTGTATTGTTTGTAGGTCATGTAAGATATATTTTACCCATCCCTTTCATTCACTTGTTTATTTCTCATTCATTCATTTGGTATTGTTTGTAGGTCATGTAAGATATATTTTACCCATCCCTTTCATTCACTTGTTTATTTCTCATTCATTCATTTTGTATTGTTTGTAGGTCATGTAAGATATATTTTACCCATCCCTTTCATTCACTTGTTTATTTCTCATTCATTCATTTGGTATTGTTTGTAGGTCATGTAAGATGTATTTTACCCATCCCTTTCATTCACTTGTTTATTTCTCATTCATTTTGTATTGTTTGTAGGTGTGCAATGTGCCTTGTCCATTCAAGAATAAGGCGGGTGTTTTATGGTAGTAGAGACAGTAATGTAGGAGCATTAGGCAGTAGATACTATCTTCATGTACAAGATGGTCTTAATCATCATTATGAAGTGTTTAGTGATGTCTTACAAGAACAATGCAATCAGCTAATGTCATTTTCTACTTAATTCATTGAACAAACTGGTTGTGGTTATTTTAATATTTGATGTTTATTTTGCCCGTTATTGTGGTCAGTCACCCGTTCAAATAATGTATGCAAATCTCGGTGATATTGCCTCAGTGACGTCACATGGCATATTTTTGTTCTCCTTGACACAAAGTGTGGGACGTGGAAGAGGCAAGGTCGAAGCGTTAATGGTTGTATTAACACATATTTCGCTTTCTCTCTCTCCTATCTTTCTTCGTGAGTATTTCTAAAGGTTTTTACAACAATCAAGTCAAACTTTATTGCGATTTACTTATCGTACAACGATTGACCATCGAAATGAACACACTGACGCTGCTAAGTTTTGTTGGAGTATTCTTCGTTGTTGACTTAAAGCCAATGATCGATATTACGAAACAGAGTCATGTTTTAGTGAAAAGAAGCGATAATAATTCGTCTGCAGGCAATTCATCGCTACTGTGTAATGGTGGTAATTGTAACGTTACTTTAAACAACTCATCTGAACACGAAAACCTGACTATCCCTGTGAACGTTACGGTGATGAAGTTAAACTTGACTGCACTATGTCAACAAAACGTCACACTACGATGTAATAGCAGCTTGGTAAACCTGACTAAACACTGTAACAACATTACCGTTGAAAAATCTTTGTTACACTGTGTTAATGAATCGAGTAATGTAACGAAAATCAACTCTAATGTTACTACATCAAATGTTACAGCTAACATGTCGACCAGTATTAACTCTACAGCTAGTAACATTACAGCTGTAAATAGCACTATCAATTCTACCATCTCAAACAGCACGGGCCTATCATCTACCATGACACCAAGTTTATCAGGCATTCCTTCATCAACTTCAACTGGAAAAAGTACAACTATTCCATCATCTACAACTTCAAGTTCAGCGATTGTGCCTTCATCAACATCACAGCTGTCAGCTACAACTGTACCAACTACACCACAGTCATCTGCTACACAGTCAACAGCACCACAAACAACTACATCACAGTCAACAGCACCACAAACGACTACATCACAGTCAACTACATCTCAAACGACTACATCACAACCAACTACAACTCAAACGACCACACCGCTATCAACCACAACTCAACCAACCACACCACTATCAACTAAACCTCAGTCCACTACAGCCAAATCAACTGAAGAAGCTACAACTACAAAGCCTTCAACACAAGAAGCCACAACAACAGGTCCAGCTGATGTGCAAACCAAGAAAGAAACAACCACAACTGCGGAATCCGTTCAAACAGCATCTACTAGCATAGAACCTGAACATTCAAACGCCATCACAACAAGTAAGTCTATTGTGTGCATTGCATACACTGTCTTGTAGTAATAAATGCCAGTTGGACATGCAACCCAAATTAGCTATGCAAAGTTAGGTAATATAATGAAATTTGTAACACCGTAAAAAATGTTGACTTAACTTTACTACTTTCTAGTAAAGTTGAGGTGTTAACAAATTTCATTATATTACCTATTGTTTGTATCAAACACCGACAAAGACTATACTAGTTTACTTGCTAGTTTCCATTTGTGCAAAGTTACATTATTTACACAGGTTTTTTTGTCAGCTTTGATGTAACATAATTATTGATACACTGTTGTCTTTTTGTTTGCAGTGGAAAGTCCATATAACAGTGAAAAGGTATGTTACAAGATTTCTTCATAATTATTAAGTTGCACATGTTCATTCAGGTGTGAGAAGTCTTGAGAAAAACTGTTCATGTGGATGTCTGATGGTTCATCAACCATGAGCAGAAGTCATCTTTATCTTCCTCTAAAAAGATAACTTCTGGCCAGGTCTTGCAAACTTCAGACACCAGCACCAACTGTCTTTGTCAGTATTACCCACACCTTAATGGTCACAATGCATCACATTTGGTTCCAACAATTTACTAATTACCATCAAGTCATTTACAACAGCTGTAATAATAGTCTAGACTCCTCAATGGTTAAGAATGTATTCTAACATAAACTAATGGCCATTCTGATTAAGTCTTGTACCATTGTCTGAGTGTCCTTATGTTTAACTATTTGTTTTCTAGAACATCAAGTTTTTCTATGTCAATGTGCTGATACCAGTTGGTATTGGTGTTTGCGGTGCATTGCTCATTGCTTTAAGCGTCATCTTATTCAAGTGTTGTCGTAGAAACAAAGTCAAGAAAGTCAGATACTTTGGAAAGGTAATTTATTATTACAACTGCATGGTGTCTATAATGTAATATATACAATATGAGTGGTGGATCTGTATGCAATATACAACTGGCAAAATGGCAGTTAAGAAGAGCTGTTGTATATCTCATACAGATCGGACATTAATATTGTATAGTACTTATGAAAGTCCGACATTAGTTCTTTCATATTTTACTAAAATTGTCAAGATAAAAGTAAATCTGGCAGAGAAAATGCAAGTTAAAACTTATGCAAATCAGGACGAAATCTGTATGAGATTTAGTGGATTGGTAGATGTGACATTAGGGTGAAAGTCTTATTGCATATTTAATATGAAAGACAGTATCCTAGTGGGTATCTAAAGTGTGTTTTGATTTTGTTTATCAAAGGCTAAGAATGATACTTAACTTTACTGACATTTCAAGCTTTTTTCAAAACATCAGTAAAGTTAAAGCATCATCTTTTACAGTGTTTCAAATGTCATTTTATTACCTTTTATGTATATCAAACATTGTTTCTATGTATGTTACAGCCAAGAGGATACACAAGAAACAACATGGATCACATGAACTTGCTGGCCAATTCTAGTGACGAAGAGTAACTGATAATGGAGAGACTAAAGGAGCAGTTATTTACAAACTATTTATACAAGCATTGTAAAAAATGACACAAAAACATGATAAATAGTGGATGATAAATAGTCTTGATTAGAATAGCTTTGCTTGTGATATGTAATACAAAAACTACCGCAAGTAAGTTTGGTTGAATCATCCAAACATCGCCAAAATGGATTCTATCAAACTTAGTTGCATTAGTTTTTGTATTACATATGATAACTAGTGGTTGACAAATAGAGGGGTTTAAGATAGCAGTAGTTACAGATGGAACTTTTCTACCATGATAGAAGGGATAATGACTGGATGTACTCATATAAAGTGTTCAAGACTAAAACAACTTATTTCTTCGTTCACAATATTGTAAAACTAAAAGATGAGAAACTTTTAATTTGCAACATTGCTTTGTCTTCATGAAAGACCTTTATTGAGCAAAATAATGCATATTTTATATATACACTTTTGGTATTTATCTCATTACATATTAATTATTTTCTCTTTATATTTATTACAAAATACTCTGACTAAGAATTGCCTTTGCTATGAGGCTAATAGGACATAATTGTACTTAGTTTTAGACTCTTTGATGTGTCAAGGTTTTGTATTATGATTGTTGTATTTATTTTGATTCAAGTGATCTTCCTTTAAACAACTGCATGGACATATTTTAGACCATAACTAATTCCACTGCAATAAAACTTTGTTGTGTGCAATAATTTTGAGTATGCAGTACATTTGTTATTTTGTATTTTGCTAATAAACCTGCTTTCATGCAAAAATAATATTGATTTTAGACCCCAAATGGGTAAATTTGTACATAACATATGGATAAAACTTTTGTGGATTTGTGATAAATAATTAAATATCTTGAATGACATTGTATATTGTCTTTATCTACCACATACTAGCCATAGTCCATCTATCTATAACTGTCTGACTCACTTGCTGTCTGTCTGTCTGTCTGTCTACTGTTTAAGACTCTCATCATTATCCACTGTTTCTTTGTTTTTTTTATAACTATCTGACTCATTATCTGTCTGTCTGTCTGTCCACTGTTCATATTAGTTCTGTTGTGTTCTTCGGATCAAATAGTTCTGCAAGACCAAGACTCTCATCATTATCCACTGTTTCTTTGTTTTTCTTTGGGAACTTGATAGCTGGCAAGTCTTTGATTTTGATTTCATCTTTGAACAGTTCTCCCAGAGGTTTCTAAGTAAAACAAAAGATTGACTTACTTTTGATACATTTATCCTGTAGTTAGAAACAGTGTACAACGTTTACATATTTGAGTGCATGTCATATATCTGAAACAAAACTAAATATGTATTGTCATTCAGTATTTTGGTTCAGTGATCATACACATAAATACATACATACATAAACTTTATTTGAATTGGAATTGTAGATTAGCTTTACACTAGTATCTTTGAATGGTAAAGAAAAATAATTTACAAGATAAATAAATAAATATAATAATTATAATAATATGAATACATGTGAACCAACACGAGGCTCCAGGGAAACAATGAGTATTACTAGTTTACTTGCTAGTCCATTAGTCAGTACTCATTGTTCATCACGCACAGCCTCAGTGTCAAAAGTGGGACATGGTGCTATTTTTTGGATATCACTTGAGCAGAACAGTGTAACTATTGTATCCTTCATGGTTACATGTATTGTGTGGTTCATGCCTGACTAGATTCTTAGGTAGATAATAAAATACAATAACTTACCCCTACAATGTTTTCCACTAGTTTCTTAAACTGATCTTTTTTATTTTTCTCTGATCTGGGTTTGCTGCCAAATAACATCTCTTCAAACAACTGTAAACAACAAGATGTTAGTCATTGCTGACCAGTATACTGTTAATTATTTGAATTGTGTTTGGCTTTCATTTATTGGGGGGGGGGGGGGGGGGGGGGGGGGGGAATTGGTAAAATCTTAATGACTTATGTTGTTTTTCCAAATATTATGCAGTCCCCCCTTTCTTGGTTGATAAAAAATATCATAATCTCCCCTACATTTGCCCAGTTAATAACTAAAGCTGCATAAAATTAGTAACAACCCCCCCCCCCCCCCCACCCCAATATAGCTTCCAAAAATAATGTGACCCCTCTCAATACTGCGGACCCCCCCCCCCCATACACCAATAAATGAAAGCTCCCTTACCTCTAAATCAGCTTGAGAACAGCCTGTTCTTAGAAGTACAATGTCTTTTAACGATGGGTATTGCTTTCTCTACAAGAAAACACAAACAACTATTAACATTTCTGTTAATCTGCTGTGACGGACAATGAAATATCACATACCAGTAACTCATAAAGTAATATCACATACCAGTAACTCATAAAGTAATATCACATACCAGTAACTCATAAAGTAATATCACATACCAGTAACTCATACAGTAATATCACATACCAGTAACTCATAAAGTACATGTCCTACTCTTAGTAACATGATTTGACCAGCTTCACCATGTACTTGAAAGCCCTGCAAACAAACAGCAAATGTCAGTAAGCAGTGCAGTTATTAGTCGGGCTAGAGGGCCCGACTCTAGGTTTACCTTTTAGTCAATCTATGTATCTATATATCTATCTATCTATCTGTCATGTCGCGTATAGGCCCCATGATGCTTTGGGAACGAACACAGGAAGCCCAACATAGAATTGTTTAGCCTCCTGTTTTGATTTTAGACTAGCCCGACTTCATGCTCCTAGAGCGTCTAGTTTGTAGTTCAATTTAGTTTCACTCACCATTAATATCTGTACATAAAGAGCTTCAACAACATTAGCAGCAATAGATGAACCCATTTCTTGAGCCATGGCTAATGCCTGCAGACAGACAAAGTAGAATTAATGTCTTTTCAGTATTTGTTGTGTTGGAGAAAACTGGATTCCCTGCAAAAGGGGAGTGTGCTGGGGAGGATCCAAACATTTGTCAGGAAGGGTCCCAATGGCAAATGAAGGGCTCTTTAGGTGTTAGGGGGTGTCCGGCTCCTAAATGTCTTAAATGAAATAGGGGCAATTGCAGTACTAGGAGGTATCTGGTGCCACAAAGGACACCCCTAGATCTGCCCCTGATGTGTGGAAAAGAAGATAAGATAATAGGATCCAAATAAAATAAAAAATATTTAATATTTATATAAATGTGGTCTATACACTGCCGTCAGCTATTCCTCTTACAGACAGGCAGCAGTATTGAATAAGAATTAACATGGAATACAGGCTGGTTAATATATCTATGATGCACAACATACCTTTTTAACAAAAGTGATGCTAAGTTTAGCTGCTTTACAGCAGGCAGCAGAGTCAAGCCATGTCATGCTGGCAAACACGGTTGTTAGGAGCTGCATGTTGATGCTCTAGAATTAATGATCAAAACAATCAAACAATAATAAAAACATCATAAAAACATCAAACCACAGACTGTTGTTACCACTGATTGTATAAGGATTTCACCCAGGGGTCCCAGTGTAGCCTCTACTGCTTCTACAAGACAAATACTGCATGTTAACAACACTAGTAAATGTGACCCTCCACAGGATTTCAGGTAAAAAGGTGTTCGCAAGGGTACGCTAACTTAACACGCCAAAACAAAAGAATTTTTTCGTTTAACACGGCCGCAAGTCAGACGTGTGCACGCCTCATTAAAAAGTTCCTTTGTCTTACATGCACGCTAAATACAAAAGACCGTGTTAAAGTAGAACAATAAAGCGTGTCAGGACCAGAAAATATTGTGCAGTGCAAAATAACACACAAGATAGCATGTTATCCGTGTCAACACACATGCATCGGTATTGCATAAACAGCGGCGAAAAAGAGTAATAGTAACAGTAACATTAAAACCTTGTACCTTCTCTTTTCTTGGTAGAATCCATGTCTTGGTCACCTTCCCCTTTCATTTCTTCAGATGGTTCTTCTATAACTTGACTTGATTTCTTGTTTTTGAAGGTGCATGCAATATCTAATACAACAAATGATTGTTTTTTTATAAGACTGAGTTGACACAAATATTACTGAATGAATTGAATAAACATTGACTTATACAAGAAGTGTTATCAATGAAACAAACAAGTAGACTAGCTAGAGACAAAGCATTCAACAGTCTTGAGAGAAGCAAAGATTTGAAGAGAGTAATGCTCAACAATGACTAAATACAGCAAGTAATTAGCTGCTGTGTTGTGTTGTACAGCCATACTTACAAAATACATCCATGTAGTCTTTGGTGAGAAGATGAACAAGTTGATCCTCAATGACTTCCTTGGAGTAAGTATCCTGTTGATCTTGACTCTCTTGACCAACACTACATGAAAACAACCACAATAAATGAATGTATAATAACAATATTACTGGGATGGTCATTGAAGTCATAGTGCATTGACATGCGAGTATTATCCAGAGCCGAATTAGCTGAGTTGTGTCCAAAATATTAAACGTAGAGGTAGTGAGTGTGAGTGAGTCTCCCTGATTAGTAGGGCGCACAGTGTCCAGCTAGAAGATTGAGACGTTAAAAAAGTTATTATTATTATTATAAACTAACTCATTTGTGTGATAACACAAAATAAACTGGAAATAGAAAAAAGAGGAAATCATCCTGGGGTTGGATCAACAACAAGCGAGACAGATGATGATGGACAAGATGAACTTAAGAGTTAATTGGAGCAGCAACTCCAATAACTCGCCCTAAGGATGTTCTCACGGCAATAGGGAAAACATGATGATGATGACAGGATAATATAGACAGTGATAAATACCTTTCAGTTTGATGTGATTTGACAGTCTGCCATTCTTCTTCTAAATGCTACATCAAACAAGAAGTATATCAGTGTTGTTCAGTTGTCAGTGTGTAATACAACACACACACTTACCTGGAGCATGAATGTGAAGAACTGTGAGAGCACAGGAACTAATGTTGATTCATAGAATTCAGGGGAACAATTGACAACGAAAGGTTTTATGAAATGGCTTGGTTACAGTCAAGGATAATATTATATTGTCACATTCTAATCCTACAAATCTTGTCAGATATGCACATACTGAAAGAAGGTGTTACATGTCTAGCTTATGAATAAGAAAACCCCATTATCATGTGATGTTCATTGGAATAAAATATGATGTTGATATATGTGGAAATCCCATGTGTTGCTACATGGCAGAAAGGCTGGTAGCCTAGAGTAATTGTTATCTAAATTATCGGTTACAAAGATGCCTCTAAGTAAATGTGTTAACCTTATATTGTGTTTGGCATTAAATAGAGAATGTCAGTCAATAGTTACTGTAATTGTTACAAGCTAGTGTACACCAATGAGAGGCTAGTTCGTCAAGAATAATATTCATTCAAATTAGTGGCCATATTTGATGTAATCTGATGTATATTATAATGTATTCTATGGAAGTAAAAGGATATGAACAACAGTTCTAAGTCTGTAGTTTGGTAGATGTTGTAAACTATTAATAACATGTTCATTGATGAACCAAGCAAGCCCTGGCTGCTTGTACAGTTCTGCTCCAAACGCTCTACCCATCAGGCCTAGTGTATTGTAACTAGATAAGAAGACAAACTACTATTTAACTAATTATCATTAACAAATATACAAATAACAAATTCTAGTTGTAGCATAGATAATAGAAGGGGATTGTTAGGAAACCCAGCAAAGGACCAGACTATTGTTTTGGTTTTGATGTTGGAACATACTATCACATGGCCTTGACCGGTTTCCCTTGACCATACACACAGTCCTTAACAAACATTATTATAACTATGGTTGTAGTGATCTTACCATGCTTCTGTCAAGTGATATATGTAGCGTTTAGTTTTCGCAACAGAATCATAAGTTTCAGTTGATTTTTGTCCATCTCCATTGTTTTGAAGTGCTGTGAAAACAAAATCATTATCAGTTTTATAAAACAGATAATTTAACATGGTTGAATATTCACCAAAGATAGCAGTCTTTTCTGAGTCATGCATGTTCAGTGATGCTACATAGTCTGGATATATCGATGCTTTACCACTGGTTCCATAGAGGTTGTTCACAGCTCTGAAAATATTCAATGGAGACACTTTTATCATGGCTAGATGTATGGTGTTTTTTCTTAACAGAATGTTCAAAAATCAACATGTGAGCAGAGTTGTGTGTTGTAAATATGGAATGTAGGTCAAAATACGGTATTTTGGCTCTCTGTTCCCCTCCGTAACACTTGACATTTGTTATTGTGACCAAGAATAGATGTTTGTATATTTGTTTACTCTCATGTGCCTGTAGTACTGGTAGGTATCTGTGATGTTAACATGCAATAATGGTAAAATATTCTATAGTTAAATAACTACAGGTAAAGAAGAGGTTTTGTCTTCCCCTCCATTCCAAATACCGTGTTTTGACCCTACTGGTAGTGAGTGTGAGTGAGCCTCACGGACCAGCCCTGACGGGGAGTGATGGTTGTAAAATATGTGTATTTGTTATAATGTTTCAACATACAATATGACAATACAATAACATGAAATAACAATAAATGTATTTCATACTCACTGGGTAAGAATCAACAGACTAGGTAAATATGGCAGCACATGAGATGAACATGGATTGACGTGAGCTGAAGCACCATCAGGCATCAACCCAATTGAGCTCCGGTCACTGGGACATGTCTGTGTACATTGAGTAGGAATGTTACTGATTCATTCATTATAGTTCATATCATTATAATTTGACAAGAATGTAATAAGTATGGATGCAGCCAATATTGTTTACCTCTTGTGATTGATTGCACCTTCTTACGATGGCCAGAAGAGTAGTCAATGCCAGAATCAGCTGAAATAGTATTATTACATAACATTATCATGTTGAAAGATGTTTATTTTATGCACCTATTGAAGATCAAATGTGCAAGTTTTATAGTGTGATCTTGCTCAATTAGCTGTTCATCGGCTTTTAAAGAGAACCCAGAGAAAAAATGTGTTTAAATAGAAAATAGGCAAAGCAAATTAAAAACATATTAGGTTATTTATTTCCCCCCTTTAAAACCAGTGTTCTGCCATAACATCAGTTTTTTTTTTTGTTGCCGATGTTGCTGGTGGATAACAACCCTTAGAACCCAGCCCCCTGGATGCTGTGAGTTCTGGGTTGGTGTTAGAAAGGGCATCCAGCTGTAAAAATGTTGCTTTGCTTATAAAGTCATGGTACAGTAATAATGCAGTGCTACAATGCATGGTGGAAATAGTTATAACATTATAAATGGATATGATGATAATGATGATTTTCATACCTTAGATCGTCTTTTTGCTACTTGACCTAAAGCAAGAAGAACAAATCAAGTTAGTTGAAGGGGACAGCAATGTGTTTGGTGAAGTGACAACATACCAGATAATGTATATTCCGCAGGACTTTTGTCCATCTGTAGAAACATAATCAACCATCCAACTGAGATAGAGTCTCTGAAATAAAGAGTTATGTATAGAGAAGGTTAAAGGCAGTTCTATTTCAGAAGATAGGCTACATGATAAGCTACAAGATACGCTACAAGATGTATAGAGCAGGTAGAAGGCAGTTCAGAATAAGCTACAAGATACGCTACAAGATGTATAGAGCAGGTAGAAGGCAGTTCAGAATAAGCTACAAGATACGCTACAAGATGTATAGAGCAGGTAGAAGGCAGTTCAGAATAAGCTACAAGATACGCTACAAGATGTATAGAGCAGGTAGAAGGCAGTTCAGAATAAGCTACAAGATATGCTACAAGATGTATAGAGCAGGTAGAAGGCAGTTCAGAATAAGCTACAAGATATGCTACAAGATGTATAGAGCATGTAGAAGGCAGTTTAGAATAAGCAACAAGATATGCTACAAGATGTATAGAGCAGGTAGAAGGCAGTTCAGAATAAGCTACAAGATATGCTACAAGATGTATAGAGCAGGCAGAAGGCAGTTCAGAATAAGCTACATGATAAACACCAGCTATGTGTACACACAAAGATATTAACTACATGTATCACATTACCTGTTATCAATCAGTAGTTCTTTGTGAGGACTCAACAGACTTCCAGTGAACTCAGTCTGCTGTGAAGTACCAACAAAGTTGCTGCAAATAAACAAAGAATATTAACTATTATGAGTAAAACATTGCATTGTACTATGATCATACTGTGTCAATGTTTGTCATGTTGTACGCACCTTGCTATGACCAGTGCTTCAGTCAGCGTCGTCCTGTCTTGAATAGTTACTAATTCACCATCAAACAGTGATATCACATACTTCTTGAGCTCCTCAAACAATGGCTAAAAATGACAAGATTGATGATGCTGATGACAATGTTGATTCATGAATGATAATGACAGTGATGATAATGATTATGATGAACAATAAAAGTGATGATTATGACAGCAGTGATGATGATTGTGGTAGAGAGTACAGTTGTCACATACCACCAAGAGATTGCCGTATTCAGAACACATTTTGAGTAAAGCAGAACATGCTCGTCTTCTTGTATGAAGTATGTCAACAGTCCAAGGACCCTTCAAAAAACAACACACAGACACCATTAAAGATTTTACTATCTTCACATTAGTTTACTGACTAAAGCTATTTTACCTCTGGTTTTCCTGTTGTATTGTATGTGATGAGGGAGAATATCTAGGACAAATCAAGTATCAAATATTAATGTATCAAGCAGAGTATCTTGCTATTTGTTGTTTCACTATTATACAAAAAGGACAAACATATTATAGTAAACCATTGAAGTACCTTTTTAAGAACATCCATGATGAGGTCCTGAGCGTAAGTCAAGAAGCTTAACAAAGCCTGGATAGTATCTGCAAGGTCTGTAAGTATTGTTGGATCCTGCAAACAACCCAACATGTATTTAAGACTAGCCATGATATCAAAATATTGTGAAATTGAAATAACTTACATTAAATGTAGTAGTGACATCAGCCAATACTAATGACTGTTCACTTTCAATAACTTACATTAAATGTAGTAGTGATATCAGCCAATACTAATGACTGTTCACTTGAAATAACTTACATTAAATGTAGTAGTGATATCAGCCAATACTAATGACTGTTCACTTGAAATAACTTACATTAAATGTAGTAGTGACATCAGCCAATACTAATGACTGTTCACTTTCAATAACTTACATTAAATGTAGTAGTGACATCAGCCAATACTAATGACTGTTCACTTGTAATAACTTACATTAAATGTAGTAGTGATATCAGCCAATACTAATGACTGTTCACTTGTAATAACTTACATTAAATGTAGTAGTGATATCAGCCAATACTAATGACTGTTCACTTGTAATAACTTACATTAAATGTAGTAGTGACATCAGCCAATACTAATGACTATTCACTTGTAATAACTTACATTAAATGTAGTAGTGATATCAGCCAATACTAATGACTGTTCACTTGTAATAACTTACATTAAATGTAGTAGTGATATCAGCCAATACTAATGACTGTTCACTTTCAATAACTTACATTAAATGTAGTAGTGATATCAGCCAATACTAATGACTGTTCACTTGTAATAACTTACATTAAATGTAGTAGTGATATCAGCCAATACTAATGACTGTTCACTTGTAATAACTTACATTAAATGTAGTAGTGATATCAGCCAATACTAATGACTGTTCACTTTCAATAACTTACATTAAATGTAGTAGTGATATCAGCCAATACTAATGACTGTTCACTTGTAATAACTTACATTAAATGTAGTAGTGATATCAGCCAATACTAATGACTGTTCACTTTCAATAACTTACATTAAATGTAGTAGTGATATCAGCCAATACATTAGACTGTTCACTTGTAATAACTTACATTAAATGTAGTAGTGATATCAGCCAATACTAATGACTGTTCACTTTCAATAACTTACATTAAATGTAGTAGTGACATCAGCCAATACTAATGACTGTTCACTTTCAATAACTTACATTAAATGTAGTAGTGATATCAGCCAATACTAATGACTGTTCACTTGTAATAACTTACATTAAATGTAGTAGTGATATCAGCCAATACTAATGACTGTTCACTTGTAATAACTTACATTAAATGTAGTAGTGACATCAGCCAATACTAATGACTGTTCACTTGTAATAACTTACATTAAATGTAGTAGTGATATCAGCCAATACTAATGACTATTCACTTGTAATAACTTACATTAAATGTAGTAGTGATATCAGCCAATACTAATGACTGTTCACTTGTAATAACTTACATTAAATGTAGTAGTGATATCAGCCAATACCAATGACTGTTCACTTGTAATAACTTACATTAAATGTAGTAGTGACATCAGCCAATACTAATGACTGTTCACTTGTAATAACTTACATTAAATGTAGTAGTGATATCAGCCAATACTAATGACTGTTCACTTGTAATAACTTACATTAAATGTAGTAGTGATATCAGCCAATACTAATGACTATTCACTTGTAATAACTTACATTAAATGTAGTAGTGATATCAGCCAATACTAATGACTGTTCACTTGTAATAACTTACATTAAATGTAGTAGTGATATCAGCCAATACCAATGACTGTTCACTTGTAATAACTTACATTAAATGTAGTAGTGATATCAGCCAATACTAATGACTGTTCACTTGTAATAACTTACATTAAATGTAGTAGTGACATTAGCCAATACTAATGACTGTATACATCTTTTAGCAAGCTCTAACATGGTGTCAGTCTTGTCGCTGATTGGAATCTTACTACCAAGTAATTCCTACAGAATAATATTATCAATGACAGCGTCCAGTGAGATAAGCTATGATGGACATTATGCACTGTATAAAACAACACTTTTGCTTTTATGTAAAAACTCTGCCAAGTAGTTCCTGCACAACAGAAATAATATTATCAATGAAAACGTCCAGTTAGTGAGATGATGGACATTATAGACTATATAAAACAACCCCTTCATTTTTATGTAAAACGTTGCCAAAGCAAGTTTATTGAGTGCAGTCTTTACTGGAGAAGAAATATGTAGGTTATAATCTCTTTTTACTCTTGATCAAACTTCAACTAAAAATGTTCAAGATACAGTCAGGTTTTTACAGTCCTTAGTAATTAAATGCAAAGAAAAACAGAAACAAAAGTATATATATTAATTTCAACTTGTTTTAGTAATAAGATTCTTTGTGCAAAATAAGGATTTTTGCTTGGTTTTCAGTCAAGACACAATATACCTTGACGTTTGGTACTGTAAAGAGTTTAGACATAACAGCTGTCATATAGCAACAAACACCATCCCACTGGGTCTGCAGGGATTTTAACTGGACTGTACTTGCTGGAAATAGATGAACATCAAACAAGACATTAGTTGATGGAACTAAGGGAGCATCAGCCCTTTATCTGATTCCAGGTTATCATCATGCATGATTATTATCAATCTATTTATACAGTTAGAAAGTTCTAACTTTAAACATCTTGATTACCTGACTGTTGTCCTGATTGTGTTTTCTCAACATTTTCCAACAGCCAATCAGCTGCTTTAGAGAATGTCTCCAATGGATACTGTTGGGTGATGATCCTGATGATATCCATGACTTGTGACCTCACCTCTACATTATTAACAAGATATCAATGTTATGATGATGATAGTGATGATGATAGTGATAATCCTGATGATATCCATGACTTGTGACCTCACCTCTACATTATTAACAAGATATCACTCTGTTATGATAATGATGGTGATGATAGTGATGATGATGATGATGATAGTGATGACTACAAGTATGTTGATGGTAGTGATGATGATGATGATGATGATGACTATGTTGATGGGGGTAATGATTGTGATGATGATTTTGATGCTGATGCTGATAAGTAAAAAAATGTTGATGTTGATGAAGATGATGTTGCTGATGTAGAAAATGATCATGATGTTGATGAAGATGATGTTGCTGATCACAATGATGATAATTAATGACATTGATAGCATCAGTTTGTGTACATACTATACTATCAACTATTTTAGACCAACTCACGTGTGAATACATAGTCAAATTCTTTAGTACTATTGAAGTCTTCCATATTGAACTCACTGTTGGCATCACTGGATTCAGGGTCACCATCCTTTGAAATGAACGATGTCAGTAACACCCATTATCATCAACGCTACAGTAATACAACATGACATACCCTTAATATCTTGGTTTTGGCCAGCTCAAGGAGTAGCGACATGATAGCTTTCACATCTTTATCAACAACCATCACATCATTTCTTAAGATGGTCAGCAGCAGGTTATTAGTGAGATGTGTTAGTGCCTGGAAGAGGTATATAAATCACATCATACATCATAAATATATCATGAACTTGACACATATATTGAACCAGATTTTGATAGATTTTAGAAGCATCTAAAGATACTATAATTAAACAGAAAATTTAGTGGTCGTACAATTATTGATTTGTTGGACTATATCTAATGCTTAACTTACCAAGCTATTGACTCTACTAAAGATAACAATAATTTCCAGGTACAGTGGGAAAGTCTCTGGCTTGGAATCTGGTCTTTCTTTGTTCTAAAGAGGATTACAACATGTTGCTGTTACTAAACTATTTCAATTGTTGTAACTAATTCATCATTCAGTGTTAGGAAATAATGACTGTTTCATACTCACCCACATTTGCATCAGTTGCACTGAGCCTAAAGTAGTAACAACTTGGCACAATCTTTTCATGAATAGATATTGTTGTTCATCGTATTCTGCTTCACAAGCTTGACTAAAAGGTGTAAAGAAAACTATCAACTAATTGGTCATTAACAACAAGGTATAATGAGAGTAAATAGTTTCCTTGCCTGGCTGCTGTTTTAATAAACTGTAAGGCATCCGGACTGAACATACGTACATATTCCTGAAGTTGATCAAATTTACCCTGGAAATAAGCAACAATCATCATTACAATTATAATACATAAATGTACAAAAACTCCATGTTTAACATAAACAATAACAAAGTACCATACATGTAAACAGGTTCCCATTTAAATCTGTACTTTCCCATTTAAATCTGTACTTATGCAAATTTTGTTGATGTGTGCTAAACACCAAATATCATGGATCATTTCAGAAAACTAAATGTGCATTTGGCACACCTTTCTTGTTGTCTAATAAGTCAAAACGGACATTTCTCAACCACACATTGACAAGTGTGGCAATGTGGCCATAAAATCCCTGCATTCTACTAGTATAAAATATATATAGATTACCCATAGTTCCCTGTGCTACTAGCTTGTAGGCTTTTCACTTCACGGGTGACAAAGTTTCTTGG
Organism: Metridium senile; assembly: GCA_949775045.1. Classification (NCBI taxonomy): domain Eukaryota; kingdom Metazoa; phylum Cnidaria; class Anthozoa; order Actiniaria; family Metridiidae; genus Metridium; species Metridium senile. The sequence continues at coordinate 22,878,265 of OX459098.1, read as the reverse complement.
AATGGGTGTATATCACTTGATAAACATTTCAACAATAATTACCTTTCTACTGACAAACACAAGCAGACATTCACAAGCTGGAATCCTTAGCTCTACTTCATTCAACAGAAGACACAACATCTGTGGTATTATACACTCTTGCATGAAAAGAATATTGACTTTAACCCAATCCAGGTATCCATGTAATGTAAGCAGAGTCTGTTCAGCAATGCGTTGGTGTAATAAAACCTGAAACATCAAAAACATTTAGAATCTTTTTTATAGAAACCATATAGAAACGTTTGGTAAATATATCACTAAAGGCAATCACCAAGCTATGCTATATTTAGGTGATTATCACAAACCTGTGATTGTGATGATGATGGATTCTTTTTCTGCAAAATAAAAATAAATAAGGGTTGACATGGTTGACATGGTAGTAACACATTTTACTATACTGGAACACAATGGAGATTACTTGTGTTATTTCTCAACCTACCATGTCAATCATCTTAGTGGTGTGTGTTCTAAGTGTTTCAATAAAGAATGTAAACAGCCCTTCCATATGTAGATGTAGTGCTTGTGTTATTTCTCGTTTTCTGTGCTGATGTAGATGACTGTCCATGTTAATTATGTCTTCTGCCATGCGTAGGAATATCATGAGAGTAAGTTCTGTCTGAGTTTCCTGGAACAAATAAATATATAAAAATATATAATTTATACAGGAGTTTATTCAAACACAATAAACAAATTCTGATTTATACGTATTACTATCACACCATTGCAGTGTCTAAAGCCTGGTTCTCAATAGCGACATAAGAAACATCATCCAGTCGAGCTAGCTTGGACTTAAGCAACATACGCAGACTCAGTGAAGAATTTCTCAAATAGGTGTGAGAAAAGACAAGTGCAGCTAATGAGCAAAGCCCATCTGAGTCTGCAAATGCTGCTTATGCTTTTGTCACTAGTGTGAACCAGGTTTCCTGAGTAATGAGAATTATTTTTGTTATATATTGTATAGTTATAACTTCACTTACTCCCATATTACAAATACCATTCAAATCTTGAAGCAATGTTTCCCATTTCTGTGGCCATTCTCTTTTGATTACTTCCACTACAAGTCTTGCTAGAGATTCCTTGATATGGAGAGGTTCTTCTAGAACTGGTTTCGTTCCCTATATAAAACAAAACCTGTGAGTACACTGAGGATGGATGGGTAGGTCTTCAAATTTATCATATACATAAGATATGGGGTCAGTGTTATTTGTACAATAACAACATTGTACTTCCAGTACCAGAATGTTGTTTTACAAATTTTCCTTCGATATTCAGATTTTCAATCTCTCTTGTTTTATCAAAAGCAAGAAGGCATTCTGATCCAGGACTGGTAGTATGACTATGAAAAATTCAGTGCCGTGTGCGTGCCTTGAAATGCCTTGCCTTGCCGGCGTTCGTGCCGTGAGCTTTTCATAGTCATATTAAGGCATATTATCTAATGAGAAATGATGAAGTAATTTACATGTGCAACAAGCTCCAAACATGTACACTTTAACCCATCTTGCTGCAGACTTTCCATTGAATTCCATTTGAACCTACAGAATAGAAACATACAAACATGAATCAAGGGTCACAGACGGACAGACAGTCACATTAGCAACACAGGGATCCCAACCATTTGTACAATATTTTAATACAATGTGCAATATAGTAATCTGTGAAGAATAATGATGTGAATATACCCAATTAATGGTAATATAGTTATTATGACAGCTAGAGCATTGCTAGACCAGTAACTTACTTGATGGCGTGCTCAAGCAACTGTAGCCCAAAATGGCGTACAATTGGTGCGTTTTCTTTGTTAAATAGACTAATACCAACTTCTGCACACAGAGCGGATTCTTGCTTGAACGCTTCTATGTACTACAATACGAATAACAATCAATCTAAGCACGGAATCCAGCTAGCTGTGCAAACACACGCGCGTATCGTCAACATGATGTGGTTTGTCGTTGTGTGTCGCTGCGCATATTACATAATTATATCACATTAACATACAGCTATTGATCACCTCAAATGCCTTGTTTCTCATTTGTTGGTCTACTTCAGGGTTAAGAGTTATTTCCACAGCTTCAATTAATAACTGTCTTTCTCTGTTCGTCTGATCACTGTTGGTCGCCATCTTGGTTTTGAATGAAACGCATGCGTTAACAAGACACAGGAAGCCCAATCTTGTCGTTAGTGCCGAAATACGGTTTTTTTAAACACAATTTTTTATACTTTTATAAGGAAAGAGAAGAATTATTCTCTCTACAAATTTAAACAAGCACTGAATAGTTCATTTTTTCCCTTCTTTTTTATAAATTTCTTTTTTTATTTTCTAAATTTCAGTCAGTAAAATATAATGTTGGGATCCCTGTGTTATTACATCAAAACAGTCACCGCCGACGACGGTCGCTCCTCTCTGTCAAGGAGTACTTGATGAAAAAAACCTCATTTATGGATGATTATTGAAAACATTTGTAATAGAGAATACTGTTATTCATTGACCTCTGCAAGAGGAAAGCTTTTAGCTGGAATAACAAGCGGTAAATGATGATGTTGAATGGATATACTGCAAGATGTTTCTTGAAGAAACCATGAATAAGTAAACACACGAAGAAGAAGCTCGATTAAAAAACAGCTGAAAAATGGCGGATGATGTTGGAGCAGATATCGGTGATATACAGCAGGAGATGTATATACCAGTACGAACACTTGGTAGAGGGGCATTTGGTGAGGCAGTTCTTTACAGGAAAATTGAGGTATTTTAATCTATAAAACTATGTCTATGTACAGCAATATCTGATTTACAGTAATGTGATATATATAGCTGGATGTAACTTACATGTATTCGTGTAATTACTTTCATGTAATATACTGGTGCATATTTTATTTAATGCTGTTTTTTATTTTCTGATGGCATCAAGCAATGCTGTCGTTCAGGAATGCATATTCAAGTGTGTTGTAGCCGCGTTGTTTAATATTGTACCCAAGATTAGCGCTATTGTATGATATTTTAATGTCAATAAAATTGATTTGTACCTCAATACACAAACTGATCGTCCACTTGTGAACAGTTAAAAGCCCACCGAAGCGTGTTCCGTTTACATTGCTGTAAGTTCGTGTGTAATTTTTCTCAACGGGGAGTCGTTGTTAGTGTATAGTGTTCTCCTAACACACTGTTACTAACGTGGACAACTATTCTCTCTCTAACACTCGATCACCGGTGTCTTTTGAATAGAGCACACAACAAGACAACAACAACTAAACGTGCAAGGAAGAAATCAGCTTTTTCATGACTTGTGAAATAATCGCGTGGATTTAACTAATTATGTGTCAAAGGTTGTTGGACGCTAATGTTCTACAAATGTCAAGTGAAGCTGTCAAATTAAATACTTGGTTTTATTGACTTGATAAATCATATATGTGTTCAATAAACATATGACTCAAGGGTTTTTATGGACTAAAATAAATGTATTAATGGAAAACAAATATATTTTTAAAACTAACCATCTTTGCTATGCATAATTAATTATTAAGCTGTACACATTGCTCTGTTTCCAATTTAATTCAATTCAATTCATCTTTATTCACTACATATAGTGTACAAATTTATTGAACAATATTAAATAAAACAGATGCAATAGTAGTAGCTAACTGTAATAGCCAGAGGCTAGACTTGACAGTTAGCTTGATATATTATTGAAAATGTTTAAATTACTTTGAAAGAGGAGATAATTAATTAATTTATGAATAAATAGATAAATGAATAAATAAATGAATAGAAAAAGGTACAAAAATTAAATGACAGTAATACAGCTGAAGATAGCATAGTTTCCAAAACATTCATTTGTAATGGCAGAAATCTGTGTGTGATTGGTTTACTAGATAAAGCATTTCATAAACAAACCTTCCTACATGTGAAGATATTGTTCTTTTATTTTAAAATAGATGATTTATGATTTTATATTGATAAATTTCAATTTATTTAAACAAGGAAATACAAATCCAGGTGCAGATGGGATGAGGGGAAGGGAGTAGGGTATCAATATCATTCCTTCCCCCCTAATTGATATTATCATATATTTTCCTCTAGGATAACATGCTTGTGGTATGGAAAGAGGTGAACCTCAGTAAAGCCAGTGATAGAGAAAGAGTAGATGCTCTCAAAGAAATTGCCATACTGTCTTTATTAAACCATCCTAACATAGTGACCTACTTTAATCATTTTATTGACGGGACGTCATTATTTATTGAGATGGAATACTGTAACGGTATGTATACAACAGTATGGTGATCTGGCATGACATCTGATTGATTGGTTTCTATGACAACCATTTCAAATATGATGGTGATGATAATGATGGTGATAATTTGTTATGTTAAAAGTGAATGGTCTGAACCCAGGTGTAAGTGATGTAGATGTGTTATGATCGTCCAGGTTTGCATAATCTTGAGAAAGACTGTTGGTGTTGCTGTCTGACATTTTGGCAACCTGCTCTGACTTCTTCTGACACTGAAGATGACTTCCGCTCAGGATTTTGAAATGTCAGACAACAACACCAACAGTCGTTCTTGAGACTACACAAACCCAGACGATCCCAACACACCTACATCAATTATGATGATGATTATGATAGTATTTAATCAGATAGTGATAGATGATCAGTAATGATGATGATTATAATGTCAATGATGATGTTGATACTGTTTACCTGCAGGTGGAACTCTACATGACAAGATATGTGTACAAACAGACTTACTAGCAGAGGAGGTGAGAATAACTATAATTGTGTGTGATATACAGTGGTGAGTGGAAGACAAGTCGTTGTATATCTCATACAGGATGGATGCAAATATTGTATAGTACTTATTAAGAGTCCAACGTTAGTTCTTTCATATTTTACTAAAATTGTCAAGAATACAAATTAACCTTCCTCACGGAAGTTATTTCTTTTGTAAAATTCTCATGAATTTTATTATAACAATAAGATCAACATTAATACATTGTTTGTCTACAGATTGTCATCTGGTATTTCTATCAAACATGTTCTGCTATTCAACACATCCATGAGAATGATATTGTTCACAGGTATGTAATCATTTCCATTCTTTTCACTGTTTAATGAATAGAAATTTAGATATTAATATAATTTCCATTGATTGTATCAAATATTTTATATATATGATCATATTGGTTATAAATTAGATATATTCTTTGTTTGTATTGCAGGGATATAAAAACAATGAATATATTTCTAACCAAGTCAGGTCTGGTCAAACTAGGCGACTTTGGTATTTCAAAAATACTTGACTCTGAAGGAATGGCTGACTCAGTAAGTATTTACTGTTTATAATCATTGTATTCACTTTGGTGGTGTTAACAAGCTATTAGACTTAACAGGATGAAAAAGAATTACATTCATTTCTATTCATTCACTTACTATTAATCATTATATTCATTCAAATATACATTCATACAATCAATCATTCATACATCCAATCATACATTCAAAGGCATACATTCAAAGACATACATTCATTGATTCATACATAATTTAATACATTTATTCATTCCAATTGTTGTATTATAGATTGTTGGGACTCCATACTACATGTCTCCTGAATTGGTCCAAGGAAAAAAGTAAGCATCATATTCCTATGAAAACCCTATGAAAACCCTATGAATACCCTATGAATACCCTATGAATACCCTATGAATACCCTATGAAAACACTATGAAAACCCTATGAATACCCTATGAAAACCCTATGAAAACCCTATGAAAACCCTATGAATACCCTATGAAAACCCTATGAATACCCTATGAATACCCTATGAAAACCCTATGAATACCCTATGAATACCCTATGAAAACACTATGAATACCCTATGAAAACACTATGAATACCCTATGAATACCCTATGAATACCCTATGAATACCCTATGAATACCCTATGAAAACCTTATGAAATCCCTAAGAAAACACTATGAATACCCTATGGATACCCTATGAAAACCCTATGAAACACCTATGAAACACCTATGAAATCCCTAAGAAAACACTATGAAAACCCTATAAAAACCCTATGAAAACTCTATAAAAACCCTATGAATACCCTATGAAAACCCTATGAAAACCCTATGAAACAGCTATGAAATCCCTAAGAAAACACTATGAAAACCATATAAAAACCCTATGAAAACCCTATGAAAACCCTATGAAAACCCTATGAAACAGCTATGAAATCCCTAAGAAAACACTATGAAAACCATATAAAAACCCTATGAAAACTCTATAAAATACATGTAACTATATATTATAATGTGTGATTTGTGAAGATAAAACCAATCTATAGTGAAACTAATAATAATTGATCTATATCTAAATCTTTAGATACAACCAAAAGAGTGACATGTGGGCGCTTGGGTGTGTCTTATATGAAGTACTTACCTTAAAGAGAGTATTTGATGCTACGGTAAGACTAATACTATGCTGATGATGGTGATATTGATGACGCATGAGATGATGACAATGATGTTGGTAGTGGTGATAATACTAGTGTTATTACGTCTGTTTATGATTATATTATGTTGTTGTAGAACCCATTGCGTCTTGTAGCTGAGATTGTTAAAGGTCAATATGAAGAAATAGATTCCAGATATACAGAAGATATGAATGACATGGTCAACATTCTGCTGTCCAAGGTAATTGACGGAAACCAATTGACGGACAGTTCTGGAATCGAATTGTTATTATCGTTTATGTTACCTGTCTTCTCACACTACTGGTGATGGACAGTTGCAGAACCTATTGTTATTGTCATGTATATTTCCTATCTACAGACACTACTGTTGACGGACTGCTCTAGAATCTATTTGTTATTATCGTTTATGTTACCTGTCTTCTCACACTACTGGTGATGGACAGTTGCAGAACCTATTGTTATTGTCATGTATATTTCCTATCTACTGACACTACTGTTGTATTATTGTTCTGCCATGTTTTATGGAGAATCCAGTATTCATATATCTTATTTGTTTGATAGAATCCTGAAGATAGGCCATCCATCCATGAACTGTTAGACATGCCTATTCTTGCTGTACTGGGAAAGTATGTGTTTTACAGATTTTGTTACAATTTTGTTAGATCAATTGATACACTAGCTAGGTATTAATTTCCAAATCCTCTTGTCTCCCTTAAAAAACCTTAACTTTACAAGCTAATTATTTAGTAATATCCAAGAGTGTTTGTTTGTTTGTAGAGAAATGGATAAGAAAGTATGGCATCTAAATGCGTCTACAAGGAGAGCAAGGTAATGCATTTAGTTTTGTGATATTCTCATGATATTCTTTCACCAACTTCCCTCCACACTGGCCTATGCACTATTTGAGTGATACTACATGCTGATCAAATAGGATTTCTGTATTTTACAAGTGGAAATTATCTTTTTTTTAACACATTTGATAATTTTCTCACTTTCTGATTGGTCAAGAGCCATGGTAAATAAGAGTACATACCATGGTTGCTATTAAAAATATTTTTAATGTGGTAAAAAAACTTGACTTCGTTTCGTGGATCCACAACAATTTAGATGATTCTATGATGCAAACCGTGGTAAATAGGAGGACAAACCACGTGAAACTATCGTGAATTTGTTAAGTATATGTTGAAAGTTTAATGTGAAGTAGCAGTATTGTGTTGTTATAAGACCCCAGTTTGTAAAAACACCTCAAGTGTAAATCATGCGTATGACTCATGATTGTCTGATTTCATTAAGGTTGGCAACAGCATCGTCTGAGCTTGTTGAACCTGTTGTTACGTCCAAGCTGACGGAGGTGTTCTTTTGGGGAGCTGGTAAACAAATACCACAGAAAATTGATACATTTACACGTGGTAACAGTGCACTGCAGGTATTAAAACATTGGGGTTTGTACTAAAAATAGCAATGGTATTCTTAGAGTAGAAGGTCTATCTGTACCAATAGGGGCAGATCTTAGTCTATTATTTTGGTCATTAGTCTATTATCTATGTTCTAATCATGGAGTTGTGTCCATCTATTTTGACAGGTGTCTGCAGGACATTCCCATTTTGTTGTCTTAACGGTTGAGAAGGAAGTCTTTACATGGGCTGTAAGTATCATTGTGTGTTTCATGGAATACCAAGACTATTATGGACCTCATTGTATTATTTCGTTAACTTATCATTTATAGTGAGATGATTGGGCTGAATAATAATCTGTGAATAATGTATACAGTCAATTGCAGAAAGGTTGTACTATAGATTTATACATACCATAGTTAACAAATATCTCATTTATCCAGTGCATTTAATAGACAACAACCAACTATACCTTTTTTAATACATATAAGAGTTTAATACAAATATGTTTTGGCAATGTGGCATGCAAGGAACACTTGAATAAAAAAGTATTTTGGGTTTTGTACCTCATTAGATCTTTGAATATTTTAAATGAATGTGTAACTTCTGTGCAATCAGAGTTAATACAGGGACTCTGGTGCAATCAAGTGTATATATAAATGGGTGGTTATATTGTAGAATGCTCATGGAGGAAAGGAAATGTCAGGGCAGCTTGGCCATGGTGATATTGGTTGCTATAGACTACCAAAGAAGGTTCAAATGTTCCATGGTATTCCTATTAGACAAGTGGCTTGTGGTGATGACTTCACTGCTTGCTTGACTGGTAAGCTGGCTAATATTACATAGTTTACATTTGATCTTTGCTAAACACTTGGGGCCAGTTGTATGAAGCCTGAATAAAGTTATCCACTGGATAAGAGTTATCCAGTGTATAGAATTTGTATAGTTTTTATCCGTTGGATAGGGATTAATCTGGTGGATAGCACTATTCAGGCTTTGTACAACTGGCCCCAGGTGTTTAATGTTTTTTTTGTTTGTTTTTCTTTTCTCATCAAACGTCATCATGAGAGTTAAGTTATGTGAGTTTGTGAATACTGTATGTAGTGATTGAGAAGTTTGTGTGTTTGAGGGGGATGTCTAATAAAAGACTTGTATCCTGTTGCATCATGGGCTTTATGCAAAATGGAATAAAGTTATCATAACTTTAACAATTATTATGAGAACATATAGTTTCATGATCAATCTCTTTGTTTTGGTATCACATTCTTGGACGTTCCAGGAGATATGTAAAATTTTTTTAATGTGAAAATGTTTTTTGTTTCAGAGGATAATGTGTTATACATGTTTGGATCTGATTACTATGGATGTATTGGCTGTAATAATGAACTTGGTGATGACATATTATTACCATATAAGGTGGCTTTCTTTGCGGACAAACCAGTTAAACAGGTTTCTTGTGGTGATTGTCATGTTGTTGCTTTAACAGGTAAGAAAAGTGCAATAGTCCCCTAACAGCTTCCTGCGCCATCTTAGAAGGTAGTTGGGCCTTTGCATTGAAGAGAGATTAACATTGAGCTTGTAATGATAGAGACCTTTTAACATCTTACCAGACAATTATTCTTTCATCTTGCTTCAATGCAAAGGCCTGGCAACCTTTCAAGATGGCACAGGGAACTGTCAAGGGGACTAATTTACACCAGAAACACTGACAATTTAGAAAATCACAACATTACTTTCTATGTTGATCATGTTGATCATGATGATGATTATTAATTTTTAAATGTATTTGTAGATAATAACGAGTTGTATTCATGGGGATGTGGAGAGCATGGTAAGTTTGTATCAGTTCTAATGTTCATATTGATCATCAAACATTTTGAAATATATCTACTATTAACATGGAAACTAGCGAGTAAACTAGTATTGGCTGCGTCGGTGTTTGATATAAACAGTAGGTAATGTAATGAAATTTGTAACACCATAAAAAAATGACATCAACGACATCGACTAGCAAAGCCCAGTACCATGACACATGGGTTTCAATACACCAGAGAACGAGTGACTGGAATAGCATCCTATTACACTAATAATAGCCTACGGTATATGATACAGACCAGGCAAGATGACAACTCATCGACAGATGAGGTGTCTGTGTAAACAATCAGCGGCTCCCTGGCCCGAAACTTATAAATGTGTTTTTCTCGGTAACTTTTTAGCCTCAAATTTTCATTTTTAAACGACTATCATTCGCTCAAATTTTAACAGATTGCAACTAAACTTCGCAATTTTGTAGAACGATGTTTCAAGCGTGAGACGGTGTCTGCAATTTGTTATTTTTTATTTTGTTAAAAAGATATCACTTCATTAGTAAGAAAATACATTAAAATATCGATTGTCGATGTTTGAGATCTCATAGCAACTGATCTAAGATAGATATCAAAAATCCCAGGCACCGTTTTGGAGATTAACTTCTCTTACATGCCAAGACGTGTTTGTTTTTGACGTGATGGTAATTTGTAAAGGGCTGTGATTTTTCAAACAGAGGACGCTCAAATCGCACTAAACTCTACATATCTTTCTCGCAATTTAAGTTATGGACAATTCGAAAATGTTTCCTAAAACTACATTTATTCAGCTATCAGATAATATATACTTTTATAACAAAATATTGTAAAGCTTGAGCACAATTTGAGGTCGCGCACGTAGGGGTCCATAACCAGTTTGATACCTTAACTTTACTGATGTTTTGAGTCTTTTGAGCTTTATCCCTTTGTCGGAGTAAAAAAGACGAAGGGCTAAAGCTCGAAACGTCCGTTAAGTCAACATTTTTTCCTGGACGGGGGGACTCCCTTAAAAAATAGATAGGGTTGCTTGACGGACCTTTTAGGGTCAAAAATATGACCCTCACGTACCTTTTAGGGTCTCGAACTGGCACCATACTTTTTAGGGTCAGTTTTCAAACTTAACATTATACATATTGAAACAGTGTCGTATAAAAAAAATATTTATTAACTTCAACAATACATCAACATTGATGGGTTGAGTGTGTATTTATCAATTTTAAATTTAAAAAAATGTTAAATCTGGTCGTACCTTTAAGGGTCTGAAATCAGTATCTGAGTTAATTTATTCGATGCAATTTCAAAACCATCCATCAAGCACCCATATCCATTTTTAAGGTAGTCCCCCTGCCCCTGGGCATTTTTACAGTGTTACAAACTTCATTATATTACCTACTATATATAAACATTCCTCTTATAATACAGACTGTTAAGATTGGCTTCATAAAGTATTACTAACACAAGTGGTCTTTATTATGCAGGTCGTTTGGGTCTTGGTTCTGAAGATGACTATGCATTACCTCAAAGGGTATGATCACCAGTCCCTTTTATATATATCACCAGTCCCTTTTATAATTTATTTACCAAAGGGATATTTAAAAGTCTTTTGAAGACACATTATTTTAGAGAAGCATTTAGTACCTTAACTTAGTTTTTTATTTTATTTTACTTGTTTTACTATTACTTAGTTATTTAGTTTCGATATATCTTATCTTAAATTAAGGCTATGCACACTTTGTTCTATTTTCAACTACATGTAAATATTATTAAAAAATTCATGAATAATTAATGAGACATTTTCAAAAGAAATCATGACCATGACAAGTGTTGTAAATCTGATACAACACTAGTGTTGTATATCCTGATTTGCATAAGTTTTAACTGGTAATTTTACGGCAAAATTTATTTTAATCTTGAAAATTTAGTACTATCATAATTTGTATATATATATTTTTCAAGTAGTTTTATATATAGTGTATAGTATTTCATTTATTGTACATGTAATGCGCATTTGATGATATATAACATGTTAAAATGCACAATATAAGTATTAAACATTATTATTATTATTATTATTATTGTATCGTTTATTTAAACTTTTCTTGGTTTACATGTAATGAGTATTGCGGAAATTTTCTAGGCAATATTCAGTTTTGGTGCCGATTACAACAGTGTTAACTTATGAACGGGTATATAAGGCCTTCACGATTTCACAATTTTGCGAAATTATCCATTTCTGGCACTTTTTGGCTAGTTGGTTTACTTTTTCGAGTCCTATTTTACTTAGCTCAGTTACCAGTTGTTTTTGGTAGCCTGCTAGGAAGTCTAGGACGACGTTTACTTGCACTACGTTATAGTTAGGATAGAGTCTCTTTAATCCTGTTCTTAAGTCTATATACTTTTCTGTTTTCTGAAGATCTCTTTCAGTTATGCGACCGATGTTGCATACGGTTCCTTCGATGATCAGCCACGTCTTGGTCTTCTTGTCCATTATTGTAATGTCTGGTTTGTTTGCGCCATTTTTTGGGGCAATGTCTAGATGTATTGGGATGTTCCACAGTATTTTGGCTTCGTCATTTTCTATGCAGCTTTTTGGGAGTGATTGTTTGTGCCACGGTGTATTGTCGTCTTGTTCTGTAAACCCAAAATGTGATAGGATTTGATGGTACACAGGGCGAAGCATACGGTCATGCCTTGCCGTGTATAAAGATTGAGCGATACCTGAGCAGTTTGAGAATAGGTGTGGAATTGTTTCTTCTTTTTGATGGCATAGTCTGCAGATTAAATCGCCTTCTCTTTATTATTATTATTATTATTATTATTATTATTATTATTATTATTGACGTTTGACAGTTTTTGATTTACAACAACATGGACACAAAAAAATGAATGTGGAGAGAAAATAACAAGTGTCCCACACCTGGCTAATAGATACCAGACTATGATATATGTTTGACTATGATATTATATAATTATTGAATAATTCTATATATGTATTATAGATACCACTTCCGAGAGCCTGCAGAGTGAAGCGTGTTTACTGTGGTCCAGAAGGTACATTTCTACTGAATGTAACTGGTCGTGTGTTGGCTTTTGGTAACAATGATGAGAACCAACTTGGTCTTGATACTTTACATCGCTTGAAGAAAAGAACAACTCACGTGAGTCTCAATGCTCCAATGTTGTTAATGGTTGCTTCTTACAGTTACCATCTTTATTGTCGTTATCTCCATATATAACTGTTCATGGATCGTTTCCATTTCTTTTCTTGCCATAGTAATTTCTTCTTTATCACAGTTATCTATTGGATATTGATGTTTTTGTATGTTTGCAGCAAGGAGGCCATGTATCAAGTGCTTCTGTACCAACAGTTATACAGTCACTTAGCAGGTTAGATACAAGTTATTTACTCTGGATTATCAATATATCTGACACAAGTTACAAGATTGTATGGGGACAAGTAACATAGAATGTGTAACATCGTGAGGTTTGTATATTAAAAGCTGGTTTGTTTATTACAGATACACAGTGGCAATTATTGCACCTGGAAAAACACATTCAGCCATTATAGATGGTAAGAACTTGTCCTTAGATAAAACATACTTAAGTTAGACCTCTTCCTTCCAATCACAGATATGTATTTATATATGTCTTTCCATGTTACTATGGTCATCAGACCTCTTCCTGCTCTAATTGATTGTAAACTAACCCTAATTCTCCTTAATTATCCCCTTCAGAAAAGGGTCCTGACCAATTTGAACAATTTTACAGAAACTGGTCAGAATTTCAGATTTTACTGTCAGCAGATTAATTTTACAGAACAGTGATTCAAATACTGTGCACTTTGCAAGGTTTTGGTTTACTTTAGGTCTGGAACAATCCATGTCCTTCTCCCGCAATTTTTCCCGCAATGCTTCTAGTTTGTGTGCTTGTAATTTGATATATTTTTTACTGTGTGGTCCCCTAGTAACTTAGGTGAATGTGATATATTTGTTTACAGTATATGGTCGCCTAGTAACAGTAGGATCCAATAAATATGGTCAATTAGGAATGAATGACTTTCAACGTCACCCAAGTCCATGTCTTTTGAAAGGAGAGTTGATTAGTAAACAAGTAGTGTCTGCTTCATGTGGAGATGAATTCACTGTAGTTGCCACGGCAGGTAAGACATGATTGGTTAATTGCCATGTAATATTATATGATATTGAATGATGTTATAGTTTGTGGGCTGTTTTGATTGGGGGAATGGCACCCTTTGTCTAATTGGTAGGGATTGTCGGAACTCCTATTAGAGTTGAAAATATTTGATCATCCATCAATCACCCCTACGACCTGGACAAAGGGAGTTCTCCCAGTCTCTTTTGATTGGTTAATTATGATAATATTATTTTGTTTTCAAGAATAGTTCACAAAGATAGATCACAAAATTTTATGTGATATCCCAAGTAATCAAGTAATTTGATTGGTTAATCACCATGCTATATTTAAGAAATAGAAGACGATTTTCCGTGTTATATAGCCTGATCTAAACACGCGTGATGTTGGGAGAACATGAGAGAGCATAGGAAAAGCACGAGCCGTTAGGCGCGCATGTTTAGATAGCCTCATCCAACACGTTTTTTACCAATCAGAGCGTGCGTACTATCTAAATTATTTTATAAATGTTGATATTTCATAGAGAATAAGGTATATGCATGGGGTCGAGGTGATAATGGTCGTCTTGGTCTTACTCCTGATAACCTGTTCAAGAAAAGAAGTTCAATACCATGCAGTGCTGTACCTCGTCCTGTATTTGGTGCGCTGCACTCAGTCACTAGTATTGACTGTAGATTCTGGAATTCTATTATTGTTGCTGGTAAGATATGACATAACATAACCTTAATAAATCACTAGTACCAACTGTCGATTCTGGAATTCTATTATTGTTGCTGGTAAGATATGACATAACATAACCTTAATAAATCACTAGTACCAACTGTCGATTCTGGAATTCTATTATTGTTGCTGGTAAGATATGACATAACATAACAATTTTAAATCCCTATTGTTGATGGAAGCTACTGGAATTTTAACTGATCAAAACATTTATATTTGCAATATATCCTAATTATCTGCTGATCCTTCCATTTTGTTTTAGAAAAAGTCCTTAATTCCCGGACAATACGAAGTGCATCAAGATCTCTGGACTCTCAATCATGTAAGTATTATATGCATTGCAGTTATAATGATGATGATGATGGTGAGCTGGTGATAGTCTTGGATTTCATAGTGATGTAGCCTGTCTACATTTCTCACCGTAGGGGTGTGGGGGAGGGGGGGGACGGCTGTACACAGGCTAATAGCCGTAGGGGTGTGGGGGAGGGGGGGGGACGGCTGTACACAGGCTAATAGCCGTAGGGGTGTGGTGGATGGGGGGACGGCTGTACACAGGCTAATAGCCGTAGGGGTGTGGGGGAGGGGGGGATGGCTGTACACAGGCTAATAGCCGTAGGGGTGTGGGGGAGGGGGGGACGGCTGTACACAGGCTAATAGCCGTAGGGGTGTGGGGGAGGGGGGACGGCTGTACACAGGCTAATAGCCGTAGGGGGAGGGGGGGACGGCTGTACACAGGCTAATAGCGGTAGGGGTGTGGGGGAGGGGGGGACGGCTGTACACAGGCTAATAGCGGTAGGGGTGTGGGGGAGGGGGGGGGACGGATGTACACAGGCTAATAGTGATGGAACCATTAATGATGATGTTTGTTTAGTATTAGTTGTTGATGATGGTGATGCAGAAAGTGGTGATGACGATAATGATGACAATAGTATGATGATAATAATGATGATGATATTAATAATGATGATGATGATAATGATGTTGTTGATGATGATGGTAATAATATCAATTTGATGATGATAATAACGATGGTGTTGATGATGAAGATGATGATGATAATAATGATGTTGATGATGGTAATAATATCAATTTGATGATGATAATAACGAAGATGTTGATGATGATGATAATAATGATGTTGATGATGATGTTGATGATGATGATGATGTTGATGATGATGTTGATGATGATCATGATGATGATAATAATGATGTTGATGATGATGGTAATAATATCAATTTGATGATGATAATAATGATGATGTTGATGATGATGATGATGATGATAATAATGATGTTGATGATGATGTTAATAATATCAATTTGATGATGATAATAACGATGAGTTGATGATGATGATGATGATAATAATGATGTTGATGATGATGATAATAATGATGATGTTGATGATGATGATGTTGATGATGATGATAATAATGATGATGTTGATGATGATGCTAATAATGATTATAATCATAATCATAATCACAATATCAATGATGTTGATGTTGATGTTGATGTTGATGTTATAATATTTTCCAGCCACGGAAGACTCAGTGTTCTCAGACCGTCTGCGTATCGAGGTTGACAGTCTTGATGATGACGATGGTCACATGATGTATGACAATAGACACGCGCATATGCCAATGATGGACACCGCTGACTCTGGTGTTGGTCCATCACCGCGGTCACCAATCCCAAGAACCCTTGGGGACACCAGTCTCCCTCCTCCATGGCTACAAGATGTATGTAATAATGATAATGATAATAATAATAATGATAATAATGATAATGATAATGATAATAATAATAATAATAATAATGATAATAATAATAATGATGATGATGATGATGATGATGATGATGATGATGATAATAATAACAATAAAAATAATAATAATAATGATAATAATAATAATAATAATAATAATAATAATAACATGCAATTTGTATAGCGCCTATCCAAGTCTGCTCTAGATGCTTTACAATAAAGATTAATTAAGTCAATAAAGAGAGTTAAGCTAATGTAGACAATCTTGTACTAGTTTCAACTGTAATATTGCCACTATATAAATTTTATAAAAATAAACAAAAATACGCACAGCCATAGAATAGATAACTTTACATTCTTTCACTTGTATATATTGCTAGAGAAACACTGTTCTAAAGAAAGGTTTTGTTTGTATGCACAGGAACTTGATCAAGCCGATTATATCTCGATTGATTCTAATTCAATGGACTCAGGTAGCAAGTCATCGTCGTCTCCATTCCCGCCGTCATCGACTACAGCAACTGATAGTTCTATGCCCTCATGGCTCAAGAAGGTAATGCTTGATAATCATGATGGTGATGAGAGGAAAATAATGATATTGACGAAATGATGATGATGATGATGATGATGACATTGATGATATTGACGACATTGATGATGATGTTGATTGTCGAAATGATGATGATGACATTGACGATGATTATGACGATAATGATATTCATTGACGACATTGATGATTATAAAGTTGATGATGGTGATAATGATAATGTGGGTGATGATAATAATAATGATAATGTAGGTGATAATAATGATAAAGTTGATGATAATGTTGGTGATGATATTGATAATATTTTGTTATTTCATTCTACAGGAACTGATTGAAGCAGAGTACATTCCTATGGATGATACCAATACCAGTAAAACCAGGTATATATACCATCGTACAGCGTGTAGTCACTGACAAACCCAAACATTTGCGACATTTTCTCACTAACATTGACACATGTATAGTTAAATGCTGCTGCGACCATATTATCCCTCTTTCATCATCCGTTCGGGATATAGGAGTGATTCTTGACGACAAAGTAACTCTTGTAAATCAGATTACCTCCATCTGCAAGTCTTGCTTTTTTCATATTAGAAACATCTGGAAGATCCGAAAATATATTTCTATGGAAGTCTGTGAATCCCTGGTACATGCTTTTATTTCAAGTAAACTAGATTTTTGTAATTCCTTGTTGTACGGGGTACCGAATTACCTAATTCAGAAACTTCAACGGGTTCAGAATGCTGCAGCACGACTGGTATCGTGCTGTCACAAGCATGATCACATTACTCCTGTCCTGCGCCGCTTACATTGGTTGCCTGTAGAACAGCGAATTAATTATAAGATACTGTTGTTAACCTTCAAAGCTTTGAATGATTGTGCTCCGCCATATATCCGTGAGCTTATTGAACCATATGCCCCAGTTCGCCAGCTAAGATCTGCATCATCGCACCTTTTAACCAGGGGCTCTTACTGTCTGAAAACATATGGCAAACGAGCCTTCTCTAATGCAGCTCCAGATCTATGGAATAGCCTTCCTGTGCATATTAGATCATTTACTGACATCACTTTATTCAAGCGTGATCTTAAAACGTTTCTGTTTAGAAAGGCGTATTCTTCTTTCTGATTAATTAATTGATTAACTTATAATTTTAACATATATTAATTACCGATATATAATACATTTTTATATATGAATTCCTTCTATGCAAGGATTTCTATGTTTCCGCCTTTATTTGGCTTTTTATAATATTTTTTAGCTTGTTTTAATTACATTAAATTAAATATTCTTAAACCCTATTTTAAATATGTAAAGCGTTGTTGAACTTTAAGGAATTGACGCTATATAAAATATTATTATTATTATTATTATTAAATGTATTTTACTGAAACCATCTCTTTGATCTTTGTTGATTTAACAAGATTGTGGTGCACATGTTGATCTAGCATATTATCCAGCCAACAATCATTTTCTATTGATAATTTATTCCCGTCAGATCATCATCGTCGTTGACGAATGTTACCCATGATGGTCCTCTGATGACGTCAGTTGGTGTGCAGTATGATACCGATCATTATTCACCTGATGACGTCAGTGATGGTAAGTAGTGACGTCATTTATGGTTTACGTAGACTTTTCGATATTTATACATAAGGTTTGTTTTCTCTCAGCTAAAAGTCAAAGTGGCTTGTTGCAAAGAATTCTACAGTTGGAAGGAGAAAATAAACAGGTGAGCTGATGACAGTAGACACATCATCACAATGATAATCATAATAGTGATGGGTGTCGTTATGATGGCAATAGTTAGTACCAATGATAAATATTAAATAATTCAAATCTGGGGCTCAGATTATTTCTGTGCTTCTCATGATGTCTGTGTAAATCCTTGATTTTACAAAAAAACACAAAAATTATATAGGTTGGAGTTTTTGAAGCCGTTCAATAAACTTGCAGATCGTGTTTTATCAGGGTTAGTAATAGATAAAAAATGTTAAGTAATAGATAAAAAATGAGCGGGAGACCTTTATGGGCATTTATAAATCCTGATAAAACACTCCTGCTCGTTGATTAAACTATACATGATGATGATATAAGGATATTTTATGTTTTTACCCCCTAGCTTGTGCCAATTCTATTGTTATTTATTTATTGTTTATTTCAACTATTACCTGATTATGATAATGATCATGCTATAAGGATATTTTTATGTTTTTCCTCCTAGCTTCGATCTACGATACAAGAACAAGTTGTTCAAATCAAATCAGTTCAACACGAGGTACGTGTGTCCAGGTAACCAGGCCGCTATTGTTATGTAATTAACTGATTGACTGTTTGTTACAGAATCACGTGCTCACTGAGAAACACAGCAGGTTATGGGAATTGATCGATGATTGGCATAAAGACTGTCAAACACCGTCTATACATCCCAAACAATCCCGACAATCACCGCGCCGCATGCCAGCCACACCTACTTTATCAGATCCAAGTGATAAACGAAGCAAATTACCATCAACCAATCAGGAAGGAGTCACGGTATGATTTTGTTGCCATAGTAACTTCTAGATTATTTAGCTATTTATCTAAAGTAGTGTCCACTGACCAGATGTTTTCAATGCCTGCAGGAACGCGTCAATCAAGACAATACGCCAGCTCAACCAAAGAAACAAGTCACCGGTGTAGCTAATGAATCATGGGAAGTCTGATGACGTCACATTGACTGGGTAACCACCCAGGCTAAGCTTTTAGATTACAATAAATTATTTGCCTTATAGGCTTCACCAGAAAACGGAGTGGATAGAATTAAAAGAACGAAAGAAAAGTAAATGGATGGAGAGGGAAAAGATTTTAAGATTATATAATGGCCTGGAAGTCGACCGTAAACGAAGCGAGTGTGTTTTAATGTATTTTATGGTTTGGTTTTATGAAAACCTTATTCATGTTATTTATTGAATACAGGTCGTGCCTTATTTATGTTACAATAGTCAAATACCTTATATTATAAGTAGATATCAAATTAAACAAATAATATAGTAGATCACTGGCATTGTGTTCTATCTTACATGTTACTGACGCCTTTCGGGCATTCATTCTTTAGCGGAGGAAAAAGGGCAAAAATCGTCGACTACGACCACCTGTATGGTAGGGCTGCAGGGGGTGTCTGTAATGAATACCGAGCACCCAGACCGTAACCCACGTGTTTGTAAGTGGTGGGTGTGTACTCCACGTGGACTAATATATTCATCAATGGTGCATTCATTTCACATTATTTTTGCTATATTTACACGATTTATGAGAAACAAGTTTATACCATGCTTAACACGGTAGTGTTAATGTATACACTAAACCTTTTAAGGAAACAACCTTTTAGTATATACGTGCAGCAGTACCGTCGCCCTTATCATTACTACAATAATAGGATTGTCGGTTAGTACATTGCAGCTCTCGGGTTAACTAATGACTTCTAATATTGATATGGTTTCGAATGTCGTCTTTTTACAGAATCCTCATATCAAGTGTTTTTTTATGCAAAATATTCTCCATGGATAAATGAAAATGATCTTCGCTTGTTTGCATTAGTTGATTAAACCACGAAACTTGCTAACATTTTGTGAAATACAGAAACCAATACTTTTTTTTATAAAAAGTTCATTGCTAGGTTTTATTTATGATAGGTAATATAATGAAATTAGTATCACCGTAAAAAATGTTGACTTCAATTTAGTGACGTTTATAATGGCGGTTTTATATTTTAGGATAACTTTGGACATGGTTTACAAAGTCAAAGGAGAGACAACAATAGGACGCGAAGTCCCTTACAAAGGTCGTTCTCCAATAGTCCAACAGTAAAGAAATAATGAGATGAGACACTCGATTGTTTTATGCCGTCTCGTCAGACCTTTTGTGCCATTAAATAAGCACTTTGAAAGTGGAGTAATTGCAAGGTTTAACATTTCACTTGTCGGTGGTTGACAATCAACTCTCAGTACGTGCATCGCTTTGATGGTCTTCTTAATTAAGTACAATTTATCATATATAGGTAGTATTTTAGTATCATATTTATATTCTAGTTTACGGTATGGATATATCAATCATGAATAAGTTATTGTTCGATCGCCTTTCAAGTAGTAATTCATATCAATCATTCAAATGAATGTCATAAGGGAAATGATGTTTTTACAGAGTAGTTTGTGTATTAACATAATCGTTTTTCTTATCGTTATACTCGAATTGTTCATCAGATAACGGCTCTACCTCGATCAATTCATCAAGGATATTGCATGGTTCAAAAGGGCGTGGCCCTTATGTATGGGCTATTTGTTGTAATCCGTTACTGCTAAATCTACTGAATAATACAAAGCAAGGCTTGTGAATATAAACATTGTTTGTACAAATCAAATCCTGGTCAATAGGTTGATTATATCAATTTAGCCGTTTTACAGTCGAACCCCTGCTGTTTTTACGTACAATCAAAATGCCTTTATTCAAACACCTTTTTGGACGGCGTCAACGCGTCTGATGGGGACGGCAAACTAGGAAATGACATTTGGATGTCCCTTTTGATTTCTGTAAATAAACTGACATTACAAAAAGACAATTTTTCCACCTCTAAAAAGGTCTTTGTAAAAGATCAATGCGATCAATGGTATTTAAGGAAAGGGTAGATCGGCGTGTTTCATTGTAATTGCAGTATTGATGCTAATGAATGATATAAAAGGCACCCTTTTGGTAGTTATTCAATTATTCTTTGGATGGAATAAAATCAGTGAACTGAACGATGATTATCGACAATGTTTTCTTTATTTACTTAAGGCCAGATTAATGTATTCAGCCATAAATGAATCTAGTGCTGTACAGAAACACGCCTCGACCAAATCTTAGGAGCCAAATCTTAGTAAGTCGGTAAAAAACCTTTTATTCTAATATTAACTCTTACATCTAACAGAAACAAATGTTTTCTTTATTTACTTAAGGCTAGATTAATATATTCAGCCATAAGTGAATGAATTAATCTAGTGCAGTAAAGAAACACACCTCTACCAAATCTTAGTAAGTAAAAAAACCTTTTATTCTAATATTAACTCTTACATTCAACAGAAAAAAAAATCTACTTTGTTGATAATGCTTATTTTCATGTTTCCTTTATGTGAAATCCTTTCCTTCCGGACTTCTTGACAAAGGGTTTCAAGTATATTTTTTTCTTGTTACGAATAATCTTGGTTTGATAATCTATAACATATCATATAGTGATGTAAAAAATGAATGTTTCGGTACCCTAAGGGGAGCTGTTTCGTATTACAGTTTTATAAATAACTCAACGAAATTATCATTCTCGATGACCACAAACCCTCTACTACAAGTTTCGTGTACTCAGTGACAGTCAGCACATTCTTTTTTAGGGTTTTATAATATGAAAGACAACGGACGAGAAGAACACTGCCTAAGGTGTATAGTGGTTTAATCATCGTGCACTTGCTAGTAATGCGTGCAATGACAACCACTTGAAAAAAAAGATCGAAAAAAAATCTAACTAAAAATAGATGTAAGTTTCTATGTTATAAAACAGGATAAATCAAAATAGCATATATAAAGTTTTTATGTTGTAATACAAGATAATATCATCACGAATAGAATACAGGATAAGCTGTAGTATACTATTCATATGCAAGCCGCCTTTCGTGGCTCCATGTTTATTTTAGGAAAGTATCTCAAGGCAACGATAGCGGCTGTCATAATATTCCACAATGGATTCCTACGAGAACTGTACTATATAGCTGTACTATAACTGTACTAGCGACATCGAATACATAGAAGATATTACATGGGTTAAAATGTTAATGGGACTTTATGTTGATTTCTTTTTAATTATGATTTTCAATGTAAAGGTTTATTCATGTAGCTCTTTATATGCCACTATACAAACACACTCTGTAAACTATGTCTAGTCTAGTTCAACTCGACCTGAATGTGCTGCTTTTATTTGATGGAAATGTTTTTTTGGAAATACCGTTTCTATTCAATCTAGCTTGATGAGTTTATTTGAATGAATACAATTTGTAAGATTATCACTCCATGCCGCGTTGCTCTCTGTTTTCCCGCCAATTCCCTGAGTGGGTCGTCAATCTTTGATAAGCTAATTTCGGTTGAATATCTGAAAAACCTTTCACCTCACGCAACCTCTTGGCCTTGTAAAATATCATCTATCTAAAACCAAACACTCTTCAAACACCCCATTTCCTTGTAAATCTAACCTGGTGTTTTATAAACAAGTGAAATATGTTTTTAAGGTTGGATATTTGGTGTTTTACAATAACCTCTCCTCCCTAGATGATATGAGCAGGTTTATTAATATATCATTCATGACAACAATCTGATCGGTGATTGGCTAACGGTCACTCCATATACGTAGGCAGTCATTGTAAGCTGATCATTGAATCCCATCCATTCACCGGCTGAACACATCGCGTACGACAAGAAAGGTACATATACTAATATATTGTAGAATGATTTTTTACATGTGATGAAGGTTCGTGTGTTGTTAATTCAGTAAAGGACGATATTGTTGCTGAACCATTGCGGTCTTACGGCCCAACAAAAGCAAAATGTACACATATTGATGAATTAAGCCGGATTTGACAAGCGTACAGGCAATATCGAACAAAAGTAAAAGGATTCACATGATATTTCAATCGGAAATTTTATTTCAAATGCAATACGAAGTATTTTATATCCATAAACTTAGAAGGTGTTAATATTCCTAAAAGTACTTCCTTGTAGTTTGAATACAGCACGATCAGGTTGCAGTAGTATTTGATGTTGTAGTAGGTATAGTTTCTCCATATTACTTGCAACTGGTACGAATATTTAACCCATTCAAAAAGGTTGTTTTGCATATTCATTTGTCAGTGTATATGTAATCAGTGAATGCATGATGTCAATAAGACTGCACGCATACACCGGCTTTATATAGAAACACCTTTCTGACTGACATATCTAAGTGAAAAACGAACATGCAAATACATATCCAGTTAGTAGTTTCACTTTTCACCTTTTTATTTCTAAATAGTTCACGATTTGTTGGCATGTTGTGTCTTTATCCTGCTACTTGTCTGACTTTAGTTATCAGGTATCTGTCTGTCTTTGAGAGATGTCTGTCTGTCTGTCTTCAGTTTTTAGTTATGTCTCTGTCTGTCTTCAGTTTTTAGTTATGTCTATCTGTCTGTCCGTCTGTCTTCAGTTTTTAGTTGTCTGTCTGTCTTCAGTTTTTATTGATGTCCGTCTGTCTTCAGTTTTTAGTGATATCTGTCTGTCTTCAGTTTTTAGCTATGTCTGTCTGTCTGTCTTCAGTTTTTAGTTATGTCTGTCTGTCTTCAGTGTTTATTGATGTCCGTCTCGCTGTCATTGTTTGTTTGCATTCCCGTCTAGATGTCCCTGGCTATCGCTAGCTGTCTTAGTCTATTATATTTTCTTTGTCTTTTTTTACTATTATACCCCTTCATTGGTGGGTTTTTGTTTGTTTGTTGGAAAATCGTTATCTTTTATTCATTTCAGTTTAGTTGGCTTCGTTATCTTTTCCACTCATCTCAAAGTGCTTTAGGCTAAGTTCATGATAAAATACTTAACTGTGGATGTCGAAAAACGTGAAAACCTCCTCAACAACCTACGCAAAGAATGTAGATGTGATTGAGCTAAACTAAGATCTTTGATAGTGGAATATTTAAACAAGACAGTTAAACCAGTCAATCTTATTATAAATAGATTCTCGACCAATAATATAGAACCATAAACTCGTATCAACGTGATAATGATATACAGGCTTCCGGTTCGGGCTACCATTGCAACCCTGTATATAACACGTGCTTTAATAGTTTTATCTTATAGTATATATATATATATATATATATATATAGGACAGGGTATCGATAGAATAGATCACCGTCTAGATTGTTCTTATACACAAGGAATATACATCGATCTGTTAATATAGTTATCATGTAGTGTTGTGGATATGTTTGTTCATGTAGATCCATATAGTGATACACCCTTTCCGAGAAACTTTGTCACCCGTGAAGTGAAAAGCCTACAAGCTAGTAGCGCAGGGGATTATGGGTTGCCTTTGTATACTTTATTAGAACGCAGGGATTTCATGGCCACATGCTACACTTGTCAATGTGTTATTGAGAAATGTCCATTTTGACTTATCAAACAACAAGAAAGGCGTTCCGAATGCACATTTGGTTTTCTTAACTGATCCATGATCCTTTGCGCCACTAGCTTGTGTGCTTTCACGGGTGACAAACTTTTTTGGAAAGGGTGTATACCCATATCCCAAAGGCATGCAAGTATGCACATATACCAGTATACTGCATACACATATCGTATGTATATGGATGACAGGAAAGTGCCACAAGGCATGCACACCATGTTGCACATAAACAATAGCAGATGTATAGAGTATGTAAAATAGTTTGTGGGCCCTGTTTGTGATCAATGTGTTGGCCGACAACCATCGTTATACTAATATCATTGATTCAAGGTCAGGGTCTAGAATATGCAGGTGTCTTGACCTGTCGTCATCTCGTGATGATCTTGTCGAGCTGCTCTTAACACTAATCGACATGAACTAGAAGAGATGACTGAACAGCTGGTAGAAAATAGCACTGATCGAGGAAGGAGAAGAACTGCTCTTCGTACATAGTTTGTAAAAACAATCCCAAACACCATAATTCATTATTCCAACACTTTTTGTCATGATATGACGTCATATACGACAGACAGTAAAACCCTACGTATAAGAACCTAAATGTTTCCAAGTCAGCTTGAATAGGTTCTTATATAAATGGTGCTTAACTTGAAATCGGGCTATCTAGGTTTTTTCAGCATCACTCACTTTATCATTACAACACCTTTCTTCCTATTTATCAATGCTTTTGCACATGGTTCTCTTTTTACAAAAAAAAACAAGTGAAAATTTCAGCCTGACAGGTTCTTAAATTTTAGGTTGTTATACGTGGGGTTTTACTGTATCTTGTTCTCTTGTAAGTCAAATTGCCGTAACAATAATAGTGATGTAGACAACGGTCCTTGAGTAGAAACGCTTTCATCACGGTGTACTACAATCTCTTGTCAGTCTCGTGCTAGACAACGTGTTCTCGTGTTTCGCGCCATAATGGCGGTAACGTGCAGCTGCAAGTCCCACGGCCACCCATCATCAGAACATATAATTGACCTTGCTACTATCAGACTTGACTGAAGTGTAACTGTGTTGTCATGACAACCCCATGGCCTGCCATGCCGCCAATCATAGTGGTTAAGTCCATTCATGGCATACAGTCAATTCAAAAAACATTGTCGTCAATGGGCTTCAAGTCTATGTAGACTTATATTGACGACAATGTTTTTTGAATTGACTGTATACCGCTTGACACTGTATAACGTGGACCTTTGCTTACTATAAAGAAAACCAAAAACAATGCTACAGCTTGGTGTAACGTACCGGTATTTCTGTCACTTTTATTCATGTACTGTTTGGTTGATACCACTGACCAAGATACACGGTGTTCATAACAAAGGGGAGTTCCCCGCCTCGACATCTTACAACCATTGTACGTGTAAATTGAGGAACTCTTCTAATTATCATATTATTTGGTTGTTGGCACGTCGCATCTGACATGTGCTGAGTCAAATGCAAATTAGCAAAATCTATTGTTTGAATTCATTTGCATTAGGTTTTGCACATGTGAGATATAACGTTTGAACTAACCCTAACTGACTTGAATTACACGTGAAAGGGAGGTATTGGAGGGGAGGGGAGGGGAGGGGAGGGGAGGGGAGGGGAGGGGAGGGGGGGGAGGGGGGGCTATTACTCCTACAATGTGGAATGTATTAAGAAAGCACGGAGTTAATATGTTGTATAGATGTCACGTGGGTACTTCTTGATTGGATGGGACACGTGTCCAAATCACATATGGTCCATTGGCATTGTAGTGAAGTTATTATCATAATAATATTTGTATATTAAGATCTATAGCATTTCTTGGCAAACTTTCCTGTCTAGAAACATCACAACATGTATACAGACCTTAGGGTTAAAAGCTGACGATTCTAATTTAGTCAAAAATGTCGCTTCGGTGAGTGACATTCAGTTAACATCCAATTAAGAAATATAATATGATGTGAATAATCAACAAAACTGACGAGTGAAATGATGATATGTTTTTAGCCAAGCCACTTGCATTAATGGGGATCTCTTGAATAGAAGGCTTTTTAACTTTTTATTTACTCCGGTTTTCAAGTATTTTGCGGTATTATAATTAAGATAGATCACGAAATGTTCTGAAATGAGTATTATTATTGTTTTAATTAACACCTCGGAAAACATGGACTTCGCAAAGTTCAGTATTCACAGAGAAAGAACGGGAAAAACATTAGAATATTTTTTTCTATTTTTTAAAAATTAGATATTGTACATTAGGGATTCAAAAATGCGTTAATCATGGTGTTTCTATGGAGAGCCATTGTTCTCCTATCACAACAAAGACGATGGTTGTAATTTTTTAGCAGTCAAGTGAATGGGGTGTTCTTATTCATACATCAACCAATCAGCGATCAGCTAGGTCAATGCTCACCTTGTGATTGGTTGAATAAAGTGTTCATTTACGGTGCAAAGCTACGGATGGCAGAGGTTCTTGCAGTTGTGCACGGGAATAACTTTACTTTGGTCATGGCATAGATTTTACCTTTTCTTTCGATGGTTAAGGTATTTCAAACTTCATTTCTCACATCTTTATTGATAACATATGGTTTTATGTAAAACAGCTGTAAATGGTGTTAGTTCGTGTTCAAAACAGGCCATGTTGTTACTGTGTAGTTCGTTTCTTTTGAAATGAACATAGTATAATCTAAATCTGCAAGTACAATGCTCCTTCGGAAGACCTTTTCTCAATGTTTATTAACAGAAATCATAAACCCTTGTAGAGCGGCTTTTGTCTTTCATGTTCATGTTTTCTAGATAATATTGTCAGCCATTACCTTTGTCAATGCTAGTGGCAAAGCTTTGGATGCTTTGTGAAAGGCATATACTTTGAGATAGATTTCTAATCTTTAATTTATAACGTAAAGTTTAAAAGACTTTGTAGTTAATTGAAGGTTAAAACAAGCTCGTTTCTTCGTTGGTTCAACCTTTATCGGTCGCGTAGAAAGTTGGTCGTCGTTTGTGAGCGCAGTCAGTTTGTAAGAATGTACTATTTGTTTCTTTACTGATATTTCTTCTTTGAACATTGTGTAATTCAATGCGAACATGGCAGTGCTTTCGTCGTTTTTCATCTGACGACCTGATAAGCAAATATGTTTGAAGAATCGAGGTTTATCGGAGTCGGTGATGGCTAGAACTATAGATCGATCATGAAAAGCGAGCGCCTGCCAGTCTTACGAACTACAGTATGAAGTATTCTAGTGATTTTTTATTATTTTGCTTTAACCGCATTTCTTAACTAGTTTCAGTCCAGACTGATAAGGATTACTCTCAACAACACAGCTATCTCGACCATAGTACGTGATTGATTGGCGAGAAAAATAAATTAAAAACATTGAAAGAAATATGGGACATTATTAGAAGTAGAAGTAAAAACTAGTCGTAAAAACAAAATATTTAAGCAAAAAAATCCTTACAATCCATTAGCTTTAGTATTAACGTATCGTGTGTATTTCTTTCCTGCCCAGACCTGTCGCAGTCGACCATCAACATATCGCGGGAATAGTCCCAACCCAAGTGTGCCATCATCCTTCTTTGTCTACTACCAGCAGTGAAACATGCTCAAGTTTCTAACATCTAAATTCAGAAACCAGTCTTTGAACGAAGTCAGGCCTTATGAACCACAGGTAAGCAAAAACATGCTATAGCAAGATGATGGTTGTAGTAGTAATAATGGCAGTGATGATTTGCTTTGCCACCAGGGGTTCCTACACCAAGACACAGACTTAGAAAATACAGTCAAAGAAGAGGATGAAGATGAAGAATTACGAAGCCTGAATCTTGAAGGTAAAAATGATGATTATTTTAATATTTTGTTGTTTGGTTGATTGGTATCTAACGGGTTGTATTGTCTTCCTAGGAACACCCTTACATAACAACAATAATCATGAACCAGAAGAAAACAGCATAAATAATAATAAACCTTTTACAACAACAAACATTAAAGAAAGTCCATCATTAGACCAAGAAAATCAACCTCCTTTGAATCCATTAGATGGTAAAAGAACTGTAGAAACAACAACTGTTGCATTTTGTCCTATTGACATACCAAATACAGAAGGCATTACTCTCTTGGCTGAAAAACGAAAAAGGTCACAAATGAATTGTAAAAGGTTGCTTTGTCAAATGGGATCTGGTACTGACAGCTCTTCTGATGAAGAAATCAAAGAACTTTGTAGCTCCAACAAATATGGCTTACTTAGTTCAAGTCCTCCAGGGAAAGTGACAGTCTTATCAAAACATTCAGCATTTTGTGCCCAAATAAGACCAACAGAAGGACATGCAAGGAAAAAACACAGGATTATTTTATGTGACGAAAGACCATCATTAAACTTTGAGAAGATGCAACAGGTAAGACATACTATGCCATACAACAGGGGAATTTACACAGACATAAAATAGACATGACATCATGCAATTACCACTGAAATACTTGTAAATAACATATCTTTTACCTTCTCAGAAAAATAATCAATTATTAAGATAAAATACTAAATACTAAAATACTTGTAAATAACATATCTTTTACCTTTGAAGAAAAATAATTAAATATATTAGGATAATCTTTACCAGTCCAGTGCACTCTATATGTAATAATAAAATTTGATGTTGAATTGGTGATTGACATTTGGGAAACAATTTTCTGCATGACTAGGTTTGTGTGCAAGATAAAGTTTCATGTTGACCTAATTTACACCCAGTCATCATTTTTCTTCAAAGAAAATCTGTTTGTGTAGCATAAATTGGTTTAATATACCAGTATAAAGAAACATGGTCCAAGGAAAGTAACTAATTAATAAAGGATGTTCACATAACATAGTTTGAATAAGATTAGAGGTTGTCAGTCTCTGATAGGTCCATTGCTACATGGTATTATCTATGTATTACGGATTTGTTTGAGTTTATTCTTTCCTTGTGAAGAGGAAATAGTAATTATTCCTTTACTAACACCTGGAGAGGTTGAAAGCAATCACTTGTATTTAACACATTGATGCCATGTGTAAACAGTTTCCTGAACTATTATTCTATGCATCACTACAATCCTCACTCTCTCACAGCCTTTACCTCAGATAGGGTGTATTGTGTTTTGTTGTCTTTCTCTAAGCTATCTTTGTACTTTACATAAAGGAAGTCAAGCTTGAGTAGTTTTGAATATTTTAATGTACACCAAGGAAATTGCATTTACTAACCCAAGTATTGAAAATGATTATGTTTTATTGTTAGTTTTTTCTGTAAATACATAAATTCTTGGATTACTTTATGTAAACAGTTCAATAAACAAATAGCTTAACTTTGAGGTATTTTTAAGACGAAAAGTTTTTCAATAGTAACAATAGTTTTGCGATAGAATAATAGTTTTCTGTACTATATTAAATCAAGTCAAAGTGTTTCAATATCAGATCATTTTGCTGTTTTGCTTTTGTAATGTTTGTTTGTGATGACTATCTTGTATTGTTTGGTTACATTAGTTTTTATCATTATATAACAGTGTGGGATATCAATTACCACTCTGCCATATTGTACAACTTATGCCAAATAGTCTAGATGATTTGTTCAAATATACTGCTAAATATTAAACCAGAGAATAGTGTTAATTTCCAAGTTGATGTAGTATATGATCTTGTGTGTATTATGTACTATAAAATATTGTGTGTAGTCAGTTAATTTTCAATAGTTTTGTGTTTTATTTGTTATCAGTTGTTATGACTGTAAAATGTTGTGTATATCATATTACACTTTTAATGAATACTTTAGAACGGATGACATATTTCTCTCCCTTATGCTTCCTTCAAATAATGCCATTTTATTTGTACTGTATCAAGACATATTCTTTATAAATACTGTTACTGTGTGGTAATGATTTACATCAAAAATTGTTGTTCAAATTAGATGTTGTGTTGGCAAGTAGATATTTAAAATGCTGTAAAGTTGAATATCCATCATATTTGGTAGCAGCCATTAATCCTCACTGGGATTACCATCACAAGCCTTATTCTTATAAAGAATACATGTCAACAATAGAGATATCAGTTCAAGATTTGCATTCATTATCACCATCACTGAGTCTATTCATAAATTCTTTTGGGTATCCATGGATATTAGCTGATAATTGTGTTTTTATTAAAAAGTACACAAGAAATAACACATCCACTGTCAAATATTTTAATCTGTTAATTTAGAATATTTGACTATTACATATTGAGGGATTTAATTATGAAGGAGTTTGGAATGTTCTGTGTATTAATTATCATTTGATTTGTGGATAAGTGTTTGTGTCTTGGTTTGTTGTAGGAAATAATTATTCATCTTTTTTCCAGAAAACACTATCAAAGAAGCACTGCCATAGTATATCCAGACCGAGAGCTGCAAGGACTAGGGTAAGATGTTGTTTTATGATATTGTGTGGGAGTGTGGACGCTATTGTTTGATATCATTAGTCTTTATATGTAGTACCATGATAGCCATGATAATATATGTTGGTGACGTGCTATTATGCAGTAAACGACTGTCCAAGAGGGCTTCTAATTAGCCCAACTGGTACTCATCAAGCAGGTTGTAAGTAAACATTATGATAATAATGTCTTTCTATTTTTGTTTTCAGATCTCAATGTCTCAATCTAACGCCAGACATAACTACGACCAAGCACTACTAATGTTCAAACCTATTGCCATCAATCCAGGATTTAATCTTACGCCTGTGGAAGAGCCAGGGTTTGCATTTTAGAGGGAGTATTTTTGTTTGCTTAAAATCAGACATTGGTAAAATACAACATAATCACAAGGGTTATCATTTCACGTAACAAAGTTTCTTTTTGGAAACATAAGAATTATTTTTAATTTGTGACTTCTTAAGTCCAGCTTATTACTAGCGTTGTGTTTTGTTACTATAATTCTATACAGTTTTTCTCAAGACAAGTAGTAACTAGTACTATATGAGTGATAACTTTTAGTTGAGAAATTCTGTCATGTTCTAAAGGTCCAATATTGGTAATAATAATCAAAACAAAAGAAGATGTATTATCATTGTAAAAAATGTATCAACTGAATTCATCTCAACTCCATATTTTTATTTTTTGTCTTTGATCAAGGTTCGTTCACCAACATATCTCACACAATAGTTTACACTATTCAATAAGTAAAAACGTCCATTCTTCCAGCACAGCATGCTATCAGGTTATGCAATACTAAAGACTTAAAAATATTTTCAGACGATCTCAATAGGTTGCTGTTCAAAAAACATTTCATTAAATAGGAACTTGGTGAACCGTGATGTTCAATTTTCATACTTTTGTCATCTAGTATTACCTAGTAGATTTAAACCTTGATCTATGTTTACTAAAATTTAATCCCTTGAAATACTTCACTGGTTGACAAACAAGGGAGCTTGGTTGAAATGTGTAATTACAGATGGTAATACAACTTCTTATAATAATTATATTATATTATTATAATTATGATGCAAATGACTTTACCAATACGTCTTTAGAACTAACATACTTTAGTATGTAATATTAAGGGTTTAAGTGTAGCTATATACTAATGTCTTGCTTACTATACAAGTTTTCTATATATCAACATAACCAGAGTGTGAAATATTGAACATTACTATAATCACTAATATCATGTATACCAGTAAATACATCCTACTTGACGTCATGACAGAGGTATCGATGTTCCTGTATTATTTGCTGTTGTTTCATGGTGGTAAGTCTGAATTAAGTGAAGCTGGCTTCATTTGGCCTATGGAATAGTGCTACAGACTGCACGGAAAGATCTCAACTTGAAAGTCTACAGAATAAAAGCTATATTTTTGGAATGTTGATTATCAAATCTTTTTATGGTAATGATGTCTGGTTTTAGGATGTATTTGCAATTCAAAAAGTCTTTTTAAGTTCATTGAATGAAGTGAGACTTTGGCACTGCTGAATGATTCATTTCAGAACATTTTTTTCCAAGAAACTAAATTTACTTAACATGATTGAATGATCTTAAAGTACATGTTTTCTGGCCTTAAGGTACACCATAACACAGTGTGTTAACCCTTTTGAGATGGGTTATTCTTTACAAATGATTACTTAGTCAGTTATTTCTGAAATACTGTCTTACATTGTGTATAAGAGTAAGCTATTTCTCAAGGGTTTTCTACTTAGTTTGACATAAAAACAGAGTAATATTTATCACAGATATTTATATAAGGATTTTGTATATATTTTTTACAGACTGAGTGCATTGGAGTGTCTAGAGAGAGAGAGAGAGAGAGAGAGAGAGAAAGAGGGAGAGAGATTTTAGTGAATATTTATTGCTGTAGATCTCTCTGGGGATATTGATGATGGTCCCTTTTAGTGTTTCTTCTATTGGCAACTATAAGTGTACCTTTTGCCTGAATAAAACACTGTTTATATAACATTATCCTGTTGTGTTTATATTAGTCTCTCTATTGTCTCTTAGTGTTTTGGGCCAATGCAGGTCAATGCACACCCATTGTTAGACATATTTCTGATTGGATGCAGTTTATCCATTAACATGTCTGAGTAAACTGGTCATGGTCAAAATCTTGCTGGGGTGGGGCTGTTTTCTCTTCTGAAGTTGAAATATGTAGATGCAATGAAACCCTTATTAGTGGGGTGCTCATATCCTGACATGTCAGTTAACCTGATTCATCAACCAAAACCCAAAGCCTTTCCAAAAACCTAAAAAGGCCCTATTCTCTGCTGGCAGAGGAACCATGGGCGCGGAAAACCAGCTATAGACCAGTTAGGAACTGGTTTTATTATGACATCACAGGTCATGCTCATCAATCATCTATGTGATAAATCAATGTCATTGTGTTTGTGATGAAAACACATGTGCAGCAAAGAAACAAAAGGTTGAAAACGGAGTCATGTTATGGTGGAAAAAATAGCCTATGCTAACAGGGAAGGGACTCTAACCCAACCCACCCCATCTGCACCACCCCTAGTAAAGTCTGAAGTAAAATGATATAACGTGTAGTAAGAACAGTAAGAGCTATTGCACAGTCTCAAATTTGATTTAATTTCATGGATATAGTGTTTTGCGCTCTACTAGGGTGCATAAGTGGGACACCCTTTGTCTTTCCTCATCCTGTGATATAATGAATGAATTCTTAAAAAATCTCACTGGTTAATTTTAGAATGACAACACGTGGGTTTCCTGTGGTGAGTTGGACAAAGCTCCCTGTGGTTGGGTTCCCTGTGTTTTATTTCGTTGTTGATCAAGATCAAGATGGCGGTCAGTAATATATGTCAATGTACAACACACAAATATCCTTGTAAGGTGACTGTACGCGATTTAATGGATGTTATTACTGCACCAGATAATGAAAAGTACAAAATATTAAATCGTCAGTATGATCAAGTGTTCCAAGGAATCTACATTGGCAATGAGTAAGTATTTGACAAATAACTTATAGCAAACGATGCGTTTCGTGTAACTTCACTTGGAAAAGGTTTTGATCCCTATTTATTAGTTAATGTGGACCCCTATTTATTGGTTAATTCGTCAAAATGTTTTCAATTTACATTACAAGTGAAGATTCGATGTTCCATAATTATATTCAGGACTACATTGTATAGCTGCCCAATAGAATTCAATGAAGACACTTTGATTCCTTGGCAACCTTATTAACAAGTGATGTTTCTTGAAGGAAAACAGCTCTGAATGTTGAAGAATTGCATCAGTTGGGCATAACCCATGTCCTTAATGCAGCCAAAGGGACAAAAAGATTCTCTCATGTTGACACAAGTGCAGAATATTACAAGTCTTCTGAAATAGCATTTTTGGGTGTTCCAGCTACAGACATACTAACATTCAAGATTAATAGATATTTTCAAGAAGCAGCAGAGTTTATAGCTAGTGCTATTGGCAGTCAGAGTAGTGGCCGTAAACAAGGCTGTGTGTTTGTACATTGTAAAGAGGGAGTAAGTAGATCAGCCACATTAGTTCTTGCCTACCTTGTTACCCATCAAGATATGCACCTTACAGATGCACTGCGAACAGTTAGAGCTAAAAGAAAAGTTTGTCCTAATTCTGGGTTTTTACAACAACTGATTGACTATTCCAGAACACTTGATCATTGCTATTAGAACATCTCTTTCCTGCTATGGAATATGTGTATGACTCCCTTAAAAGGGAGTGGGGGTCTTCATCGTCCCTTTTAGGGTTTGAAATCAGTGTTTCGGTCCCGCTTAGTGTGATAATGATGCGAATGCCCACTAGCTGAGTTTTGTGGTTCCTTTTAGGGCATAAAATCAACAACAATGCTTCTTTTCAAAGATTGATTTTTATTTTAATCCCCTTTCCGGTCCCTCTCAGGGGTGAAATCTCATTACTGCCACGGCCATCATCTCAAAATACACGTCCTTTTAGGGATCATTTTCAGAATTTCCGATGAGGATCCCGCCCCCTTTTATATGGGACTCCCCCCCCCCCCCCAGATATGACTATCTGAAATAGTTGGTTTAGACTTCTAATATTTTGTTTTAGTTCAAATTAATGTGTTTGTTTGTGGTATTAAGACAACAGTGATTGTTTTCATACCATTAGCAGCAACCTAATAGTTCTTTTCACAGTTCCTTTCAGTGACCACGAATGACAGTTCCAAGTCGAGGTTCCAGTTGCTGCACATGATAAATTATAGTTTTGCTATGCGCAGCAACTGGAACCTTGACTTGAAACTATTATTTGTGGTCATTGGAACAGTGAAAAGGACTATTCATAAGCAATATATTGAAGCACTGCATGGTAATTAAATTACTGTTGTACTTATCATCCAGCACCCAATTATTTATGATACATCAAGAAATATAAGAATAAGCACTGAGAGAGTGTAGGTTTAAAGTACTTGACACTAAAATACAAGTATTTTAATCAAACTTTTATTTATAAATATTTCAATATCTATTTAATATTCACAATTCATTAAGTAAATAATATCATAAAGTTGAGATAAAAACTCAAAACACGGTAATATATGTGTAAGTACTCTTATATAAAACTATTTAATATTTTTGGAACACTATTTAAAGTCAAAGTAAATGACTAGTAGTGATCATAATAATAAAACATGTGATAATAATTTGTATAGATCTATCTTTTTCTTCCTGTTCTGTTGTTTTTGGGTGGTGGTGCAGGGCGTGCCTTTATGTCTTTGCATCTTGGTATATGGCGTTCAGCTGTCTCAGGGTTAAACTTCCTCTCACAATAAGGGCATGCAACATAATGTGGATTTTCCATGGCCGGTGGAGGCTCATCACTGGAACCTTTTGCATATTGAATTGCTTGAATGAAGTTCTTGTGCTGAACTCTCCAGTCTGCTTTTTTGGGCTGATAACAATAAACAAAACAAATTAGTTTACACATTAAGACAATATCTTAGGCTGGTATTTGTAAGCAAATCAACAAATTAGTTTAGACATTATGACAATATTTTGGGCTGATAATAATAAACAAAATAACAAATTAGATTAGGACAAAAAAATTGTTATTGTGAAAACATAATATTGTAATACCAGGATGTTATGTGTAATATGTTAGCACTCACAGGAGATGGTCTGTGCTCTCCCACAAAGATCAAGACGAAGAGAGTCTGGTTAATGGCATCAACATGCATATGCATAGAGTACAAGATGCACAATACTCACCTTTTGTCTTTCTTTCTTGTAAACTCCAGAAGCAACATACTTCTCATGTTCCATACCAGAAACTCTTTGTTTTTGAACATCAAATGCTTTCCTAGTTTTCTTGGAGTTCTTGTTGCATATTTTTTCGTGTCTTGCAAGTCTTTCTGTTGCAAAATTTCTGCCACATATTGAACAGGGACTTAGGTCCAATTCAACTGTTTCATTGTTTGCTGCAGCTTGCTCATAAAATGCAGTGAAATTTTCTTTAGGTCGGTTTTCATCAGAGTCTGTTTCATCTAGTGGTAGTTGAGGTTTTTTTGCTACTTTTGTTACCTTTTCTTTCTTAGGCTGGATGTACCCTTGGGATTTGTTGTCTTCCTTATAGGCATCTGGTTTTAGTTGTTGTACAGGTTTGTGTGTTTGTTGTATTTTTTCTGGTTTAATCTCATCATTTACAGTCTCTGGTCTGTCTATTTTATCAGCCAAAGTTAAATCATATGTACTGCTTTGATCATCATCTTCCATTATTTCCTGTTCTTCAAGTTCTTGTTGTAGTCTTTTGATTTCTTTCAATTTTTCTTGTTCAGCTTGTATTTTTTCTAACAATTCTTTTTCTCTGAAGGAGAGTGTAACTTCAGCTTTGCTTTCTTGCTGTGATGATTTTTGTTTGTGTTTTTCTAATCTTTCAGCTCTTTCTCTATCTTGGTCCATTTGCCATTTCTGGAAGTCTGTTGGTTTGTCAACACTATCTTGCTTGACCAGGCTCATTTGTTTGCTAAGTCTTTTCTGTCTGAGAGCTTTCAGCTTAGACAAGTTTGGTGGAGGCTCATCGGAGTGAGTGCTAGATGTTTCATCAAAATCGCTTCTAGATTCTACCATAGGTCTTGTGGTCCGTAAAGGATTGGGCTGTTGAGGTGGTTGTGGTACATGAACCAGTTGTTGTTGTTGTACCTGTTTTTGTTGTTGTACATGTGTTTGTTGTTGATGTTGTTGTTGATATTGTTGTATACTTTCATCCATTGTGTTATCAGTGGTAAGTGTCTGATGTGTTTCATATCTCTTGTTTGGTGTTGGTGGTTTATAGTTGCTATTAAGACCACGCTGTAACGGAGGAAGTGGATTTTGTTTATCAACTCCTTTACTTCTCTTACGATGATACTGTGGTGGGAGATGTTTTTTACCAGCACTACTACTTTGATTGTTACGAGATGGTGGTATGTACTGTTGATGACCGTTTCTTGTTTGGCGTGGAGGAGCAGAATTCCTTGAATCCTTCACTTTTTTAAAATGTCTGTCAATTGGAGGTAAGGCGTAATGATCTTTAACATTTGCCTCCATTGCTCTTCTCTCAGCAAAGAATGATCTTACAGTACCGCTAGTTTTCCCTGAGCCTGCTCTCGCTTCCTGTGCACGCATCTCTGCTAGACTATCTTCTACATCTTTTTGTCTTTTCTTTTCATAGTTCTGTTTCATTAGCTCCAGGCGAGACTGCTTGGGCTTATGGCTCATGTTACCAATATTAGTCAGGGTGTTCACAGGTTCAGGCATCTGAAGGACTTGTTGTTGATATGGTATTTGCCTTTCATAAGATGATTGTGCCATTAGGTTGTAGAGCTGTTCTCATGCGATCTACAACAATAAAATACACATTATTTAATTGATTTTTAAAAATTGTGATTCATAATATTGTTAACATAAAGACTATTACTTCCCACATCGGGAAAATAATGTGTAATAAAGACGTTAACAAATCATCTAATAAGGCGTTGTTAGGCAACCTACTCTTCTAAATTAGTTTTCCGCCAAATATAATAGTGTTATGATATCTTGTTATTGCGAGTTTCGTTTTAAAAAGAGTTTATGATAATTAATTTACTCGACGCCCTTCGGCTTGTCTGATGGCATGGTAAGTTGAAGATCATATTTCACCGCGCAGTTTATCATTCAACAGTGTTCAAAGATTTTCTCTTTTACCATGCTATTAACAGCTTAATTTAAAACACAGCCTTAGCTTTCTCAATCGTTTATAATATTTTAGATAACTAGAAAGATTGTCGTGAGTTTATACAACAGCTGGAAATGATATGGTCGAGTAGGAAACGCTACGCGAGAATTTAGTTTTCATTATTTTCTTACGAAATAAGTGGTTTTATCATAAACTACAATAGATTCAAAGCAAGTTATAGCGACGACATCTTACCGTCTGATTTCCCAGCTTCTTTAGCAGGTAAATAATCAAGAAATTCAATGAAAATCCCGTCAAGTCAGAGAGAAGCACTTGGAATGAATAACTATCTTTCATTCTTTCAAAGACTACTAGAATACAGCACTCTGATTGGTTAATCCAGGTTACTATTGTAAATAGCATCATAAGATCCTTGTTGCTATGATCATGATAATAGACATAACAGTTACCAAGCAACAAGGTCAAATCTAAAAAGGATTAGGGACGGGTACCAAAGATAAAATCGTCACAGCTTTTTTAAATGAAGCTTTCTGTCCTTTTTATTTTAAAATATAAAAGATACGAAAGAAAACTTCACGAAGTAGAAATTTGTATTGTTATTTTAGAAGCTTTTGGATAACTAATATTCAAATTAAAGAAAAAAATATTTTTATCTTTACCCTTCCCCCATAAATACTTTTTTGCTGAACGAATCGTTCTGTCTCTCTCCCCCACAGTCAATTTGGTTCTCACACGTGAAAAATAATGGCGTCCAAAAGAGACGGAAAATCTCCAACAAAAACACCGAAATCAAAAAGCCCGCGTAAAAAAGACAACGGTAACGACAGCCCTTCACCAAGAGCATCTCCAAGAACCAAACCAACCTGTGATGTGTCTAGGAGACTGAGAGATTTGTGTGCAACATGGCATGAGATGGTCCAAAAATGGACCAGCCTGAACTCTTTAGCCTTCAATGTTGCTAATAATCTGATGAATCTACAACTACAACGACAGTAAGCTATTCATTGTTACCAAGAGATGTCCTATTTATGTATAGAAGAACATGATTAAATATAACAAAATAATGATTTCTCTTTTAGATACAGTGATGTAGACAACTCTAACTCAGTAGCTGTCTTGAATGATTTGAATGAATCAACTACTAATGAACTTGAAGAAAATGTCATGAAAAACTTTGAAGAACTATCACAAATAGTTACCAAAATGGTAAGAGTTTCTCTTCTATTTTCCTATGATATATTTAGAGCACGTGTATATATATTATTAACTTACAATGTGTGGCTAACAATTACATTTCTCAGTCTCAGATCTGTAGCAAAATGAACTCGATAACTGAGAGTTTCAGGGCAGCAGAAAAACTTGGACAAAACTTGAAAGAAAAGAGCGAGTACAAAGAAGAAAATGAAATATATTTTAACACATGGCCCCTGCAACAGTATTGTAAGTACAAATGGAAACGTTTTTGTTAACAATGTTTGAGTATTTTTGACGTCTTTTCAATATTGCTATTTATGTCATTTTACTTATTTTTTGTCTTATTTGTTAATTTCTAGATTGTTTTTCTCAAAAATTACATATGATATACAGAAAAGAATTGGATCTAAAAGAGAAACTTTTCCCTCATTTTACAAGGACAAGAGATCGAAATGAACTTATGGTTTATTTATCGTTATGGCTACATGAACCGTACTTGAGCGACGAAAAAGACGTTTTACTTGAAAGTATGTTAATAGAGACTGGATTACGGTAGAAAAAAATAAAACAAATAAAAACAAATTGAGATGTTATAGTCGACTGATTAAATTTATTCTATAAAAGACTAAATTTCGGTCAACATTTTCAAGTGACCCTTCGATAGCTCAGTTGGCAGAGCGGGGGACTGTAGAGGTAAAGCTGTTATCCCTAGGTCGCTGGTTCAAATCCGGCTCGAAGGACTTATTTTTTTCTTTCAATTTTTTTAACCCTATTTTCCTCAGTACAACTATTCTTTCTATTAACTAAGGTTATTTAAAAATTTACATTCTAAAAATTTCCAAATCATTTTGAAAATATTAGAATTTTGAAATTTTTTATATAACACAGGTAACCCAACAAAAACTAGCTAGATATTAGTTGATCACAATGATCACAATAATCAAATTTCTAGATATTTCTAGGTCAGTTATTTGCACATATATGGACAAGTGTTTTCAAATCTTTAGTTGACCTAACAAAACTATGTCAATGGGTAATA
Organism: Metridium senile; assembly: GCA_949775045.1. NCBI lineage: Eukaryota > Metazoa > Cnidaria > Anthozoa > Actiniaria > Metridiidae > Metridium > Metridium senile. Next base: position 22,837,241 of record OX459098.1, on the reverse strand, counting down.
GTTATGTACACAGGGATCCCAAATCAAAAGACCTGGTAAAATGCAATTTAATATTGTTTATTTGAATACTTACTGATAGTAACAATAAGAAAGTTTTAAGATTGATACCTCATTCTATTATCTGATTGACAATATTTCAGTCTATTTATAATTTTAATGTTCCTGCAGAATTACTCTTACTGGAAGTATGTCTTCATTTATATTCTAATTTTAACCATTTAAAAGCTCTTGCTACATGTCGATAAATCTCTGCAGTTACCTGGTTGGGTTAGTGGCCAGAACCAATAATATAAACCAATAATGTCACAAAGGCAATCCTTTCCAGGCATGATTTATAGACACTTCCTAAATACTTGGTTACAAGAGTCAATAAATAATAGTTTTATGCCATAATACATTATTTCTACATTTCAAACTGTCTTCAAGACATTTCATTAGTTTCAAGATAGATGCTGAATAGCAGCTGAGAAAGATGAACATGTACTGTTCATTCACTTTTCTTTTCTTCTGCTGGGCTTTCTTGAATACTCTTACTGGAAGGTGAACTTGAAGCACTTGACCGTCCACTTGAACTGAGTCGACTGCTACTGGAACCAAGAATATGACTGGATAATTTACTGCTTAGACTGCTAAGAGTACTAGTTATTCCACTGGTTTGTCGTCGTGACAGGGTAGGTCTTTGTAGTTCTTCTACAGTAGGTTGTGTTTCTACTGGTATATCACACTGCATCCAGTCAGGTATCCTTTTGTCTTGGATATATTGTTCTTTTGTTACAGAACGGTCAGCAAGCACTTCAAGAGAACCAAATATTGCTCCTAGAAACACAAACATTGTTTCACAGTTTACTAAGTGCAAAGTTGTCTGGGTATAATGACTACAGAAGAGTTACTGACTTTCAAGATATGTGTTAGCAAGAATGAGTCATGTTCCTATGATATGAGTTTATCAAGATCTTGTCAATCATTCACTGGAAATTTTGTAAATATGAGAAAAGTCTACTAAATTGTTGACAAAAATGCTGATATTATTACAAATAAATATTTTAATTAAAGTCACACTATAGTCAATGAATAATATTGCTTCACCTCCAAGCCATGCTGTGGAATTAGCACTAACAGGAGTCTGGTGCATTTTGACTGTCTTGATAAAAAGTTTGTCTCTGTATTGCGGTGACTGCAGCAGTATGTAGATTTCTTGCATCAAGCGATGTCTGAAGATCAACAATATCACCATGAGAAACGTCAAGACTGTGGGGTAGGTATGACATTATACAATATAAAAACAAAGATAATCTTACTTGAATCCTGGTGCCATTGCTGTTCCTCCAATAACAACAATGTTTTCAGCAAGAGTCTTGCGAGTATCAAGTGGACACTGTACATGGAATCAAAAACAGACTTAGAGAACAATGGAGTAATTATGAACACCAAGAATACACTAGTATTACCATTAGTAGAGAGTCCAGTAATGCTGTAGCAATTGACTTCTCCTCTTCGTCACCGTCAAACAGTATATCAAAGGTCTGTTCCCTACAACATGATATCAAAACCTAGTTATATTAAGCAATACCAAACTGATGGTGCATTTGGATAGAGATTTCCCATTTAGCAGAATAGGCAAATTATATAACCATGGGGGAACCCAAACTTATTGATTTTGGAAACAGAACACTCTACTCCTTTACCATTTTCAGAATACTGACGACAACCAACCAACATAAATCATGATGTAAGCTAACATGATCATGTCCAGCATCAGATAAGTCTTTGCTTCCTGCGGCTAGAACATATTGGTGCATGGAATATAACAAGCCTATTTCACTAAATTAGAAATCTCTAATGTGAATAATTATAAACCTGATTTGTCCTTCAATACGTAGAATTCTGCCTCCATCAAGTGGATAATCAACTTGATGTACCATTGATGCTGGTCTTGGCTCATCTTGTGGACCTTTGAACTTTGGTGCAACAAAACAAGTACGAACTAACAAGGAAATAATGTAAGGAAATAAATTAATTACTAAACCATGTGAGCAATATCAATAGACCTAATTCACTTCACTGATTATAAAACAATACATTCAAGTCAAGGCTGGAGTGGATAAAACACAGTGAATGTATAAAGATTCATCCAATCCAGCCTTGACTGCAATCGATTGTTTCATGGCCAGTCATGCAAATTCTGGAAAGGTCTCTTCAAATTGTATTAGTACTATTACCTTTTATGTCTTCCAAGATGTCTTCTGGCAGAGAAGCTAATAGAAAGAAATGATAGCCACCATTAATACACTATCCAATAATAATATTATACATATAATATACATAGATATATACATACCCATTACTGTTGATATCGGTTTGATGCCTTTCTCAATCTGTACAAGACTTCTATCCATCAACTGCTTCTCAAGATATCTTGAATACAAGTAAAACATTAGTAAACACTTATGCCTGGTTCACACGAGCGTCATAATCATAAGCAAGAAAACAAAAGATTTATTATCACCTGGGTAATTAGAAAACAAAGACTAAAGTGTTTCCTTTTCTAATTTCTTTTGTTTTGCAAATGATTACGATTATGAGGCAGTGTGAACCGGGCTTTAGAATGACACTGGTGTTAAAGCTAATGAACAAAAAATGGAATCATTCAGAACAATGAAAGACAAAGTAAGAATACTTACTCATGAATAGACTTTGCAGCAAGAGGGATTGACGTAACAGATTTGATGATAGGGATTCCTTCATAGATTTGTGTCAATCAAGGACAAACACGACAAGAGTTGAAAACTAAACAAACACTACAACCACCTTCTGCATGTAGCTAATACAATGTACATGCTCTGATATCATGAGTGATGACAGAAATCATCATGTTCATGACACAATTATAGTGACTTTATAAATAGATACACCTAATTACAATAAGACTGTACTGACTTTAAATGGAAACTAGTGAGTAAACTAGTATAGGCTGCATCTGTATTTGATATAAATGATAGGTAATATTTTTCATTATATTACCTACTGTACTGACTTTTGTAAAATTTTGTATGAAATATCATTTGTAACACTATGGCAATACAAGGCAGACAGTGAAGGCATGACAATACTCTAAAGGATATTGGTAAGACAAGTGATTCATTGTATCCACAATCAACAACTAAACCAGTTGGAACACCCAGTGTAAATAGACTAACCAAGTGACATGACGCAAATAACACTGATGGTACCTAAAACAACAATACTATCATCAGTTCTTGATGGGCTGGTGATTCATTAGTTGATATTACTGTAACAATATTACAGTCTAGTTAGCATAACACAGTAGCAAAGACCAGTTGATTGTTATTTTCTGATTAGTAACAATTTTAACCAAAATCACTGGATATGCAAGTTTTGTCAACTTATCATCAGACCCACATACATATCTAATGATAAGTTGACAAAACTTGCATATCCAGTGATTTTGGTTAAAATCCATTAATACAGCACCAGTCGAAAGCTGCATTTTCGTTGGCCCCTAATACAGTCCGCTATTGTTTGGTTAGGTTTAGGGGAGGTTTAGGGCAGTTGTTTGGAAAGACTCTGTTATTATTTAAACCAATCCTAAACAATGTTTTGATTTGGTGCTGACCGTCTACAGAACAATGACTGTCATAAAACATTGTTGTGGTACAATATGTTCTGATATGGGAAGTTGATGTCTTTATATAATTGGCTGAGCGTCATTGATTCTTATTGCTTGATAATTTCCTGCCATTTAAAATACAAACCTCAAAATGCTTGAATAAAACTTTGGCTAGTGTTTCTCTGAACAAAGTGGGGCACAAAACAGATTCACAGATGACAACTCTCCTGTCCCTTGGATTTACAAGAAGATATCTGTAGAACATATCACAGTGTCAATCAGTGAATATCAGCAAGAATGTAACAATCGCTTATGATAATTTCATATAGATATGCAATACCTAAAGTAGATCATGTGGACAAAGTCCCTTAAAACTGCATAAAGTTCATCTGGATTTCTTTTGTAGTTATGAAAAACATACTCAGTCTGTGTCTGAAAAACAAAGGGTTTGCATCAATCACTCATAATTATTGAATTAATTGATCATTTAAATGAAACACTAAATTAATCATTCAGTCAATAAATATATCAATCAGGTCAACTTCATCCATTGGATCAATCTGACAAATGAACTGACCAGTCAGTCAGTCAGTCAGTCAGACAGTCAATCAACCAGTTGGCCAATCAGTCAACATTAAGGTTACCGTCCACGTTCGCGGGGTCCTCTCCGTTAAAAATTGTTTAGCGCGTCACTTAACAATAAAGATAGACAAAGTATATATCATTTTAAAGCTTATATAACAGAGAATAAGACTATGTAAGTTTTTTTTAAGAAAAATAATATCTTTAACCAATGCTTCATGTAAAACCTCAAAATCGAGCACTTTCATTAAAAAAAGTATAAGTCCAAAAGTTCCAACTACTTTGCCGTCATTTCTGCATTATATCAATCAGCACATACATGTGTTCAAAACCGTGTCCAGTTTTTTCGATAAAATGCTTCGTTCTTGAATAAATGTGTTTCAAAGTAGACTCATTGTTAAAACTTCAAGTTAAATAACAAAACGGGCCATAACTATAAAACTAAGCATTTTATCAAAAAAACTGGACACGGTTTGGAAGACCAATATGTGTTGATTGACATAACGAAAAAATGACGGCAAAGCAGTATGAACTTTTTGACTTATACTTTTTTACATTACTCGCATTGAAGGCGGTTAATTTTAAGGTTTTTCGAAGAGCATATCTTACAGAAAATTGTTGTATATAACAAAACATACACAGTCTTATTCTCTGTTATATAAGCTTTAAAATGATATATAATATGTCTATTATTATTGTAAAATGACGCGGTAAACAAACTTTTAACTGAGAGCATGTGAAAGCACACCGCGAACGTGGACCGTAACCTTAAGGTGTTTCCCAGTAGTTTTTTTAGTGACCACACTTCTCATTGAAAGCACCTTTACATGAAAACTCTGCAAAGAAAAAGTTTTCACAAACGTCGCTTTCAGGAAAGGTAAATAGATATTTTAGATAACGTTTAGCAGTGGTTTGACATCATTTTGCAAATGCGAAGGATTTTTTTGTTCTGCTATAGTTTCGAGCATCAAAATACGCGGTCACAGAATGTTTTTGCAATTTATTCGAAATCACTCTAATCAAACACTTTAACTATCATCTGAATAGCTGTGCCTGAATGCAAAGTTTAACATGTACATAGTGATTTTTCTGAACCTCATTGAAAACGGGAGATATTTTAGAAAAACTGATTTCAACGATCATTGCTTTCTGCTGCCATGGAAATGCTGATCGAGTTGAATTTGACATCAATCAAAACTTCCATCTATGTTTGTTGTCTGGTGTAAAATTCATTTTGATCAGATCAGGAAAAGTTTATCAATCCACTAAATGAAAATGAGAAGTGTGGTTGATAAAAAAAACTACTGGGAAACACCTTAATATTATTCCATCAAACATAGTTATGTCTGCCTCTGTACTATTCTTACCATTCCATTAACAGTATGTGTTATACAGCTTGCTATAATATGCCTTGGTGCTGCTTCTTTAGCAAATCCACATCTATCAACAAATCACAGCCAAATGATAAGTTAGAAAATGGTAACAACATCGTCACAGGTTAGTCAAAGCAGCCACAATAACAAATAGAACAAGAATGTTCACATCAATGTGATATATCAAGATAGGGACATGAACTCGTCTTGTAAATCATGCTATACATTTCGTAGGAGATTATAGGTTAGCTAATATCTAGGCTGTGTTGATTAGGTACAAGGTACAAAATTAATAACTTACTACAAAATAAGTGATATTGTACATTATGTAGCATTATGTAGCAATGACTTACTTTGTGTAAGCTGTCCCTATGTCTATTACAACAGCATTTTTCTCTCCTCCTAATCCAATAATATCAAAAAGAGGCATTATTACCGCCTTGGTTGACCAAACGACAATATATATTCGCCTTTTACATAGAAAACAAATATGGCGGTGTAGTGCAGGCGTGGCCAGCGGTGCTAACAACACAGGAACCCCAATGGGTCTGAATGGGTTGTGATGTAAATGTTTGGCATATTTCAAATTTATTATTAAGCTTTACAATGTAAAATACAAGAAACATCTAAATAGATAGCTTATAAATATTTTAACATTGTAACATCAATTTTCAGCAAAACATTTTGTTTCTCACAACCGCCTTTCACACAATAATAATAATATAGCTTGTATAGCGCTTATACAAGAGAGATAACATTTCCCAGGTTATCTTATATATTATTATACAAATCATCAGATTCAAAATGTACAGCGATAAATAAAAGTAATTTTTTTCTTGATTCCTCTTGTTTGTTTTTTGACTTCCTGATCTTGATGTCGAGGGTATGCGCCCGCCATGTAATTACAGTTATCAGCGGTGTAATTTCCGGTTTTCGGGCGAACACCGAGATCGAAGGGGTTTCTTCCATCAGTGCACCATTTGGTAGTAACCCAGAAATGGCGGCACAAAAAGGACATTTCGATGTTGTTGTGGTAGGCTCCTGCATGACTGATCTCGTTAGGTATGTATATGATGTTTTAGTCTAGCTGTGTGTTAGTGTAGCGGCAGGGCATTGACCAGTTATTTGCGTGCTTTCTTTGCTAGCTATGTTCCACGGCTTCCTAAAGCGGGCGAAACCATTCATGGCACGAAGTTTTCTATGGGTTTCGGTGGAAAAGGAGCGAATCAGTGCGTTATGGCGTCTCGTCTTGGAGCCAAAACTGCCATGATAGCTAAAGTAAGTGTTGTTTTGCTCTATCTTATTGAGAAATAGTCAAGACTCGCACAGAAATGGTGTCAAATGTTGTGTAGTATGTGATAATTCAGTCAAACCTGACCTTCAGAAATCTTCTTGTCTTAATGAAATCTACTAATGGCCGCATTTTGCTCATTTAATTTTGCTCTTGTTTCGAGAGGGCTAATTTCGTGTTGGATGTATTTTTGTGAGTTAACCAAGCAAGCTGGTTGTGGTGTAGTTTAGCAGTGGTCTTTTCATGTCTAGTTCAACGTCAAATTCCTCTAACACGACCTTCTCTCTGTAAGTCTGTATTCTGGTTGTAATGCGAGTCGGGGCTATTTGGCTTTTCGCTCCTTGAGTGTTTATTGTTTGAAATTAGATCAGGGTTATGTCGTATTTTGTGAACTGCAGACAGTTGACAAAAGCACAACCATACTAGATGGGTTGCTCCCTTCATTGACTGACTGACCAGCGCACGAACGGAGCCGGCTCTCTAGTAATACTACTTTTCTCATGGACTACTTACGTAAACACACACAAAATACATTAAATTGACGAGAATTTGGTGTATGACTGGCAAAGTGATTTTCCAGTGTTGACGTTGAGCCTCGGTTAGTAATGGGTATTTTGCATGGCTGCCTTGTATGATAGATGTGCTCATTACGACTCGATTATCGTGTGAAATAGACATTTGGCTTGCACACCGTTCGATCAAATGTTCTTTTTTTTCCTGCTCGTTTCGAAGACCATGATAAAACGAATTATTCGACTGTGAACAATTTTACATTGTAATCACACAGTAATGTGACTCGCAGTCTAATTGAAGTTGAATTATTTTGTAAATGTCTGACGTAGTTCGTTATCAAATTTAGAGATAACATCCATGTGCTTGGACGATAGAGGTACAGTAAAATAAGGATTTTGCTTGCCTTCTATTTGTTGGGTAATTAATAGAATGTTGTTGATTAAATGTACAATGATATGCATTCCATGGAATTTTGGGACTTATTTTGCTATTAATTTCGTTCATGTAAACAGTAGCTATTTACACAGAGACTGTACTCGCCATTCATTCAATCAACAGTCATGCCTTGACAGCTGTTTTCAATACATCGGCCATAATTTCAATTCTGACTACGAGATATCTATATGTAGAAAAGAGCTTGACATTTTGACATGTTATATATAAAAATATCAAGAAATGATTACTCCCAGTACCAGATTTGTCTTTTTTGAACAAGAGGATAATATTTGTCACACATTAAGATTTCCATTCAAGGTTTTAACATTTTGAAATGTTCATTTGTGTTGGAGTGGGTTCATGTTGTTAATTAAAAGCCATGTTATTTACAGTCAGGAAAGATTCATTATGATCACCTGAAAACATTTTAATTAGTCAGACAGGACAGGAAATGCATGCAGGATACGAGCTGTTGATTACCATAAGGATCTAGCAAGAATACTCCAGCTAGTACAACATAAACCAGTCTTTAATTGAAAGGGTTTTTATTGATTGTTTATCTTAACATCAGTCAGGGCTTTTCAAAAGTCATTACAGAGCTTAAAGGTTTTACACTTGTATGTCACACATTGTTTTATCAATGGTTTTTGAATAGTCCTTTTTCCCTGAGATCTATTAATCCACTAGCTGTAAAAAAACAAAAAGGAAAACCCAAAGGAGTTATTATTTGACATGATAAAGTATTTTGTAAGCCCAAACATCTAACTAGTGTATGATTTATTAATGACTACACTTTGTGAATTAATGTTGGTTAAAATGATTTTAAATGTTTTATTATTCAAGTGAAAAGGTTTGTCTGTTCTTTCCAAAAGCACTCATTTCCTTGGTGTAATTAGTATTAGTAGTATTGCATTAGTTACATTGTGTGTTATTTGTATTATTTGTGTTTTCACACTGTTAGAGAGACTCATTGTTGGGTTGGTTTTTTAGATGTCACCCTAAGGCTTAATTAAAGCTTGATCCTTTAAGTCATTCCCCCTTTTACCACAACACTATTTTTTGTTTTAATTTCAATCTTTATATTTAACTACTTTTCCCTCTTACAGGGCATTTTTATTTTGAACATATCATATAGCATGAAGTACATATATCTTAGAGAGGAGTATATCTTCTTTTTTCATTGCCAAAGGGTTTTGTTAGTTGCATTGATCAAATGTCTATCAGAACAATTGTATAATCATTCTAAATCAGCTTTACAAAAAACTATTATCTCCCTCTGATCTTCTTCACATATTACATACATTACATATTTTGTCTTCTTATTTAATAAATATAAACTATGTTTTGTCAAGCATAAAAATGTCAAGGCCCGTTTTATTCATTAAGATCTTTGTTATCTCATCTAAACTTCAATTTGCATAAAAGTCAAATATACATTTTTATTTTGAATTGAGATGTCTTATTGCAATAAATATTTATTTTTAAGATGATCTTAAATCCTCTTTTATCCTCTTGTTGTTTGATGTCTTTTGTTGGAAACAAGTTCTTTCAATGAACAATATTAATTTGAAGCATTACATTGTTCATGTTTTTACTGTGTTTCATGAACCACAATGTCCTTATTTTTTGTTATTGATTTACCCTTGTATTTAATTTACACAGAAGACATCACTTTCAAGTACAAATTATGCATTTTATCTTTCCATTGATAGAATATCTTTTCTGAGTTCAAAACTGTTTTATTTTATACTTGTGTTTCAGGTTTTATTTCACCAAAAATAGAGATGCAAGTTGTTGTTGTACAGTAGGGTGTTTGTGTTGTGATTGGTTGGTTGTTATTATGATTGTCAATACAATTAATGGTGTACCACATGCAAAGTTACTGTGTCATGGCCGATCTGATTTATAAAAACAACATGTTAGAATCTTTTGTGTTGTTGATAGTTTATTGACTTTCTACTGTCAAATAAAACAGAAAAGAACTCAATCATTACCGTGTTTATCAATCACTCTATCATGAAAGCAATTCTAGCTGATGGTACTTTAGCTTTTGACAAAGTTTACATGCTGGCTGATTCACTAATAGGTTGTGGTTAAATTTATTCTCATCACTGCAACAATGTTACAAAGAAGTTCCTTTCTAAAATAACACCTTGAAATGGAGTCAGTTTTATTGAAGTTTATCTTGTATAATGGCCGTCTAACCTCTTAAACAACTTGAATCCCTTTTATGTTTGAATTATGTAAAAACAATTGTAGAGTGAATTGTGATTGGTATTTATCATATTTGGATCTCTTATTCAATGGTGATTTGTTGTTTTCAGGTAGGGGATGACACCTTTGGACGTAATCATATTTCAAATTTCAAACATAACAAAGTTAATGTTGGTAAGATTCATTAAAGTGCTTTATTTTCAACAATGTTTCTTTTCTTTTATTCATATCTACATCCACACACACGTTTTATTATGTAACACATCATTTTGGCACACATGTATTGAGGACGATAATTGACTTAAACTGTATAAAAGTTTTTGTTTAAAATCAAATTTGTTTTGACAGATAACTAGTTTAAAATATGAGTTTGACCAGCTAGAGCTCCAGTAAATTAGTGTTAATCCACAAAAGTACAATTATTCATTATTTAAAACCCAGTTGAGAGTTGATGGATTTAGCATCTAAAATACAAAAAAGTCAGTAAAGTTCAGTTTCATTTTTTACAGTGTTACAAATTTCATTTTATTGTATATATCATTGGTATATACAATATGGGCTTCTATGACTGAAGGAACCCATTAATTTTCCACAATATAAATGCTAAATGGATCTTGAAATAATAAAAAAATGAAAACTTGATGAAATCTAATTACACTAGCTTTGCCAAAATAACTAATGATCTATACTTTTCTCCATTCTCTACATCTATCCATTATTTTTTGTTCCATTCTTCAGTCATATTTTACATCTCTCTCAATTATCATCTTGAATGTATGGTAAATGTTATTTCAATGTTTGTGTATACATCATAACTATTCTTCTTGTTCTGTATTTCAGACCATGTTTCTCTAACAACTCAGGCGTTTACTGGTGTAGCTCCAATATCTGTAAATAGTTCAGGTAAATAACTCAAATCTGTAAAAACATCAATAGTATGTTTTTTTTGTGGTATGTCTATTTTATTTACCAATGAGTGATAGTATGCAATATTTGTTTGAAGGCAAAGAAGCCTAAACATATTTTTGATAAAGTGATAAAGGTAGTCTGTTAAATTGAACAACAACACATGATCATTCTGTTGTTTGTAGGTGAAAATTCCATAACAATTGTTAGTGGTGCCAATGAGTATCTAAATGACAATGACATCAAGAATGCCCGGTCTGTAATCGTTAACTCAGCCGTCGTGGTAACACAGTTAGAGATACAACCCAACATCACCCAACTAGCTCTGGCGTTGGCTAAGAATGCTAATGGTAAGTACCTTTGATGTCTTGCCTGGTGTCTTTGGTGTTGTAGTTTACAGGAGGAGTGTTGGTTGTAAGTACCCATAGACCTTTGATTTCTTGCCTGGTGTCTTTGGTGTTGTAGTTTACAGGAAGAGTGTTGGTTGTAAGTACCCATAGACCTTTGATGTCTTGCCTGGTGTCTTTGGTGTTGTAGTTTACAGGAAGAGTGTTGTTCATTTAGACTGATATACTTTGTCTATTTTTTTAAAAATAGATAAATGATATTTGTCAAAAATATTGATCTTACTTTAGCATTTAATTATGCATGTATTGTATATAATAATGTTTGTTTGTTACTAAGAACACCTAGACCATAACACTAATAATATGTTTGTTTCTATAGTGACAACTGTTTTCAATCCTGCACCTGCGTCCCCCTGGCTGGATATTCAGTTCTACAGACTCAGTGATGTTTTCTGTGCAAATGAAAGTGAAGTAAGTCAAGTTAAGACATGGAAGTTCAAATAGACAGAGATACATATTTTTACCACATTTGATAGTTTTCTCACTTTCTGATTGGTCGAGAGCCGTGGTAAATAAGAGTACATACCACAGTTGCTATTTTCTCTCTAATTTTCTCGCTTTCTTTGTGCATATACAAAATGCGAGCAGTAAAAATATTTCCAATGCGGTAAAAAACAAATTCACGATAGTCTCGTCATCTAAATTGTTTTGGATCCACGAGATGAATGACATATTCATAAAGAGCAATATTTAAAAGATTCTCAGCATTTACTTGTTGTTTGTTTCATTGTTGTTTTTAGGCTGAGCTTCTAACAGGAGTACCAGTCAAAACCATTGATGATGCAGAGAAAGCGGTTGTCATGTTGCTGGAACGTGGTGCTGGTAAAGTAGTGATAACAATGGGAGCCAAAGGATCTGTGATAGGGACACAAACTAACCCAATACCACAGCACATCCCAGTTACTCCTGTAGAGGCTGTTGATACTACTGTAAGTACTAGTAGGGTCATACCACACCCCTTACCCTCCTTGCCCCCTCTACCACAGCACATCCCAGTTACTCCTGTAGAGGCTGTTGATACTACTGTAAGTACTAGTAGGGTCATACCACACCCCCTTTACCACAGCACATCCCAGTTACTCCTGTAGAGGCTGTTGATACTACTGTAACTTGACTATACCACAACTCCACTCTTTCATTCAGCCACTCTGTTACAACACATCCCATTTCATGCAATGTAACAAGGACTGACCAAAGGGTTTGTTTGTATAAAGGACTGACCAAAGGGTTTGTTTTGCAGGGCGCTGGAGATGCATTTATAGGTGCATTAGCTTTCTATCTTGCAAAATACAAGAATTTATCATTTCAAGAAATGGTGCGACGATCTAATGAGGTTGCCAGGACAACTGTTTTTAAACGTGGAACTCAAACAAGCTTTCCAACAAATGGCAGTTTACCACCATCATTCTTCAGCAATTCTAATTCATCAGATAATAAATCAATATGATATGAAGAGAAGCCATGGCTGGTCATACAGGATTACTGACATATATTTTGTTTTGATTTTTAACCACAGTCATTTTAGGTTTATATTATTTTATTTTGAAAAAAGACAGTGGGCAATCACTTCTTAAATACTTGTCAAATTGAAATGAAATGCTCTGCTAGTAACAAATATTTCCAAAGAATTCTGGTCTGCAATGACCATTTTTAACATTATAGTGGTTTGGTTGGTTTTGTTTAGATATGAGTGGTTATATCTAGTATATCAAGTATACATCAGATTGGGCAAAGGTTCATGGTAGATCATAGATCACACAAGCTGATAAAAACAACTAGATCTCAAAGAGAGGTACTCTGACTACAATCTCGGCTTGATTATTTAGTGACTGCACTTGTCAAGTCACATACATGTAAATAAGATATCACTTCCCAGAATCCCTCTTGGTCTCAGCTTCTATGATCTGTGGTCTCCATGGCGACCTTTGTTCACTTGGATGTCTACCATTCAAAGGTATTGTATAGTGAGTTACCTGGGTGATATAACTAAAGGGTTCAATGGCTGTTACCCAGGGCTGTGTTTGTATGGGTATTGTATTGTATATCTTGACAGTCCTGTCTTGTTTTATGTTACGGGAAGTGACTGGCTGTGCCACACATTCCTCTGTTTTAATGACAAATTATTGTATTTGTCAATTTATTTTAAAAAGAAAAAAATATGGGACATGAGAAAACTTATGTATATGTTCGTCATGGTGATGTGTTGAGGTAGCTGTTACTCTTCTTTAATCATTTTTCTGCGTTGTTAATACACCAAATATGGACACCCAAATTAAGCAACAATATTGTTCCTGGCTGAATGACCACAGGCCAGTTGTGTCTTTGAGGCTAGTCAGTCATACACCAAATTGAAATATGGACACCCAAATTAAGCAACAATATTGTTCCTGGCTGAATGACCACAGGCCAGTTGTGTCTTTGAGGCTAGTCAGTCATACACCAAATTGAAATATGGACACCAATGTAAGCAACAGTATTGTTCTTGGCTGAATGACCACAGGCCAGTTGTGTCTTTGAGGCTAGTCAGTCATACACCAAATTGAAATATGGACACCCAAATTAAGCAACAATATTGTTCCTGGCTGAATGACCACAGGCCCGTTGTGTCTTTGAGGCTAGTCAGTCATACACCAAATTGAAATATGGACACCAACGTAAGCAACAGTATTGTTCCTGGCTGAATGACCACAGGCCCGTTGTGTCTTTGAGGCTAGTCAGTCATACACCAAATTGAAATATGGACACCCAAATTAAGCAACAATATTGTTCCTGGCTGAATGACCACAGGTCCATTGTGTCTTTGAGGCTAGTCAGTCATACACCAAATTGAAATATGGACACCAATGTAAGCAAGGGTATTGTTCTTGGCTTAATGACCACTGGCCCGTTGTGTGTTTGAGGCTAGTCAGTCCATAAAAATAGTTGGTGTTGTTCACAGGAAGAACTATTGAAGGGTAATGAGTTACTCTCATAAAAAAACAAGAATCAAACATTTACTAGAAATTATAAAGAGTGAATGGACAGGGGGGCCAGTATGGCAGTGCCTTCTCCCTGCCGTCATTAATATGCAAATATATACCAGAGAATTAGAGGGATTGATTTCACCCATAATAGTGGTGACTGCTATTGTGTTTTTATGTACAGTCAAATATCATAAAAATCGTATGAAATAGTTGATCTAGAAAGTCAGATTATAGTGGTTTATGTAGAATTATAGGTGCAGTTGATTACAAAATAAAATCAGTGAGTAAAGGTGGTGTTTTGTTTTCTTTCTTTACTAATAGTTTATGTACAAGATATGAGATACCTCCTAGAGCAAATGCAGTTAAACCATGAAATAATATCAAGTAAATTCTAACAAAAAGCCACTAATAGTGACTAATTGTTGCTACTATTCACCCAGAAGAAATAATATAACAAAGGATAATGAGGTTTCTTGTGTATTACTCTTTTGTCTCAAGATGTTCTCGTTGAGTAACAAAATAGTCACTATTTGTTAGTACTTTCTTAGATTGCATTTCATGGTTTAACTGCATTTGCTCTATTGGAGAACAACTACATGTTTTACACTGAATTATATTTCAAAAAATATAATTATCAAATTATATGATATGTTTATGTGCTTATTAACACATGTAAAAAGAACTTGTTTTCTTCTGAAGGTCCCTATTACCAGTTTAATACAATTACTGTCACCAGTGATATCATTTCTCTTCGCCTCCCTTCTTTTAAAATGTTGTCCATTTATCATGAGAATAGCCCACCATTACAAGGGACATATTTCTGGTAATTGATATCAAATGTCAATATATATGTATTTTATCATATGTTGCTGACTCCAATGCTTGTTTCAATCTTGATGTAAATTGAAAAGGTATTATTGTGGTTCACTTGCTTTTCTTGATTTTTTGCTCTGTGAAGAGCACATGTTGTTTTACTACAAAATGAAAACACATCAATATCATTTATGGATGGTGTCGTGATTTACTGCGCCCCTCTCACCACTGTGATCCAGGTTTGAGTCGTAGCTCAGGCATGAATTATATGTGGGTTGAGTTTGTTTGATGTGTTCTTCTCTCCTATGCCACAGAGTTTTTCTCTGGGTTATCTGGTTTCCCTCCCTCAGTTGTGTGCTAAAACATTTAATGTAGAGGTAGTGAGTGTGAGTGTCCCTAATTAGCCACTGGCTAAATAAATTGAGATGTTTAAAAAAGTGATTAATTTATTGATTGACTAGAACGTCCACATTTCTATAGAACGAGAGTTAAAGGGTGTTAAAAGTTATAATAATAATAGATGTATTAACATACCAACAGGATCATATTTCATTAACTGTAGTTTTTCTTTCAGTCTGTTTCTTCTCATTGTGTAGAAGAACCCAGTGCCTGCCATACTGACCAATCTTACAAAAAGGGTCCTATAACAAACACAAAGAGATAACATAACACACCAGCTTTTTTTTGAAAAGTTACTCCATGGACACTACGTAACGCAACCAATCAACTGCAGGAAGAGTAGGGCATGGAGTTCCAGTGGTGTACACAGGACAATTCCAGCATTGAGGTTTGCTTAGTGGGATGTCTATAAAAGGTTGATAGTCAATAAAATACAGCTAGAGTGATTTTCATATGACCATGAAAGAATAAGCAAACTAATAGTTAATAGTAAACACTATACCCTTGTTCTTTATCAACTACCACAAACTAAATGGTATATTTTCTTGCATGGTCATATGAAAATCACTCTAGCAACCCAATAGATTTTATGTCTAGGAGATAGTATTGAATGATTGTGTGTAGGCAACATATTGTATGTATTTACTGCATCCAATAGGATTGCAATATAAGATATTTACTTACTTTGCTTTTGCTTTAGCCACTGTTGATGTACATGAAAAAAAACATTATTAGTTGCATCTATATATTAAGGTTCTTTCTATTAGAATGTTTTCGTATAACCCTCTTTTAACATGCAAATCAGCATATGTGTAGAATAAAACGCTAATGCTTGAGCCACAAGCCACTGAAAATCATTGATAAAAGTGGTTTCAAGGAAATCTATAAATGTTTTCGTTGTCACTTATGTTTTAATTTAATTTGATTATATTCAGCTGAGAGCGCAACTCATTGAAACATTTCGCTACACCTACACCTAATGAGCATGTTATTTTACACATATGCTCATTTGCATGTCAAAGGCGCAATATCGAAAATGCTCTATTAGTCCTATTAGGTAAGCATGATACAAAACTAGAGTGTGGGTTACCTGTGGTGGTCATGGTTCGACCCCGGGGTTCGACCATATATCAACAATTAGTTACACAATTTGTAGGGATTTGAATACTAATATACAACATGTAGAGTTCTTCACGGTGAAATGTGTGATTACCATATATAGAGAATCTTCACATCTCCCGGGATAATTTGACATCACTAAGTAACCACGAGTACGAATACGTCTAAAAACACATGCAGCCAACAACCAAAGTCTTGCTCTGACTATCACAACACACTTATTACTTACTTGATAAAGTATATCTGTCACCTGTTCCCCGATTAAGTCAAATAACACGGACAAAACAGAAGAAATTATTTCACTCCTATCTCTTGGACCAACGTGACGATGGGTTGATACCGCTGACTCATTTACACTGCAGCAACTTATACAGCACAGGAATCCTAAGCCCTTCTTTATATTTTAATATATCCTCTCTGTTACCCTACATTGTCTTACAATTTGTTAGCCTGATAGATATAATGTAAATATAAAGAATTTCTAGTAATAATACTTCATAATGTGTGATAAATATTGGAAAGATGAATTTGGACCTCCTGTTTTAGCGCAATGCATCCTGGATAATTTACAAGATGGCGCGCTGGTTTGAAATGTTGTCGTTGTTCTTCTTGTTTTATTGGTCTTTATTATTGCGCATTTTATAGGGACCAGAATGGTCCTACCGCATGATAATGATTCGTGCTTTGGAGGAAGATGTCCGGTCACTGTTGCGATCAGGAATAGCTGTATCAAGTATAACACAATGTATCGATGAGTTAGTTGTAAACAGTTTGGATGCTGGTGCTACATGCATCACTATTCGCCTAGATATCCATGCACTGCGCCTTCAAGTCTCAGACAATGGAACTGGGATATCTAGAGATAATCTAAATGCATTAGGAGAGCGTTATTCTACGAGTAAATGTCACTCACTGACTGATCTAAATAACATCAAGTTTTATGGTTTTCGTGGCGAGGCTGTTGCAAGTATTCGCGACATTGCTGGTAGTGTAGAAATTGTAACGCGACATAAATCATCTTACAAGACATACTGTAAAACATTTCGGACTGGCCAAGCTGTGGAGATAACAGAATCATGTATTCCTCGTTCTAATGTTGGTACTACAGTGACTGTTTACGATGTGTTTGCATCACTTCCTGTTAGACGTAAACTCGTATCTGATGTACTAGAGGTGGAACGGATACGACAAAGACTCGCTAGTATTGCACTAATAAACCATGACGTCTCCTTCTCTTTGTATAATGATACTGCAGGTCAAAAATGCCTACAAACTCGCAAATGTCAGTCGATAGTCTCCACATTTTCGCAGCTATTTGGCAATCTTAAAGCAAAGAGCTTACATAAAGTCAGTTTGGAGTCAGCTGATGTGAAAGTGTGTGGTTATGTTGGTTTACAGACACATCACAGCAAAAACCTACAGTTTTTATACATCAATGGTCGATTATTGATGAAAACCAGAATACATAAGCTTGTCAATCAATTACTGCACAAGTCATTATTAATCAAAAACCCTGCTACAGTTAGTAATAATGTAGAGCAAGGAGTCAAGTCTCCTCCAAAACAAGCATGTGATAAATATGGTATATATGTACTGAACATAACATGTCCTTTGATGACCTATGACATCACTTTAGAGCCGTCTAAGACACTTGTAGAGTTTGAAGACTGGGACAAAGTTCTTGGTGTTATCAAGGGATGTATTGGGGCTTTCCTTGTAAAGAAGAACTTGATGTTAACAACAGACATGACTGAAGATGCTGAGGAATCTCAAGAATCCTGTGACAGTCAGATTGACTTAAGTATTTATGAATATCAGTCCGATACAACAGGATGTGATTATCCAATTGATGTTGCTAATATTAGGAAGAGCCTGCAATCATCAGTTGTCAGCAGAAGTGCAAAACACAACAGTAATATATCAAAGTCAAGTGGAGATAGCATTGAACTTACAGACAAAACAGAGATGCTACACATGGAAAAAATTGTCAAGACGTCATTAAATGATTCTAGCTGTCATCAGCAATGTACAAGAGATGATGTCACCATCACTGGATCAACACTTTCATCACAATATCCAGGAAATAAGGAACCATTATCATTACTTGATAAATCCCTTAGAAATACCAGTAAACCACATGGTAAATGTTTTACATCACCTAATCCTATAACCCTGAAAACACGCAGATCTCTAAAAAGAGTACATTTCAGTAGCACCAAGAAATCCATTGATATTACAACATATGGTGACCATGGACTGACAACAAGAACAGATATAGATATAGCTCCATTAAATGTCTTAGACAACAACAACAACAATAGCAACAGCAACAACAATAGCAACAGCAACAACAATAGCAACAACAACAACAATAGCAACAGCAACAATAATCACAGTGATGTCAATGAACTGGGATCTACTGAGAACATTTCGATGAGAGAACATAGCTTGAATGATGACATATCAGAAATCCTTCTTGATAATGTAACAATAACGGTTGATAAATGTATCAGTGGGTCCAATGAATCACATGCTAGAGTTGACAATGACGTCATCCTGTCAATAACGTCACATGAAAATGATGACATCAGGGATGACAAACTGAATAAGCTGGATGATGAACGAATCCCTATACCACAGGAAGAGATGACACTATCACCAGACAGAAATGATGCTGATAGAACAGCCTTAGATGAATGTCCATCCACAGCTAATGACTGGCAAATCACATATGACAGTAATCTAAACAAGACCATATACTATAATATCCGTACCGGTAATACAGAGTTTGATTGTCCTTATAGTGATAATACTAGTCACAATACTAGTCAAGACACTGCTAGGAATAATACTAGTCTCAATACTAGTACAACTACAGTACCATTGGTATGTGCACCTCATGTTTCGTTTGATTGTACACCATGGCTACCACGTGATGATAGACCTAGAAGAACATCCTATCAAGGTATGGAATCTCTTATCAAAAAAGATTATCATTATTATCAACACACGCAAATATTTGTTTAAAAACATCATCTAGAGCAATCCTTTACGCACAAATAAAAAGAACTGTTAAAGCCTTGTTGATTTCAACCCCTAAAAGGTATGGCTGTGCGATGTTCTTGCCAGCTAAGCTTACTTTTAGCAACAAAGCAGAGTAAAAATGACCCTTACAGGTACGGAATCATGTTACGTAACTGATTTTTGAACCAAACCCTAAAATTACCCTAAAAGGTACGCCGATCACCCCTACCACCTGAACAAAGAGAGCCCCCCCCCCCCCCCCGCCCCCCGGTATAGAAGTCACACCGATTTCATCAGCCTTACAATACGTCTTGTATATGGAGCAGATTTCGTAACTGTGAAAAATTCAGTGCCTTGTGCGTAATGTCTTGTTTGTTTTGAATCCTCAGACACCAAAGACCTTTCTTCTTCACACATGTCTACTATGCTGGACGAGTGGGTAAATCCTGTCTTTGAATCTACGTTTGAAATGGTAAGACACAGCACTAGTACATCACCGTCAACTTCATAGTACTATATGTCATTTCTGCAGAAAGCTTCTTATTTGTTGATTGTGCAGATTAGATCGTGCTTTGAAGTACATCTTTTTGTATCTGTATATTTCTCTATTTTAACTTTACAGCGCGACACGCAAAAATATGACCACATTTAATGTATTCGCATACTTCTATGCACGGGAGTTGATAAGGCGTGTAAAAACTCGTTTCGCAGCATAAAGTCCGTGCATAGAAGTATGCGGATATATTAAAAGTGGTCATACTTTTGGGTGTCGCGCTGTAAGTTTCCGCTATACTTACGTCATTAATTTATATATAAAACATATAACCTCATTTACTGGCTGATCAAGTATATGTCACTATTATAATCAAATAAATATAATAAATCACTTCTTTAACGTCTCAAATCTTCTAGCTGGACACGTGTGCCCTACTTATTGGGAAGACTCAGACACACACTCACTACCTCTACGTTAATTATTTTGCACACAACTCGGCTCACATGTTCATTTTTGCCGAGGGAGGAAAACCGGATAACCCGGAGAAAAACTTTTGTGACATGAGAGATAACAACACATCAAACAAACTCAACTCACGTATAATCCATGACCGAGCCGGGACTCGAACCTGGACCACAGCGGTGAGAGACCAGCGCTTTCACCGCTAGGCCACCCATGCCACCCATGCCACCCATTATCATTATAAAAACTGTATCACCATCATGGCATCTTCTATTTAACGACCGGTGATATTGTTTATGCTTAGGATGTGACCAACCTATCCAGACCAACAAGGACCTCCCTGTACAAAGCTGTCTTCCCTTATCGTTTTACTAAAGACATGGTGAAAGACCTTCATGTCATACAACAAGTCGATAACAAGTTTATTGTTTGTCAAGTACGACAGGAACAATGTGCAGGTAGGGCGACATGATTGGATTTGTAGACCGTAACAATAAGAGAGAAACAAAGCTATCTAGAACATCTAGACACTAAGTAAAAGATTTAGTGCCGGACGTCCGAAATGTTTTAACGTCCGAAATGTTTTAACGTCCGAAATGTTTTTCCAATATCTATACTTATTCCAATACATACATCGTATGTACCATGCAGTGGATGTAAAGGTGTTGGTTTGACAGTAAGGAAAACTAGCCTACCGTGCAAAGACACCTGATACAGCATGTTTAGTATTTCCCACAGGGAGGGGTAAAAGTATCGGGTATGCTCGTAGGAGTAAAAGTATCGGGTATGCTCGTAGGAGTAAAAGTATCGGGTATGCTCGTAGGGGTAAAAGTATCGGGTATGCTCGTAGGGGTAAAAGTATCGGGTATGCTCGTAGGAGTAAAAGTATCGGGTATGCTCGTAGGAGTAAAAGTATCGGGTATGCTCGTAGGGGTAAAAGTATCGGGTATGCTCGTAGGGGTAAAAGTATCGGGTATGCTCGTAGGAGTAAAAGTATAGGGTATGCTCGTAGGGGTAAAAGTATCGGGTATGCTCGTAGGGGTAAAAGTATCGGGTATGCTCGTAGGGGTAAAAGTATCGTGTATGCTCGTAGGGGTAAAAGTATAGGGTATGATCGTAGGAGTAAAAGTATCGGGTATGCTCGTAGGGGTAAAAGTATCGGGTATGCTCGTAGGGGTAAAAGTATCGGGTATGCTCGTAGGGGTAAAAGTATAGGGTATGATCGTAGGAGTAAAAGTATCGGGTATGCTCGTAGGAGTAAAAGTATCGGGTATGCTCGTAGGAGTAAAATATGCTCGTAGGAGTAAAAGTATCGGGTATGCTCGTAGGAGTAAAAGTATCGGGTATGCTCGTAGGGGTAAAAGTATCGGGTATGCTCGTAGGGGTAAAAGTATCGGGTATGATCGTAGGAGTAAAAGTATCGTGTATGCTCGTCGTTCAACACCCCTAGATAATATAAAGATACCGAAAGTGGTACGACAAGTATACCCAATAATACTTTTACCCCGGAGTCTCCCCGGTATATTTCCATTCATAAATAAAACTGTTGCATCTTATACCATTTATGCAGGCTGCTATAGGATCATACTCGTGTCGGTTATCTAAGTATGTATTGGTTGAGATATAGGAATAGTGCTCGATGTATTTTTTTTCTATCTCAGAGCACGATTCTTTGGTGGTTTTGCTGGACCAACATGCAGTACATGAAAGAATACGTCTAGAGAAATTAACAGCCGGTGAGATATTATTAAAGCTTGTCTGTTATTGTTGTTATTATGTCTGTTGTTTTGTGTTGGTGGTTTGTTGCTGTTGTTGGATGATGACGATAATTATGACGATGTTAATGATGACGATGACGATGACGGATATCGCCGGGCAATAATGAAAAATATATATGACGATGACTGATGATGATGTCCGTTGTGATATTAACGGTATTTTCAATTTTATTTCTCTAACAGATCTGTTTATCACGACGAGTCAGTGTGATGGTTCTCTCCCATGTCTCAAATCCTCCCCTGTCTCCCCTCCCATCGAACTAGAGTTTACACCCCATGATCTTCTACTCATCAAGCGTTTTCGTAGTGACCTGGGACGAGTCGGTGTCAAGTTTGTGATTGGTTGTAATTCAGAGTCGATTGAGCCTCGGAACATCATCGTACACGAGTTGCCGTGTGTGTTCGTAGAACGAGAGGTTTCCGAGACCCGACGACGTAGACCATCAGTAGCTGTAGTTATCGTTAAGGTGGGTGATCGGGTGGGTGTTCTTAGGGGTGACCCATTTGATTTTTGATCGGGGGGGGGGGGGGGGGAGGCCTGCGAGTTGGAAGATTTTGAAAAAACATTTCCTGCACGGCAAAATCTCCACTAAAATCTGTGTAATTTTACCAAAAAAATTTCGAGCGCTTGCCAGTGGGCTAAAAAGATTTTCTTGCACTTACCAAATCTTCCAACCCCCATCCTCTCCCCTCCCCCAAATATCGAATGGATCGCCCTTAGCCATTACGGTTTAATCGTTGGAAACAACAACGGTTTCAGCGTTGATAATTGCTATCATTCTATTGCTACTCATGATTTCAAGTAGAGATAACAAATCGTTTCCTCGACTATCTTTATTGATTATTTTTTTGATTTGTAGGAGTTAATTGAGAGCCATATTGAGGTAAGGGTTTTGATAGTCAGTCAGTTTGTCTATATGCATCTGCCGTCATTATTTCAGATTGTCTTTGATAGAGCAGCATAGTCGTCTTCTTGTCTAAGGGTTTCAAGTATATTTGATTGTTATTATCATGTACAAAACCGCGCACTGAATAGCCGCGTAACCATACAAAAGCGCTTTTTAAAGCGTTCAAAGGCGTGGACATACGATGCGATATTTTATCGGTCGTTACGTGATTACATCGCACCGTATGGCGGACCACACCCTATATTGACGATATTGGTCGTAGTTAAAAAAACATGTCTTACGTTGACGTTTTTGAAAACACGCTTCACCGCGCTGTAGAATATGTCTCAAAAGTAAAAAATAAATAAATAAATCAGTTTTTAACGTTTTTTAATGCAGATACAAGTGTCCTACTAATTGGGGAGACAGACTCACTACCTCTACGTTAAATATTTTGGCTCACATTTATGCGCAAAA
Source organism: Metridium senile (assembly GCA_949775045.1). Taxonomy (NCBI): domain Eukaryota; kingdom Metazoa; phylum Cnidaria; class Anthozoa; order Actiniaria; family Metridiidae; genus Metridium; species Metridium senile. The sequence continues at coordinate 22,813,474 of OX459098.1, read as the reverse complement.
ATTCCAAAAAATTTGTCAAGTTCCGTCAACATGTTGTTCTAGCGTGTGGTCACTAACGTGTTTTTTGTGGTTTTCTTTGCAGCATCTAAAGCAGACAAATGGCGTTTCACCTGCTATTCCTAAGACTATTTTACGTGTTCTTAGTTCGCAAGCTTGTCATGGTAAGACCCTGCGTTATTTTATATTATAAATTCATAAATAATTTATGACAATTTTATTTAAGAAATTACGTCGTGAAGAGTTCTGTAAATCTCATACAGATTTCGTCCTGATTTGCATAAGTTTCAACTTGAATTTTCTAGACCAGATTTACTTTTATCTTGACAATTTCAAAGTAAAATATGAAAGAACTAATGTTACGTCCAATCTGTATGCGATATACAACGGCTTGTCTTCGACTCTCCGTTGTATATCGCATTCAAACGTGTTTTTGTCAGGTGCTATCAAGTTTGGTGATTCTCTTACCATACAGGATTGTGAACAATTGATACAACAACTGTCGTCTTGTGATCTACCCTTTCAGTGTGCACATGGCAGGTACCAACATCCCTTTCTTACTTTGTGTATTTCTTGCATTTTTTCTTTCATTCCAAATAACTTTTGAGGACTGTTATCATCACAACTATTGTTATTTTTATCTCCACCACTACCAGCATGTTTTTCATCATCATCATCATCATCAGTGGCTTTATCATCTTGATCACCATCATGATTGTCATGGTTATTATCATCACTGCGTTCCAGAAATGGAATGAGCTTAAACATGTACTTACAGACAACAGAATACAGTTAGCTACAAGGGTGACATTCCTGACTACATGTGTGCGGTCCCGACTGCTTTATAGCATCCAAGCATGGGCTTTAAGGGAAAAAGAGCTTGACAAAATTGAGACTGTGTGGCATGGTTACCTTAGGAGAATGGTGAAGGGTGGGTTCAAGCGAAAGAACGCTCCCAGCAGGAAGGATCAGGGTGACAGTCAAATCAACGGAGAGTTAGATTGGAGCTTTAAATTGTCCAATGAACAACTACGGGAAATAACCCAAACTACGCCCATTCGAGACTTCTGCTACCGCCAACATGTCAAATACATAGGCCATATCTGTAGAATGGAGAATGATGCTCTGCAAAAGCAGGTATTGTTTGATGTAAGAACGCCAGGGAAAGGATGGAACAACATCGAAAAGCTCCTGGGTGTCGATACACAACAGGCAAGATGTATGATGATGGACAAAACAGCCCTACAGCAACTGATTAGAGTTCGCTTTACAAGACCAACCAATCAGAAGCGCCCCAAGGCCGACAATGTGCCTCGTGGGAAAAGATGATGATGATGATGTTCATAATTTTTCATAATTTGAAATCATGATCACCATCACCTTTGACATCATCATAATCACCACCTATGTCATCATCATCATAATCACCACCTATGTCATCATCATCATAATCACCACCTATGTCATCATCATCATAATCACCACCTGTCATCATCATCATAATCACCACCTATATCATCATCATAATCAACAGAAACCTTTGACATCATCATCACCAACATATTTGGCATCATCATCATAATCACCATCTTTTTCATCATCATCATAATCACCACCTTTTTCATCATGATCAACATCTTTGTCATCATCATCATAATCACCACCTTTTTCATCATCATGATCAACATCTTTGTCATCATCATCATAATCACCACCTTTTTCATCATCATGATCAACATCTTTGTCATCATCATAATCACCACCTTTTTCATCATCATGATCAACATCTTTGTCATCATCATCATAATCACCACCTTTTTCATCATCATGATCAACATCTTTGTCATCATCATCATAAACATCATCTTTGTCACCATCAACTTTATAATCATCATCATTATCATAGTAAGGATCATCTTCCCTTTGTCTTCCAGACCATCTATTGTTCCATTGGTTGATCTAAAGTTGCTGGAATCAAAACATTTGTCATTGGAGGTTAGTTTGGTATTTGTCCTATATTACTGGTGACCATCATTTACTGGTCTGTATAACCATATTTTGTTTTGCAGACTGCCTGTAAACCACCAAAGCTTAGTCGACTAACCAAAGCCATCAGACAGTAATAATGTACACCGTCACTTGCTTCTTTTAATGGTTGATGAAGTGACTGTTTTTAGGTATACATATATAGATAATAAAGATTTTACAGTAGTTTATTGTAAATGGTAAATTGTAAATAGGTTAAAGTCCAAGTGCTTGAGTTTATGTTTTTTTACTACAGTTTTACATATTCTATAAACTCAGTTATTAAAAGACTGGTTGTAAAAATGCATTTTTTACTGCCACCAACCATGACTAATAATTAGTCAGTAGCTTTTATGATTTTGATTGACGATAACAAATTACATATTTGAGTGTGCAAAGTATGAAACCCCCAGTTATCTTATATTTGGTTTAAAAAGATGTCAATTACCTTGTAACTGTCTTATTTAGAAGAATCAGTTATAAACATGAACATTGTAAACATAAAAATAACAATAGATAAATGATTGTTTTCAAATGATTTTAATAGTTCCAACAGATATGTACATAATTCCTCTACACAAGTATTAAAATAACTCTGATTTGTGTTTTGGCCTGTGCAATCCTTTGTGTGGATCAAAGATTTGATTAAAGTCATAATCCTCCATCTCCACACGTTTCTTTAGTGATTGTTTAGCTGCCTTGTTGCTAGGTGATGCAACTACTAGGGGGCGGTTACCAAGTTCTTGTCTGAATTCAACAACATTGCGACCTGTCCTGTCTGCCAATTCTTGATGGGTTTCCTATGGACAAGCATTGTTAATGATAGTAAAGTATATAAAACATACAACTAATTACTATTAGCTGGTAGAGCAAAACTCCATCCTAAACATGAAGGTATTGCCCCATGCTCATTCCAACAAACTGAGAAAGACCTATTGTCTTTACATTATAAATGGAAACTAGAGAGTAAACTAGTATAGGCTGCATCAGTGTTTGATATAAACGATAGGTAATATAATGAAATTTGTAACACCGTAAAAAATGTTGACTTAACTTTACTGACATTTTTTTACTCCAACAAAGGGCTAAAGCTCGAAACGTCAGTAAAGTTAAGTCAACACTTTTCACGGTGTTACAAATTTCATTATATTATCATTTATATCAAACACTGACGCAGCCTATACTAGTTTACTCGCTAGTTTCTATTTCTATTTTTTACGGTGTTACAAATTTCATTCTATTACCTATCTTTACATTATAGTCTTCTACACTATCAAGGGGTGTGTCTTTAATCGTTTGTATTCTCAACGTACTGCAATACCATACATGGAAAATATCTTTATTAACTAATAACAAGAATATAGTGGATATACCTGGCTAGTAAGACCTTGGAAGACAGCATGAACAAGGCTTAGGGGTGTGGTAGGACCAATCACTTTACAGCGCATGTCTTCTATACCAAGTAGTTCAGCTATTTCTTTGATAGCACGATGGCACCTTAGACCATAACCTATCAAATAATGTTAATTGATTATTGTCTTTACTGTGCGCACTACTAGTCACTGTTCAGTTATATCCAGGCATACAATGGATTGAGGATGAAGTAAGTTGATGGTGAAAGTGTATTGTCTAGGTGAGCATAGTTTTGTCCTGGTCAACTGATGATGGTGGTGAGAATACAGTTGTTGATCCCCACTGTCAATCTTCTTTTTCAAGACCACTCATCAACATGATCACCATCTTAGCAAAGCAGAATGATTTATTGTAAAAATGTTGTATGAATGTTGTGTGGTTGTATGAATGTTGTATGAATGTGTGATTGTATGAATGTTGTATGGTTGTATGAATGTTGTATGGTTGTATGAATGTGTGGTTGTATGAATGTTGTATGGTTGTATGAATGTTGTATGGTTTCTATTCTATTTCTATTAGTTACTTCCATTTAGTGTACATAAAAAGTTACAAAACTAAAATACATGAACAAATAGACATTTACATAGTAGCACTAAATGTATGAGTGCCGTGTAGTTGTATAAATGTTGTGTGGTTGTATGAATGTTGTGTGGTTGTATGAATGTCGTGTGGTATGAATGTTGTGTGGTTGTATGAATGTTGTATATGTAAGAATGATTTAGGTTCTACTGCTGAGATCAGTCTTTTGATTGGGTCTTTGTCGTTATAGCAGTTCTACTTACCGCTTGGTTTTCTTTGAAAAATAACCCTTGTCTTCTTGTACTGACTTTCCAGATCATGGAAAACTAACAACATAAGAAATGAGAACATATTATAGTACATTTCAATATATACTGTAGTTGCCTTGGTAAATGATGATGGAAAACTAACAAGATAATAACATAATTATTACAATACATTTCAATATACTGTAGTTGCTATGGTAAATGATAATGGAAAACTAACAAGATAATAACATAATTATTACAATACATTTCAATATACTGTAGTTGCCTTGGTAAATGATGATGGAAAACTAACAAGATAATAACATAATTATTACAATACATTTCAATATACTGTAGTTGCTATGGTAAATGATGATGGAAAACTAACAAGATAATAACATAATTATTACAATACATTTCAATATACTGTAGTTGCTATGGTAAATGATGATGGAAAACTAACAAGATAATAACATAATTATTACAATACATTTCAATATACTGTAGTTGCTATGGTAAATGATAATGGAAAACTAACAAGATAATAACATAATTATTACAATACATTTCAATATACTGTAGTTGCTATGGTAAATGATAATGGAAAACTAACAAGATAATAACATAATTATTACAATACATTTCAATATACTGTAGTTGCTATGGTAAATGATAATGGAAAACTAACAAGATAATAACATAATTATTACAATACATTTCAATATACTGTAGTTGCCTTGGTAAATGATGATGGAAAACTAACAAGATAATAACATAATTATTATAATACATTTCAATATACTGTAGTTGCTATGGTAAATGATGATGGAAAACTAACAAGATAATAACATAATTATTACAATACATTTCAATATACTGTAGTTGCTATGGTAAATGATGATGGAAAACTAACAAGATAATAACATAATTATTACAATACATTTCAATATACTGTAGTTGCTATGGTAAATGATGATGGAAAACTAACAAGATAATAACATAATTATTACAATACATTTCAATATACTGTAGTTGCCTTGGTAAATGATGATGGAAAACTAACAAGATAATAACATAATTATTACAATACATTTCAATATACTGTAGTTGCTATGGTAAATGATAATGGAAAACTAACAAGATAATAACATAATTATTACAATACATTTCAATATACTGTAGTTGCTATGGTAAATGATAATGGAAACTAACAAGATAATAACATAATTATTACAATACATTTCAATATACTGTAGTTGCTATGGTAAATGATAATGGAAAACTAACAAGATAATAACATAATTATTACAATACATTTCAATATACTGTAGTTGCTATGGTAAATGATAATGGAAAACTAACAAGATAATAACATAATTATTACAATACATTTCAATATACTGTAGTTGCCTTGGTAAATGATGATGGAAAACTAACAAGATAATAACATAATTATTATAATACATTTCAATATACTGTAGTTGCTATGGTAAATGATGATGGAAAACTAACAAGATAATAACATAATTATTACAATACATTTCAATATACTGTAGTTGCTATGGTAAATGATGATGGAAAACTAACAAGATAATAACATAATTATTACAATACATTTCAATATACTGTAGTTGCTATGGTAAATGATAATGGAAAACTAACAAGATAATAACATAATTATTACAATACATTTCAATATACTGTAGTTGCTATGGTAAATGATGATGGAAAACAATATTTAAGCTACATTAATTTTGTAATATTTGGTTACTATGGTGACTTACTTGTATGGTTGTCACAACGTTCAACAAAGTACAAATAGTTTGCAGCTGTGTTTCTTGCCTGGTGGTCAACAAGAGAACAAGTGTTGATATAATCATACAATGTTATAATAATTGATATATTCTATCTACAGTACCTTACGTATTGCACTGAATGGTGTACGACCTTTTCCAATACCAAAACCTAAAACCACAAAGTATCACTGTTAAGTATACTGCATGTGAATAATAAATTGAAATGCGTTCGGTGTACAAGTGAAATACAGATACATGAGAAAAATATAATATGCCCTTGGCGGGAATTGAGCCCCATGGTTATAATGCATGTGTATGAGAGTAAAGAGAAACAATACACCTACCTGCAGCACCATTCCTGTTTCCAACAACAACAAGCGCTCGTTGTGATCTTTTCTTTCCTCCTGAAGTAACATTACTAACCCTTGTCACCTACAAAAAAAAACACCAAGTCTTTTTAGACACAGAGCATAGTTAAATAATCTGCTATTTCAAGACATGACTTACCTCAACAACAACAGAATCAAAATCCCTTAAAATCTCTGAATTGAAAAGAGAAAAGAAGTTAATTTTGAAGAACTATGATTCATTTTCTGAGTTACACAATGAAGGGGTACAGCCAATGTTGATCTTTAACACTAAAACAGAACCTGGTATACATGTAATGAATAAATAATTACTAATATTTACTGACCTTTATTTGGTCTTTCTGGATGACCAGTCTTTCTTCCTGGCCATGTCCGTCCACTCCATCCTCTACTAAACCAAGATGTCCTCCCTTTCTCAAACCCTTCATATTCTTTCTCATCTTTCTCTTTCGTTTCCTTGTCTCCCTCAAGTACAACAGGAGCATTGAACCCTTCCCATTTCATTTCACCACGACCATATTTCAGCTTCTCAGGGGCAACACCCTTCTGTACTTTCTTCTTTCTACCACGCCCAGTACCTCTTCCCCCTGTTGCTGCAGCCCAAAGTTTCTCATATTCATCTACATAATAAAGAATGATATTATAAGACTGAGTATGAAATAACAATGGATAACAAGATAATTGATGGTTTTGTTGCCAATGAATATGTCCCAATTACCGCAAGGATGATCTACCCAAAAGTAAGTAAGAATATGATGGGGCTATGATGATGATTACACTGTTATGGATGATTATGATACATTAGCATGTATTGTGAAATTTAATGATGTTCAGGCTAGTATTGACAATGATGATGATGATAATGTTCACAATCAAAATGAAGATATTGTTGATTTGTCAATAAAAGGTTCCAGGTTGATGTAAACTATGCAAATTATATATAAATAAACTTTAATTAATTGGCATTAATAATAAAACTTTTAACAAGAATCATACCGTCTTGATTGGAGTATTGTCTGCACAATGTCAGCTGAGAACCTACAATAACACATCAAATATTCACAATCTATTCATACAAATAAATAATACTAGTTAAACTAACTCTCATATTTGCTGTGATAAATTCTACTGTATGCTAGTCAAAGGGTTTCTTATATCTGCGACTGAAGGAGAGTCTTGAGGCTGATCTAAATCAATTTTAATGGTGTTATTTTCTTTAATTCCCAAAATCGATCTAATTTCTCACCTTGAACTGATAGAAGACTATATTTCTGTAAAACCGCTACATTATTTGTTGCCAATAATGAGGTATTTCGAGATAATATTGTCCTTGTAGCGCTAGCACATGCTAACCTCACTAAACTCGCCGCCATCTTGGGCAAGCACAGGAACCCCAAAACATACCAATTAGCTTGGGCTTCCTGTGTAATGATGAAAACATGGCGTCAAGATTATTCTCAAGTTTGACTCGAACTCAAAAACGATTTTTACAGTTTGGTGTGCCAATGGTGGTAAAGAAAAACATATTATGTATTTGGTATTAGTTAGATGTTTAATATGATAGTTATTTACGATGTACAGTTGATGTATTTAATGTTTTTTGTTAGGTGCTAGTTGTTGCTGGCTCATTTGGATTGAAGGAATTCACTGATATCAAAATCAAAAGACGAGATTCAAAGTACCAGAAGGTAGAGCATGCTTGAAATAACAGCAAACATTTATCCAGAAAGCCTATCATTAACATTTATGCTGACTTAATCATAATAACTTTATTATTGACTTGTGATAGACTCAATTTTTATCTTCCCATTTTCTCATTATTTCATTTATGCATTCATTTATGCATTCATTCATGTATTTGTTTATGAAATGTTTTCAGTGTTTGGTCAAACAATATTCATTTGGTAGTCATGACATAGTAGACCACAGGCAGCCCAACTATTCTATCTGAGGATTTTTTTTAAAGACAATAAAGTTATTTTTAACCGCGCGCCGAGCGCCATATTGGAATAAAATCTTTTATCAATCATTGAGCATGTGGGTGGGGTTCCTGTGGTCTATTTGTTTGAATGGGTGCGGATGGGATTCCTGTGGCTTTTTGCAAGCAATTTTTCCGTCAAAGTCGCGCGGTGTTGAAGAGGGAGGTAAGATACTACTTTCTTCGATTTTTCTGTCGTACATGCGCTTTCGCACGACGGAAAAATTGCTTGCACAAAGCCACAGGAATCCCATTTGTACTCATTCAAACAAATACACCACAGGAACCCCAACCGCGCGCTCATTGATTAACAAAAGATTTTATTCCAATATGGCACTCGGCGCGTGGTTAAAAATAACTTTATTGTCATTAAAAAAATCCTCAAAGAGAATAGTTGGGCTGCCTGTGAGTAGAAGATAATGTACACCAAAGAGTTGATATTTATGTTATTTGTGTTTATGTTATGTTATTGTTTATGTTATTTGTGTTTATGTTATTGTTTATGTTATTTGTGTATATATGTTGTTATCAGCTGTCAAGAGAAGAGGCACTTAATGTTTTACCAAGAAGAAACGATGAGATCTCTTTAGAGAATGCCTACACGGTAAGTAACACAACATTGTCATATGATATTGGAGAGATTGTGCTAAATTAACCAGTCTTCTTTCTGTAGGAAATCAATACAAAGGTCAACATTGACACATGGGAAAATAAAAGAGGACCTCGACCATGGGAAGAGACAAAGACTCAAGAAAATAAATAGATGAATAATAACAGGATAGTCTTTCCTAAGGGTAAAGGCCCTTTTTGTCTTTGTTAAAGCAGACAAAACAAGCAAGGGAAAAAGAAGACACATCAACTGCAGTAAAAAGATTATCCACCTTGCTGTAAAGATATTGCAATGGTTCAGTCTCTCTGATAAAGACAGGTGAAGCCTTTGTTAAAAATATGCAAGAACCCACTTAATTGTGACGGTGATATGTGCAGTTCAAAGGGACAATATTTACAATTAAAGACAAACTGAATGTCAACAATCATTTTAAATTATATACAAATGAAAATATTTTGAATAAAAATCGAGTAATGTTCCTGTGCTAATTTGTAGAGTGATGGACCAGCAAGGGTTTAAAACAGACTAAGAGATATGATAACAAAAAAATATAGAGCGATCAGAGAAAATCAGGGTTGGGTTATTTTTATGTACGGGAGGGGAGGGGTGTTATGCTACAGTTGTGGGCTTCCTGTGGTAAGCACGTGGGTCAAACAAGATGGCGACTAAGATGAAGGGTAAAAACAACAAGAAGAAAAAACCTCGAAAAGAAACTAAAGACTTCTCACTAGACGAAGTGTTAGCCGTGGGAGGTGATAAGGTAAGATATAGACTCTAAAAGTCGTAATAATATATGGTAATTTACCATAAACCGAGCTATGTTCTAGTGAAAAGACAAGCTTGCAAGTTGTCGATGTTGATAGCTATAAAAAGATTACTAATAGGCTTTCACTGTTTGTGCTTTGTTACTTAGGATGATTTTGAGATGCTTAAAGACGTCATTGCCCTGGAGGGCTTGAACACGGATAATAAATCAAAGGGCAGCGAACAAATACGCAAAGATGAGGTAGTCAATCCATTGTTCTGTAAAGTTTGAAATACATTGAGTGTACATAGATTTACTTATATCTGTTGATGTAGTACTTTATTTTGATGGACACAAAGTCAGATGTTTTCTTATTTCCATTCAGTTTCATATGTTTTGATATCAATTCATTAATAATCTATTATTTGACAAATCTATGCGAGATAAATACACATCTATGCGAGATAGATACACAGGCATCCCATTGTGCTCAGACTACTAAGAGTGATATCTATCATCAAACATGCTAAATTCATTTCAATGTTTCTGTAGGTTTTATCCATGATCCAAGAACTAGGCCTGGATAAAGTCATTCCTGATACAGATGATATTGAAGAGTATGTAACAAATCTACATCCATACATGTTTGATTTTAATAGTTTGAATGCATAGTAAATTGTTTCTGATAAAACCTTGTATCATGTGATATAGAGATATAAAAGAAAGCGCCCAATCAGATGATGAAGAGCCTGGGTCTCCTGACAAAACAAAGAAACAAAATGAAAAGAAGACTGAGAAAGAAGCAGAGAAAAAAACAAATGAAAAGAAGACAAAGAAAGAAACAAAGAAAGAAAGAAATGAAAAGAAAAAAGACAAAGACCTACCAAAAGACAAGCCTGAACAGGAGAAATCAAATGAAACAAAAGATAAAGAACAAGAGAAAGTTGAACAGCTTGACCATGAAACAATAGAGCTACAAAATAAGTTACTCATTAAACCTGGTGGCAAGTGGTATGACCAGGTAATAAACACACCATATTATACAGCAGAACCCCTCTATGTAAAGGTTTTGATCTCAAATTTACCCAAATAGAACTGTACATAATAAACACAGTTCAATTTTCACAGTTCCGTGTTTGAGCTGCTGTGCTTAATAAATTATAATTTTGCTATGTGTGGCAACTCCAACCTCGACTTAGAATTATTATTAATGTTCACTGAAAGAATCTGTGAAAAGGTCTATTAAACCAGACATTTTCCTTGGTCTCACCACTGTCTGGTATAGGGGTTTCACTAAAACTCTATTTATACCATCTTCTACACAAACTGTATATGATAATAAGATATTGCTGTCAGAGCTAGCTCGTTTGATGGGAAGAAAGACACCACACAATTTGTTTGGATATATTTTAGTTATGTGCCAAAACACATAGTAACTTTAATATACAACAATAACGGTGTAAAAAGGTCAAATTAACACTGATATGACCAATTAAAAGTTAAACCCATCAAAGGTGAGGGCTTTACACGCCATCATGTAATCCTTAAAAGGAAATTATGACAGGGTGGAAAGGGGAGGAGGTGGGATTTCAAATTAAAACTGATAAATGGCAGTGGCACCTTTACCCTGGCAAATCAATTTTCAGTGCAATTCACCTTGAGAGGGGGGGCGGCCAAATTGAAATCTTTGCATCTGTGCCCAGTCTCCCCACTCACCCTTTCCAACCAAACGTGATTTTATAATAAAAACAGGGACTGGCATAAAAACTCTAAATTGCTTACAATATCTCCTTTTTATGGGATCTTGGTAAGTTTCAAAGTGGTTTCACAGAACATGGAGTGCATACATATTGACTGTTATATTGTGTTGTGTTGTTGCCATAGATACCTGATGATAATCAATCCCAAACCAAGTTGTCAACCAATAACATTACCAGACTTCAGCAACAAGCAGTGGATACATGGCAAAATGAAAGTGACCTTTACCAAAAATGTAAATAAACATTTTGTGATTTATTATTGTCACCATGATCATATTTTCTTCATCATTTGTGGTCAGTAATGACATAGGAGTAATCTAGTCAATGCTCTCTCTTATCTATATGCTATGTATGTCCAAACATCTATTTGCAATTCTAGTAATTCTATAATTTTAGTAAAGTTACAGTGAGGATACTCAAACCGTGAACACTTTGGGTTTATTTGTTACTTTTTTTAACCCACATCCCTTAAGCGAATAGATTAGAAATAAGATGTATTATGAACACTTAGTGTATTGGAACTGCTTCATTTTTAGAGGTTTTGAAGCAGTAGAAGGCTCAGAAACTAGTAACATGAAAAAAGTCAAGTGTTAACGGTTCAAGTATCCTCACTGGAAGTCAACATTATTTTACAGTGTTACAAATTTCATTATATTACCTATCGTTTTTTATATCAAACACTGCCGCAGCCTATACTAGTTTACTTGCTAGTTTCCATTTATCTATTTATTATTAAATATATATATCTATTGATTTATAATCTCTAATAGTTAAAGAAAAGCGTAGTTCATCTGAAAGTAAATGGATGAAGACAGTTGTTACATCTGGAACTCTTGGTGACAAGATAGCAGCTCTTACTTTACAAGTACAAGTGAGTAGATAGTAACGGGTACTACGCAATATAAACTCTCTTGAATGACTTGTTACCTATATCTACACGTATTAGAAATACTGTATGCATTGAAAACAATGCCATTACCATATATGGTATTGTAGGTGAGAAGTAGTTACATAAGACTTTGATTAGCGAGAGAGATTTTGTTTCTTTTTTTAACAGGTTGAGAACAATAGGACAGAACAATAGGCATATCTTTGAAACAATCTACATTTTATTAAGTCAGCAAAAACTATATCACGCTAACTATGAAAAATAAAGAAATATATATATGAAATAACAATAATGATAATAAATTAACAGATTGGATAAAATTTGTACATAATGTACCGGTATATAAAAACTTATAAATAAAAATAATAATATTAGTCACTTAAGTTGCCTAATAGAGCTAGTCCAGTTTTATTGTGTTGTGATATATATTGTTTTATTCATATTCACAGGAATCGCCTGTACACCAGGTGAAAGCTCTTGATATCTTAGTTACCATGTCTAAAAAGAAAGGACGAAGAGAGAGTATCATGGCTATTGGTAAGTGTTCTTATCATAGAAGGCTTTTCTACATTGTAAAGGACTATTGTAAATCTGTTGTGTCTTTAACAGATACCTTGAAAGAACTGTGGCTGGAGGATTTACTCCCTGAGAATAGAAAACTAAAGACTTTTGCACAGGTTTGTGCACCATAACTTATATAACCCATGCATGTCATTAAAATATTAATAAATAATATATATAAATATTAATAAATGTAACTATGGGCCTGGACTGACTAGCCTCATACATGTGATAGTGTTATAATTGTGTTTCCAAGGGAACATAAGATTTATTGATTCAGAGATGGTTGCTATAGCAATGGTAGTTACTGTATTTCCAGTCAATGTATAATCATTACATTATTGTTGCAATTCACATATGATATAGACAAACAACAAATCTACTGATTTCACCAAGGTCACAGTCTTAGTAGCTCACTGTTCTGTTCAATTCTATAGCAACCTTTAACCATGTTTGAAGCAAAGAACAAGAATAAGATAACAAAAGAGACTCGCCAGACACGACTGGTCTTGTGGTATTACGAAGACGTGCTTAAACAGAAATATGCTGAGTTTGTGATGTCCTTGGAGGTATGACCGCTCATTTTATATCCCATTCATTCATTAATCATCATCATCATGTCCATTTTATGTCACATTTCTACCAAAAATGTGGGTTAGACGCAAATGGTTAATTAAAGACATTGATCCTCTTACAAGTTTATTTGTCTTTTTATTGTCAAGGAATACATTTATTATTGTTCATTTCAGCAACATCTTCAAGATACCATCACCAATATTAGAACCAAGACACTTGGTAGGTTTACAGTAAATTTCTTCTTGTGGTGTCAGCTTGGATGAGCTGGAATGTGTACCCGTCTCCTCACACCCTCTCATAGAGTGCTACCAAGTGTTATTATTGTAAACAATTCCACATGAAAGCATTAGTTATTGATAAAGGGATTTTCTCTTTTTTATTGTCAGGGGTTGTATTTGATCTCTTGTCTCAGAATCCAGAACAAGAACAGGTAACTTGCCATTGACCATCCTTCCTTCCTTGGTGCAGATACAAATGTCTACTACAAAGATTGATTTAGTGCTATACAGTGTTTTTCTTTCTTCCTCGACTGCTCTATTCCTTAATTCTATAATATCTCTGTCTTTTTAATATCTCTCTCACTTGGGTTTTTCTCACTTTGTTGTTTACAGTTGTTGCTCAAGTTTCTAGTGAACAAAGTTGGAGACCCTGACCGTAGTGTAGCATCAAAATCATCACATTTATTAAGGTTATTAGGTATGTCAACAAACATTTCATTTACAATTGGATGTACTATTATTCAAGCAGTGTTTTTTTTTACTCTCACTAGTTACCAAGCATCCAAATATGAAATTGGTGATAGTAAAAGCAGTTGAGATGTTATTATATCGACCAAACATCAGCAACAAGGCACAGTAAGTCAATGACAGTTTTATGGATATTCATCTTCACCAGTATATAATTTAAATGTAGAATATAAACTACTCAGTCCAAGTTTGTCAAGAGATGACGACCTAAGGTAGTGTGACCACAGTTAGGGGGGTTGGCAAAATCATGTGTTGTCTTTTTCAAATATTGTACAACCCTGTTCCTGGTCAGTAAAAAATATTGTAATCCCCCTATATGTTCCCAGTTTATTACTAAAGCTGCATACAATTCGTGACAACCCCCCTCCATATAGCTTCCAAAAATAATGTTACCCTCCCCCCTCAATATTCTAATCAAAATACACTTTTTATAATTATAGGCCTAATAAATAGCTCTTTTAAATGCTTTATAGTTTCCTTGTATCACATTATTTGTTACATTATGTCTTGATATGTTTGTTGTTGGTTTTACTTCAAGGTATTATGCTGTTTGTTTCCTGAATCAAATCATCCTGAGCAAGAATGACCATGGACTAGCCAGCAAGCTTATTGCTATTTACTTTTCATTCTTTAAGGTTTGTTCCCATGGTAACTAAATATTGTTATCGGTTGGATCTTTGACTGGGAGGAGTGCTACAGGGAAAGAACCCTGCTTACAACAACGTTTATTGATGTGTGATTGTATTAATGAAAGCTTTGCTTGGATGACTCTAGAGTACCATGTCTTCCTGAATAAACTTGTAATATCCAGCTAGATCTATTATCATTGCAATGCTTTATGATGTCATCGTGTATTGCCCAGGCCAATCTGATTGAATGATGTAATTATACAAATTCTTTCTCCCTGTAGGTGTTTGTAAAGAATAGTGAAATAGAAGCAAAAATGTTGAGTGCCCTTTTAACTGGTGTAAACAGAGCATTTCCTTATGCAAAAGGTAAGGATATATACCTTCATGTACATATGAATATATTACCTATGCTGACTAGTGTAATATTATTGTGATAGTATTAAAATCACAATGAAATGTATTTATTTTGTGTGTTTTAGATGAAGAAGATAAATACAAAGATCAAATAGATATGCTCTTCAAAGTAGTGCATGTTGGGTCTTTTAATACAAGTATACAGGTAAACATGATGTCATTGACCAAGCATTAATATGTTAGTTGAAGTCACAATTCATAGGAACTGTAATAGTCCTTTTCACAGTTCCTTTCAGTGACCAAGAATAATAGTTCCGAGGTTATCATTGTTGCGCATAGCAAAACTATAATTTCTCATGCGCAACAACGTGAACCTCGACTTATCATTCATGATCACTGAATGGAACTGTGAAAAGGACTATTATTTTGTTGCCATTGAGCAATTATACTATATAGTAGAAGTTAAGATTCATATTATTATAACTGTTATTTATTGTCATTGACCATTGCTTGTCAATATAAACAATGGTCATCATTTCTATTCTAGGCACTGATGTTGCTACTGCAAGTCATGGATGTTAGGTCAGTTCACTAATTAACTGTTTTACGATAAAGACCACATAATAATATAGAGGATGTTACATGCATACTTGGAGATATGAACACAAGAAGATAACATTCATATCTCCAAGCATATAAGTATGTTAATTTATTTATATATATTTCTACAATTATTGTATAGCACTATTGGACTCAGGGAAATAGCGCTATATAAATTCACATTATAATTATTTTTATTATTGTAAGGACTAAAATAATACTATTTACAAGTAATACTTCAATAATGAAAAACATCCTTTACAGTTGCTCATATACATGAATTATTTACATCTACTTAACTTATTTGCATTTTGATGTTAATGTTTATAGGCAGTCAATATCAGAAAGATATTATACAGCGCTATACAGTAAACTACTTGATCCATCATTAGCTACGTCACCAAAACAAGCCATGTTTCTCAACACTGTTTACAAGTCACTAAAGATAGATTCATCAATACAGAGAGTAAAGGTAAGGCAAACTAACTATCAACTAAAATGGAGGAGATAGAAACTGAAGTAGAATTTTTTTTCAGGCGTTCATTAAAAGACTTCTCCAAGTGTGCAGTGGTCAACAACCTGCCTTCATTTGTGGCGCCTTGTACTTGATATCAGAGGTATGTCTTGTGTGTGTGTGTGGTGTCTTGTACTTGATATCAGAGGTATGTCTTGTGTGTGTGTGGTGTCTTGTACCTAATATCAGAGGTATGTCTTGTGTGTGTGTGGTGCCTTGTACCTAATATCAGAGGTATGTCTTGTGTGTGTGTGGTGCCTTGTACCTAATATCAGAGGTATGTCTTGTGTGTGTGTGGTGTCTTGTACCTGATATCAGAGGTATGTCTTGTGTGTGCGTGGTGTCTTGTACCTGACATCAGAGGTATGTCTTGTGTGTGTGTGGTGTCTTGTACCTGATATCAGAGGTATGTCTTGTGTGTGTGTGTGGTGTCTTGTACCTGATATCAGAGGTATGTCTTGTGTGTGTGTGGTGTCTTGTACCTGACATCAGAGGTATATGACTTGAGTAATTGTAGTTAGTTAGTTAGTTTGTTAAGTGTAGTTAGTTTGTTAAACAATTGATAGTTGGTTGATTCATTTGTTGGATGAATGAATGAATGTTGACAATGTTTGTCTGAATGATTTACTGGTCAAATCATTGACAAGCTTGCTGATTGTTTGATGCTGTTTTATCTAAATCTGACTGTTTTTCTTGCAGCTTACCAAACTAAAACCAGGAATTAAAAGTATGATCCAACAACCTGAGGTAACAGTGAACACAATAAGTACCTGGACACATCAATAGTTTTCCTTTACATTAACTCAACTGTTTTAATTCCAGGAAGAGGATGACGAGGAACACTTTGAAGATATCCCTGATGAAGAAGATGAGGCAGAACTCAATAAAGATATAAATGGCAATGAAGATAAAGATAGTAAAGACACAACAGCTACTAAAACCAAACCAAAGCAGTATGATGGTAGAACAAGAAACCCATTGTATAGTGAAGCTGATAGCAGCTGTCTTTGGGAAATCACTGAATTATTTGATCATTATCATCCATCCGTTAGTCACTTTGCTAACCTTATCTGTCAGGTGAGAGAACACTATTATTAATGTTATTATGTAAATCAATATGCATTGAATCGTCACTTAATAAAGTGGGTTACTTTATCTTTCTTTAGGGCCAAGAAATAGTTTACAAAGGTGACCCCCTTCAGGACTTTACATTAATGAGGTAAACATTCATTCATTTATAAAGTCATTCATCATTTATCCTTCGTTCGTTCATTCATTCATTTATTCATTCATTCATTCATTCATCAGTCCATTCATGTATTCATTTAAACATCCATCCATTCATTCATTTCCTTTTGGCATTTCTCAAGTTTCTTGTTTATTGCAGGTTTTTGGATCGGTTTGTCTACAAAAACCCAAAGAAGAAAGTAACAGGTAAAATAACAAGTCAAAACGAAATGAATATCAATTGTCAATCTAACTATTCTTGTTTTATTTAATTGATAGATCATGGAGGATCACTGATGCAGGTATGATTATTGACTATTTATGTATTCTTGTAAACACCTATTTCTAAAATCATTGTCATTGTTCATTTACTATTTTACAACATACTTTTATTCATTCATGTTCGCTTGTTGTAATTTCAGCCTAGCAAAACATCAACAAGACTCAATGAGGCACCAGGTAATGTGATGTACTCAAAGATATTTCATTTACCTAGCTTTGTGCCAATAACGTTTTCTACTTTACTTTGATAGTGAATACCAATGCATTTCTGAACAAGAAGGAGGAAAACATACGTGAAGATGAAATGTTCTTTTATAGGTTTGTATATATGTGTAGCGATTGTGCTACCCTGGGCACCAGAGGCTTGACTCTCAAAAAATCAGTTAAAAAAAGTTGATAGTCAATCCTCTTGTAACCAGGGTTACTGGTGTGCCATGCATGCATCAGATATATAGGTAATAGGAACTAGAGAGTAAACTAGTATAGGCTGTATAGGTTTGTATGTGTGTAGTGATTGTACCATGTATGCATCAGATATATAGGTAATAGAAACTAGATAGTAAACTAGTATAGGCTGTATAGGTTTTTATATGTGTAGTGATTGCACCATGCATGCATCAGATATATAGGTAATAGGAACTAGAGAGTAAACTAGTATAGGCTGTATAGGTTTGTATGTGTGTAGTGATTGTACCATGCATGCATCAGATATATAGGTTATAGGAACTAGAGAGTAAACTAGTATAGGCTGTATAGGTTTGTATGTGTGTAGTGATTGTACCATGCATGCATCAGATATATAGGTTATAGGAACTAGAGAGTAAACTAGTATAGGTTTGTATGTGTGTAGTGATTGTACCATGCATGCATCAGATATATAGGTTATAGGAACTAGAGAGTAAACTAGTATAGGCTGTATAGGTTTGTATGTGTGTAGTGATTGTACCATGCATGCATCAGATATATAGGTTATAGGAACTAGAGAGTAAACTAGTATAGGCTGTATAGGTTTGTATGTGTGTAGTGATTGTGCCATGCATGCATCAGATATATAGGTAATAGGAACTAGAGAGTAAACTAGTATAGGCTGTATAGGTTTGTATGTGTGTAGTGATTGTACCATGCATGCATCAGATATATAGGTAATAGGGACTAGAGAGTAAACTAGTATAGGCTGTATAGGTTTGTATGTGTGTAGTGATTGTACCATGCATGCATCAGATATATAGGTTATAGGAACTAGAGAGTAAACTAGTATAGGCTGTATAGGTTTGTATGTGTGTAGTGATTGTACCATGCATGCATCAGATATATAGGTTATAGGAACTAGAGAGTAAACTAGTATAGGCTGTATAGGTTTGTATGTGTGTAGTGATTGTGCCATGCATGCATCAGATATATAGGTAATAGGAACTAGAGAGTAAACTAGTATAGGCTGTATAGGTTTGTATGTGTGTAGTGATTGTACCATGCATGCATCAGATATATAGGTTATAGGAACTAGAGAGTAAACTAGTATAGGCTGTATAGGTTTTTATATGTGTGTAGTGATTGCACCATGCATGCATCAGATATATAGGTTATAGGAACTAGAGAGTAAACTAGTATAGGCTGTATAGGTTTGTATGTGTGTAGTGATTGTACCATGCATGCATCAGATATATAGGTTATAGGAACTAGAGAGTAAACTAGTATAGGCTGTATAGGTTTGTATGTGTGTAGTGATTGTACCATGCATGCATCAGATATATAGGTTATAGGAACTAGAGAGTAAACTAGTATAGGCTGTATAGGTTTTTATATGTGTGTAGTGATTGCACCATGCATGCATCAGATATATAGGTTATAGGAACTAGAGAGTAAACTAGTATAGGCTGTATAGGTTTGTATATGTGTAGTGATTGTGCCATGCGTGGATCAGATATATAGGTTATAGGAACTAGAGAGTAAACTAATATAGGCTGTATAGGTTTTTATATGTGTAGTGATTGTGCCATGCATGCATCAGATATATAGGTAATAGGAACTAGATAGTAAACTAGTATAGGCTGTATAGGTTTGTATATGTGTAGTGATTGTACCATGCATTCATCTATTAGTCAGATATAAATAAAAACTAGATAGTAAACTAATAAAGGCTGTGAAATACTTGATTGATTGAATTGGGGGTGTTGTCTAGATATTTCAAATCCAAGTCAGAACATGACAAGAAAACCAAAAGGAAAGACAAAGATGAAGAGGAAGGCAGTGATCATGGTGAGTGTGACATATTGTCATCAATATTGACCATGTGAGGATAATTATTGCTTTATTAGATAAAATATGAGATGGAAGGATAGACTGGTTACTGTCCCCTTATTTCAATTGAACCCATAACTAATGTGGCCTTAATATTTGTGTTAATGCAGAAGACGTTGAAGATGAACAGGAAAATCTTGACTTTGACTTTGCAAGGTATGATAAAATAATGAATGATTTGCAATGTATTTATAAGGACTTATTATATCTACACAATAACGTTTATTATTCCTATACAGTGGGGTTAAGATTTCTAAACAAGAAAACAAGAAGAAAAAAGGCAAGAAAGATGAAGACGAGAAGGAGGAGGAGGAGGAGGAGGAGGAGAATTCAGATGATGGAGGGGGTATGTATTAACAACACCTTTTTCATGAAAGTTTGTCATCACCAAAGACAATAAGTGATAGGTCATTCATACAAGTAAACACTAATAATCAAAGCCCTTAGATGGTTTCCTTGAACTATGAACAACACAGAATATCTCAACACTAACCTCTGTGTTCTTGACTAGAATAAGAAGTAGAAACACATTATTCCAGTTATTCTTGTATCTTGACATATTTCCTATCATCGCCTATCGTAACCTTTTTGAAATAGGTGTGTATGGTGGTACACCTATACTCATGCTATAATGAATGACCAATTTGGAATGCAACCTTTTAAATGATTATTGATTGTTGCAGACTTTGACTATGATAACATGGATATCGAAGAAGAAGAAGACGACGATGTTGAAGGTATGCTATCATGTCTTGATATTTTACTATTGATTAATGTATTGTAACCATGTTTGATTGATGTATTAACTGTGCTTGATTGATGTATTAACTGCTTGATTGTACTTCAGATATACAGCAAGGAACAAAGAGAAAGTTTACAGATCAAGATTATGAAAAGGTTAGCAATCACAAACAATGTTCATTGACGTTGACTGTTTGGGGGACTGCTTGTTAGTTGGTTAGTTAGCTGACCGTTGGTTGGTTAGTTGGCTGATTGGGGGACTGCTTGTTAGTTGGTTAGTTAGCTGACCGTTGGTTGGTTACTTGGCTGATTGGTGGACTGCTTGTTAGTTGGTTAGTTAGCTGACCGTTGGTTGGTTAGTTGGCTGATTGGTGGACTGCTTGTTAGTTGGTTGGTTGGTTAGTTGACCGTTGGTTGGTTACTTGGCTGATTGATTAACTAACTACTTGATTGGTTAACTTTCTGACTGACTTTTCGATTGATTGATTGATTGACTGATTGATTAATTGACTGATTGGTTGATTGATTGACTGATTGATTGATTGACCGATTGATTGACCGATTGATTAATTGACTGATTGATTGACTGATTGACTAATTGTTTGATTGACTGATTGATTGATTGACAGGCATTGTTAGATAACATCAGCTCTGACGAGTTTGAATCAGATGATGAAGAAATAAGAAAAACAAAGAAGAAGAAGGTTGAAGGGTAAGTAATCTTGATAGTAATGATAGTAAACGTTGTTAGTCTTGATAGTAATGATGGTAAACGTTGTTAGTCTTGATAGTAATGATGGTAAACGTTGTTAGTCTTGATAGTAATGATGGTAAACGTTGTTAGTCTTGATAGTAATGATGGTAAACGTTGTTAGTCTTGATAGTAATGATGGTAAACGTTGTTAGTCTTGATAGTAATGATGGTAAACGTTGTTAGTCTTGATAGTAATGATGGTAAGGGTTTCATTTATTAGTGTATGGGGGGTCGTCAATATTGGGGGGGGTACGTTATTTTCGGAAGGGGGATGTTACAAATTGTATGCAGATTTAGTAATAAAATGGGCAAAAGACATCAGGTGATTTTGCCGACCCCTCCCCCCTCCCCCATGCACTAATAAATGAAAGCCCCTAAACGTTGTTAGTGTTGATTAGTGACATTATTTTTGTTTATAGGAGTGATGACATCATGTCGCTGTTTGCGTCTGCTGATGAGGTAAGGTCATGTTCATTTGCACTATTACGTACAATACTCACACCGCAAATAGTGTCATTTTTCAATTCTTCAGACGTACATACGACTCTATACAGTGCACATAAACTATACATACAGGACATTGTCATCAACGCGTCATCCATCCATTCTTTTTTCAGTTTTCCCATCTATTGGAGAATTCGTCATCTACAGGTGGAAGTCACGATGTATCCCAAGGTCACGCAAGCAACAAGCAAATAACATGGGAACAGCGTGACGATTGGTCACACAAGCGTCAAAATACATTCAGCCGCGGACGGGGAACAGGGAGAGGATTGGGGAGAGGAAGAGAATCCGGAGGAATGGAGAGAGGAGGAGGATTTGGAAGAGGAGGATCAACTAGGGGAATGGGGAGAGGAAGAGGATTTGGAAGAGGAGGGGAGACTAGGGGGAGAGGAAGAGGATTTGCAAGAGGAGGGGAGTCTAGTGGGAGCGGAAGAGGATTTGCAAGAGGAGGGATGTCTAGTGGGAGAGGAAGAGGATTTGCAAGAGGAGGAGAGACAAGGGGAATGGGGAGAGGAAGAGGATTTGCAAGAGGAGGGGAGAATAGAGGAATGGGGAGAGGAAGAGGATTTGCAAGAGGAGGGGAGAATAGTGGGAGAGGAAGAGGATTTGCAAGAGGAGGGATGTCTAGTGGGAGAGGAAGAGGATTTGCAAGAGGAGGAGAGACAAGGGGAATGGGGAGAGGAAGAGGATTTGCAAGAGGAGGGGAGACAAGGGGGAGAGGAAGAGGATTTGCTAGAGGAGGGGAGACTAGGGGGAGAGGTAGGTTTCAAAGTCATGGCAATACTACAAGAGGTCGAGGGTCTGGGGCGAGTAGAGGTCAAAGGGGCGGTCGCGGTGGTAGGTGATAACCCTGAATCATTAATATAGGACATATTTTATTAATAACATATGTATAAAGTAATGACCAAATACAAAGTTGTATCATATGGTGTATCTTGTGATTGACTAAATAAGCTCTTCTGATATGGTGTATCTTGTGATTGACTAAATAAGCTCTTCTGATATGGTGTATCTTGTGATTGACTAAATAAGCTCTTCTGATATGGTGTATCTTGTGATTGACTAAATAAGCTCTTCTGATATGGTGTATCTTGTGATTGACTAAATAAGCTCTTCTGATATGGTGTATCTTGTGATTGACTAAATAAGCTCTTCTGATATGGTGTATCTTGTGATTGACTAAATAAGCTCTTCTGATATGGTGTATCTTGTGATTGACTAAATAAGCTCTTCTGATATGGTGTATCTTGTGATTGACTAAATAAGCTCTTCTGATATGGTGTATCTTGTGATTGACTAAATAAGCTCTTCTGATATGGTGTATCTTGTGATTGACTAAATAAGCTCTTCTGATATGGTGTATCTTGTGATTGACTAAATAAGCTCTTCTGATATGGTGTATCTTGTGATTGACTAAATAAGCTCTTCTGATATGGTGTATCTTGTGATTGACTAAATAAGCTCTTCTGGTACATCTGGAATCTAGAACAAACCGCCGTACAATAAGCTAACGATGATGATGATGATGATGATTATGATGATGATGATTATGATGATGACAATGATGATGATGATGGTTGTGATGATGATGATGATAATGGTGATGACGATTATGATGATGATGATGATAATGTCCATTTCCTTACCGTGACAGTGATATCGATGAGGTCATTCACTGTTTTCTGTGATCTTTGTGCGTGCTGCATGTTATACTCTAGTGACGTCAATAGTATATAATACTGGTTTAGCAACTCGCGCATCCTGTCAATCATAATAGACAATGTCACACTAAAGACTGCTACTTATACAATTTCAAACTGTGTCGGTGCCCCTCACTAAATTTGACCGCATATACATATGAAGCGGGTTAAGGCCCGGGCAAACGGTTTCAACATTCATTCGATTTTGTTGAATGGCAATGTTGAAGAGGTTTGCCCGGGCCTTAATCCTCTTCGTATGTATTCCTAGTCGAATTTTGTAAGGAGTACCAGGCGACACAGTTTGAAAAATGTTCAAAGGGGTGGCAACGGCATAATTTCATACACACTGACATACTGTACACTCACTTCTTATCGGGGTATTTATCTGGCGGGTGAAAATCTTCGATCTGTTTTGGTTTCCAACTGATTTGTTCCTTGAGATCTTCATCTGTAAAAAGAACCTTACATGTGTTAGTCCACTATCAATGTATCTATTATTGATAGGATAACTACACCAACCTTCCTCTTCTGATTCCTCGGAAAATGACTCGATTGAACCAATGTCTTCATTTTGAACCTCTTCCTGAAAGAGAGACAACTCACAATAATTGCCCTCTTGTTTCTTTGTGAGATTTTAAATCCCTTTCATTTCCATAACATGCATGCTATCATTCACTCATTTATCTAACATCCCACCCAATCATTTATTGGTATATTCATTCATCCCATGTATTCATTTACCTCTCCAGCAAACACGCTTCTTATCTGCATACCGCTCTTCTTGTGACCTTTCTTCTCCTCAATTGCTGTCAGGGTTCGTTGAAAATTATCAACAAGAACAGCTACAAACAAACTATAGAACAATGAAATGGTATTTAAAATGAACGCAATACCGCCGCGTAGAAAGACGACGGTTCTTGTAGAGCAGATTTCGTATGTGGAAAGTTCAGTGCCGTGTGCTTGCCGCGACCGTGATGTGTCTAGATTTTTTTGACATGCCTTGCCGTGCCTTGACCGCGTTCGTGCCGTGAGCTTTTCATAGTCATACAAAATCTGGTCTATCCTCGGTGCACCATAAAACGTACAAGCAGATCCGTACCGATGCCATCAGTGTCGTGTGATATGGCTCTCAACAATTATTTACTTACTTCATGAAGATAAAGTTTTCCAGCACAATATAGATGAGAAGGTAGATGATGATATAAGCATACCCTAGTGAAAAAGATAATCAATGTTAGTAAGACATCAACAACTACTATATACGGAAATGAGAGTGCATGAATGGAATGGTGTGAAAATACCATAATGTCTACACTAAGGACAAACGTTTCCTGTGACGCCAAATCCTAAAACTTCAGCTGCGTGTGCTCTCTTTAGAACACAAATGTTTTTTCTTTCTCTCGACCCATGTCCCGTCCCGTTATCACAGGGAGCCCACGAATGTAATATGCCCGGGGGTACGTATTTTGTCCAAGTGGTAGGGGTGATCGGCGGAGGTTTTGAAAAACGACCTCTAAAAGGTACGCACAGATTAAAACAACTGTACTATAAAAGGTACGGATGTGCGATGTTCTTGCCAGCAAAGCTTACTTTTGCAACAAAGCAGAGTAAAAAGGACCCTTACAGGTGCGGATTCATGTTACGTAACTGAATTTTAAACACCCTAAAATGTACGCACACGAAATATTGCCCCCCTCCCCCGGGGTAGCCCTGGTAGTTATGTGTTGATTAGCAGTATCTCCAATATAGTTAGTAGTAGTAATCTTTACCCGAGTCTTTTTCCACGACGTCACTGTACATGTAGAACCAATCATCTAGTGTAATCAGTTGGAAGAGAGTAAAGAAAGCTTTTCCTAGATTACCAAACCTGTCAGGCGCTACCTCGTAGAACAGACCACGGCCAATGACAGCAAACATATCTAGCATGACGTTAATGGTATAATAAGTCTTTTATAAGCCGGTCTATTAAACTAAATTCTACACGGCACAGTTAGGCTGGTGCCAAAGGCTATACTAGAGCGTTTTCGTATAACCTACTTTTAAAACGCAAATGAGAATATTTGTAAAATAACATTCTAATTAGGTGTACGTGTAGCAAAGTGAGTTGCGCTCTCAACTTAAAATAATCAAAATAGAACAACGGAAGAAGTTATAGATTTCCTCGAAACCACTATTATTAATAATTTTCATAGTGGCTTGTGGTTCAAGGAAAAAAGGAAAGCCAATAGCTACACGCACACCCCATGATATTCCACACATGCTCATTTGCATTTTAAAAGTGGATTATACGAAAACGCTAGCGATCGTCTACAATCAATTGCGACTGAACATAGCGCAAGCTAGGCTTTTTGTCGGGATGACGCGAAATCTTCATCATTTACGTAAGCCGATAATTTCGCTTTATCAAATGTCTAGGAGAATTCGTCTTATTTTCACCCTTTTCTAGCTTCCTTTTTCCTTATCATTTTTCCTTATTCTTTCTTGTTTTCTATTGATTTGTTTTCAAAGGTTGTAAGCTTTGGTCATTTTTAGCGAACGTAGGTTTAAAAATGTATTTGCATTATTGCGTGTTTATACTCTTAAAACATGTTAAAGTCATGATTGTTATAATTATTATTATTGTCACACACCAAATCGAGACTGAAATGCATGGAATAACTATATATTCAAGGTTGTTTTTGACTGGTTAGCCTCTCATACAAGTGAAAACTCTGTTATGTTCCAACGTGAACACGAGACTAGCCTGTCAAGAACCTTGGGAGGTCAGGGGCGGATCTAGGGGGTGACACCGGACACCCCCTGCTAGCGTCGCAATTACCTCTCATTTAAGAGTATAAGGACCGGCACCCCCTAGCTCCTTAAGAGCCTTTGCAATTGGGACACCCTCTGACAAATGTCTGGAACCGCCCCTGGAGGTCGCCATCCCGATTGGTCTATGAAAGGATACATAAAAACAGGCTCTGTAGCATTACGATGGTGCTGAGGGCACGAAAAGACTTGAGAACTGTCGTCATGATGACTTGGAGATTCTTGAGTAGTCTGTAATATAACATGACACTCGTCAGTGAAGTACTCCAGTTAATATCACGGTATTCGCGGTTAGAATTTGTGAATATTTTTACAACAAATCAAGGCCTGTGCAAACGCACCTTTTGTCAAATAGTACATCCGTTCGATAATTATGTACATGGAATTGAAGTATTTCTATAGTAACAAACAATCACTCACCTTATTGTTCTTAGCACTCTCAATGCTCTCAAAGCTCTAATAGCTCTGAACATACGAAGCAGCCTAAAAATGGCCGCCACGTCAAACGAAGCAACGTTTTGTACGATAAGAGGCAAGAGAAAATCTACAGTTGTGAACAAAACGATGAAGAAATCTACAAATAAAGAAAAAAAACAGTAAATACGTTATTTCGTGTATAAAACTAATGATAGTAAATACTCACCCATGATGTTCCAACCGGTATTGAAGAAAGTTATCTGCAAGGCGTACAACTTTAAAACTATCTCGGAAAAATAGATGGCAAGAAACACGTTGTCTAACGCCGAGAAATACCAACCTTGATTTAAGGTAATATCACGTTAGTCTTGTAACTAGTTCAACATTGAAAACTCTGGCTACAAGTGGACTAACCTGCTTTGACAGATATCTCTTCGTCAGTTTGTGTCACCAGTATAACAGTGTTTAACAAGATAATAAACAAAATGGCGCCTCCGAACATCTTGGATTCAGTCAATTCATAAACGAAATGGCGAAATTCGCTGGCGTTCTCAAGATTTTTTGGAGGGAGATTATGTTTAGTCATGATTGTTGTAAGGTAGTTGTCTGTACTTACAGGTATTCTAAGGAATACTTTTGAAAACTATTATCAATGAAACCTATCAAACTCTACTTCGTGTAGAGGGGAGGTTCACTGACCCATCTGACCAAGGCCCAAAAACACAGGCAACCCAACCCTTTCCCGTTCACAAACCTGACTTTCCCGGCCCTTCATGATCAGTTTTTACTTTAGACTTGTTCATTATGTTTTACCACAAGTTATACTTTATTATAAGCCAGATGTTTTCAGAAACATATATTCAATCAACAAAATCAAGAAGTACAAGGTACAATGTTGCTAGGGGCAACAGGAAGTACCTTAAATAATTCCCGCTCTGTAAAACACTGAAGCCATTGCCAATGCCAAGTGTAGAGCACCTTTTTAATAATGTCAACAAGTACAATTCCTATAGCACTTTTTCGCATTAGTTTACGTTAAGGCTGCTTGTTTATAGTATAAACGATCAATCATCCATATGAAAGGAAAGGCACAAGCGCCAGATCAGCTCGTCCCAATCCCCTGCTCCGAGATTCAATATGGCGGCAGATTGCAATTCATTTGTTTGTTCTGTAAAAAAAACATGATTTGTGTTCATCTGTGACGGCTTAGATACATAGAATGGTCAGTTTGGTAATAAGAGATGGTTGGTCATGGACAGCGATTAGTGTTCAACGTTCTTGCTTCGTTTGTTATCGTGGCATTTTTTCTAAACCACAAAGTTACTCAAGGAACAGTATTGAATGTATTTCATCAGAATCCTTCAAAAGAGAACTATTTACCGGATTATAAATTATATCAGAACTTATCTAAACTAAATGAATGTATCTATGACTTGGTATCTCGTTATCCAAGCGTACTGGATGCTCAAATGAAGTATCGCTCACGGTGGGGCCTATCACAATACGTTCTTCGCTTCGCTAATTTATCCAAGACTACACCAAGTACAGTGAACATATTATTCTCATTTGGAGAACATTCTTCTGAGTATTTACCAGTAGAAAGTATGATATATCTACTTCAGAATCTAACAGCGGGAATGGATGAGCCTCTAGGATCTTATGGATATAATTTTACAATGTTTATTTTAACGCATATTGATTTGCACATAATTGGCTTGTTTAATCCTGATGGCCGGACTATCGTTGAGAAAACACAAAACTTTTGCTGGAAAGAGACTGGAAGTCATGCTGATCTCAATAAATACGACAACCTGGATAGAGCATCTAGTGGGAGACAGATATTAGTTGGTGAGAAATACACTATTTGCTATGTATACCACCACTGTCTATCGCAACAATGGCAGTATATAATATAATCAAATCACCAATAATTAGCAATTATTGAATAAGGTTGAGAATGATATTGAATGAATACAAATTATTGAATGCTAAGGGCTAGGACATCATCAATTTAATAATGCTTTATCATAGAATATCAAGAAATCTCAAGTTGAATTGACCAATCGGAAATAAATATTTTGAATGAATATTATAGAATTATATTATCCCATTATGGCACTGACTACATAAGTCAAGAATTAAATATTGGGTGAGACCGCAGATCAAGCCTAATATTGAAATCAAGACCATATTGGGTTAGGATGAATCCTATAGGTGTTTTGTTATTGTTATGCCGAACAAAAGCCTTGAGTCAACAATTCAAAGGTCCAAGTCACAAAGTAATGGATCACCACATGTCTAAAATATGGAGATATGATTGGATTATATTTTGTGAGGTATAATAAATACTTCAATAATAGATCATGGATGAAACTGTATCCTTGACAATAACCAAGTGTAGTAAGGGATTCTATTTCCAGTTCAGACCTTAGTTAATCATCTGATGACAGACAATCCCCTGTATAATAATATGATAATTTATACAATGGATAATCTATTCATGTACTGTCTGCAGGCTATTGAAAACAACAGATCTAGACAGCTGGTACGTGACATATACTTAACTATTGTTTGATTTGTAGAGCCAGAGTGCAGAGTATTGACAGAACTAACAGGATTGGTTAATTTTGATGTTGCAATTTCATTTCACTCTGGCAAAGAACAAATCATTGTACCACGTAGAGGTAGGTGTTAAACTAATACAATATTTATTCCAAACTGATTGGTCAACCTAGGCTGTACTGTATTTTAATGCTCGAACTATCATGCTTTGTATTTTTTTATATGCAAATATCTATTCTTTGTGTAAATTATTCTTGATAAACCTTTTATAGGAAGTTTAATCAAATGTATGTATGTATGTATATGTATTATGGTATCTGAAATGAAGTCCTCCAAGATTCATCCAAAGTTCAAAAGCAATAATTATTTGTCTGTCTATAATAAAATACTACAATGATATTTATTTATTTATTTATTTATAATATTAACAGGCATTTTTGCAAAAGAGAATGAATGGATGAAGGAAGGAAGGAAGGAATGAATGGATGGATGAAGGAATGAATGGATGGATAGATGAAGGAAGGAAGGAAGGAACGAAGGAACGAAGGAATGGATGGATGAAGGAAGGAACGAAGGAAGGAACGAATGGATGGATGAAGGAAGGAAGGAAGGAAGGAAGGAAGGAAGGAAGGAAGGAAGGAAGGAAGGAAGAAAGGAAGGAAGGAAGGAAGGAATGGATGGATGGATGAAAGAAGGAAGGAACAAAGGAAGGAAGGAAGGAAGGAAGGAAGGAATGGATGGATGAAGGAATGAATAAATGGATGAAGGAATGAATAAATAAATGAATGGATGGATGAAGGAATGAATGGATGGATAGATGGATGAATGAATATATGGATGGATGGATGAATGAATGAATAAATGGATGGATGAAGGAATGAATGACATTTCTTCTGATATTTCTCCTGACATTTCTACTGGCATTTCTCCTAACATTTCTTCTGATATTTCTCCTGACATTTCTCCTAACATCTCTAGATTCCAAGAGTTCAATTCCCAATGCAATGTACCCTGGCAATGGAGAAGTACTGGTACTAGCATCCATTCTCTCAAGTTCTTCACCTAGAAAACTTCATTACAAATTTATCAACCAATCACAGCATCAGTATGGGGAAAGTATCTTTTCATATACAACCACAACACGCAAGGTACTGTTTAACTATTTAACTGTAAAGCTTGAAACGTCAGTAAAGTTTTTTACGGTGTTACAAATTTCATTTCCATTACCTATCGTTTACATCAAACATTGACACAGCCTATACTAGTTTACTTGCTAGTTTCCATATTTATTGGCTTACTATCTAGAATATTGAATTACAGTTCATTATCATCACTTTATAGTATACTTGAATGTCATTGTACCAACTGCTCCATTACATCAATCCTTCGATTATGGTGAAGTTAATAAACAAAACAAGCCTAATTGTACCCAATATATAGAAACAGATTAAAAAATAGAAAATGATCCTTAAGCATGTTGTTGTTTTTCATCCTTGTCAGATTCCATTTACATTTGTCATATCTCTATGGGATGGTAGACAATACCACCAAAATCAGCAGTGCTTTACAAATGCAAACCCACAAAGTTATCAACTCAAGGTATGTTCTTATCCCGTTGAAGTCCCAAATTTTTTTTGGGGGGGCTACTAATTGCAATTGCATAAATTGCTTATTTCTCTGCGACGATCATAATCATACACACATCATGTTCTTATCTGTAATGCAATATTAATTAGTTGACCAGTCAATCAATGAATCCAACAAATTAATCAGTCGGCCAGCCAGTAAGTCATTTAATTAGTCTCGCATTGAAATAGTTGGTTACTCAAACAACAGACCGATCTTCAATTCATCTCTAACCCTGCCAATCATTTTGTCATCAATTGAACTGTAAATTTTATATATATTCCAGATAAGAAAAAAAGTGACAAATTGACAGTTATTATTTATAAATCTCTTATTCATACAAATAATAATTATAATTAATTTTCTAATATTGTTTTTGTTTCTTCCAGAAAATAGTCAAATCATTCCATCCAATTTACACAAGTCTTTTCCAACACGTTGTTCATCACAAGCAATCAAAAGCAATATTTTTAGCCAGGAAAAATAAATCATCAAGTTTGGTAAGATAAAATATATTGTAGATGTGTATTCAATGACCTGTTAAGTGTAGACTTGAGAAAGAACTGACATTTCTGCATCCTGAGAGCAAGTAGTCCGAGTTAGCAATTTTCCTCTTGAGAGAAATACCAATACACAAGAGACGTGTGCCTCCCGCATCTTTGGTCCAGGTTGAAGTCACAGCTCGAGCATAGATTATAATTATGCAAGTTGAGTTTGTTTTATGTGTTGTTCAATTCGATGCCACAAGGGTATTTCTCTGGATTATCTATTCCCCCCCCCCCCCCCGGAACGTAGGGGAAGCAAGTGTAAGTGTATCAAAAACTTTGAAGTCCAATGTTTAAAAAACATTAGCCACTGGCTAGGGAGATGGGCTAAGGAATTCTCCCATTTATTTTTATTTTTTATTACTATTTAGTACAAATAATTGTTCACATGTTTGATGCAAGAACTCTAACATATTATATATTTTTTTTTGCAGTTCTTTCTGTCCATGACCTACATTCCTGTCTATCTAGTATTATTTGCCTTTGTTGTTTTATTCATGGCAAGAGGTCATATGCCTATGGGATGGAGGTTATTTTACAGAAGGCAGCGTAGAATTGTAAGCCTGAGGTCTTTATCTTCAGCTTTTTCATTTCTTCTTATTTAAATACAAGAAAAATGGGTTTATATTGTATGGATGTAAATGGTTAAAAATAAAATATATATTTGCATGGAAAATTAACTGCAGAGTTTATATAATAGAGCAAATGCAGTTAAACCATGAAATACAATCTAAGAAAGTACTAACAACACAAATAGTGACTATTTTGTCACTATCACTCAACCAGAACATCTTGAGACAAAAGAGTAATATACAAGAAACCTCATTATCCTTTTTTTATTATTTATTTTGGGTGAATAGTAGCAACAATTAGACACTAAATAGTGACTATTTGTTAGAATTTACTTGATATTATTTCATGGTTTAACTGCATTTGCTCTTGTAACTGTATACTTTTAAAATGAGTTAGTTTATTGTGGTGATTATCATAGTTAGAAATTATGGATTACTATAACTTCCATGTCATTATTGTCCATTGCTGGACAGCCAGTATCAAAATCCAACAAATGATTGGAAACAGTTGTTATAAAATTATAGCTACGGTTTGTAGAGAAACATTATTTAATTAAGGGAAAGAAAAAAACTAGAATAAAGTTGTTTGAAAAGTGCATCATTTGGCATTTATTGTATACTTCTACAAGGTTTTAATTATTCTATAATTTGTCTTTTGTCTGAATATTATAAAACTAACCAAAATACCAAATATATTATAATTCACTAAAGGCAACCTTATAATAAATCAAACAAATGTTTGTAGGTTGGATTTTGATTCATAATAGTATTTGTTGGTCATCAACCTTTTAATTTTTAAAAATTAAAAAGTTGATGACCAACAAATACTATTATGAACCTTATAATACCTCACCCCTTCCCACACAGACACTGATATAAGTAACATCATACAACTTGAGTTATGAAATGTTTTTCATTTGAAAATGTGATAAATCAAGGATAGCTTGTTTGCAATGATATGGCAACTGTAGCATGTCTAGATTTGGTATTTGATCTAGTAACTTTTGCTATGTGTTTGTCCTTTATTACAGCGCCTTTAATAATTTTGTGGTCATCATAGATCAGACAAGAACATGTCAATCAAAATATTAATGACTGATTATTTTCAATTGATGTCAGCGTAAACCACCTTTTCATGTGGTCATTTGCATGTTAATGTTCTTGCAATAATATAGAAAGTTAACAAGATTGTGTTGTCCCTGATTTTTTTAGACTGCAAAGCAGTTAATATATTAAATGAACTATAAAGAAGGAGTGACGTTTTGGAAGAGAGTGAACGAGGAGAGATGTGTTGGATGAGTGGGTAGTAAATTGATTGAACTTCAACCTGTCACTTGTTGTGTTAAAGTAGGGACTGTTTTGCAGTCTACTGCCTTTTAGTACAAAACCTTCATTACAAAACATAGCTCAAGTCCAAGCCAAAAATTTATCGCTCAAAAGTCAGAAAAAGTACAATTTTGTTGGAGAAAAAAAAAGAGTCATCCTGTCTGGGATTACAACATTTACAAAGCATGAAAAATGTGGTCCTGCTATATCAAAATTGTACAGCCATAACCATAGTGATATCTTCTCCCAGTCTAATATATTTATATTTGTATCCAATAATAGTTGTCTTTAGCTGGTGGTAGATGTGACGGAGCACGGTGGGTCAGTCAATGAACCCCTCCCAAAACCCCCAAGTGCAGCATTCCCCAGGAATACGAGCTCACTGAATACAACAACGTATAACAACATACAACAAATATTTATTATAAATTAAACGCCTAATGACTATACTAAGTTAAAGGGAACCAAAGGATTATGTACTTGATACTTATTTATCTATTATTAATATGTGTGGAACTAAGATATATTC
Organism: Metridium senile; assembly: GCA_949775045.1. Taxonomy (NCBI): domain Eukaryota; kingdom Metazoa; phylum Cnidaria; class Anthozoa; order Actiniaria; family Metridiidae; genus Metridium; species Metridium senile. Next base: position 22,779,255 of record OX459098.1, on the reverse strand, counting down.
TTGATATTTATCTATTATTAATATATGTGAAAACTAAGGATATATTCTTGATACTTAAAGTTTTGGTTGTTCTTTCGTTCTTTTGTGCACGTGGTTCTTTTACTAGTAGAGGTTCTCGTCTTCTGGTTTTGTTGTTCTTTAAGTGATTCTCTCCTTCTTGTAGGTATTCTTTAACGTATTTCTTGTGATTCTTTCGTTTAGCGTTTTCTTGTTCTTGCAGGTATTCTTTAACGTATTTCTTGTGATTCTTTCGTTTAGCGTTTTCTTGTTCTTGCAGGTATTCTTTAACGTATCTCTTGTATTCTTAATTCTTCTAACTTTTAACTCTGAATGAGTTAGCTGGATTTCGCAGTTTACTACAGGACTCTGTGTGAGTCTGATCACAGGAACTGCTCTAGATCTCGTATACTTTTGCTACACGAGTGACTGAACAACTAGCCGCGTTAGGGCGTATTTATACTAACCAAAATTATCATAACGGTGATGTAACCTCATTGTATATAGATAATAGATCGACTAGAATTTAACTTATGTTGATTAATGAACTGAAAGACCTATTGTTACTAAATATTTTGACTTATTCTAAATAATGGGATGAACGACCTATTGTTAACTAAAAAAATACTACGAGAAACTTATGTTAATTATTGGACTCTTGACAGTAGAGGCTTTATCTGCATTTTGATCTTCCAGTAAAGCTGATATCATACTGAAAAGGAAATAATGTTATAAGTAAAACTATGTTAGACAGTTTTATAACATTCCATGATACCTGTGTACATCCAAGTACAGTGTTATCTGGAAGACTCATGTCTGTACTCCCAGACAACAATCAATTACCCAGGGAGGGGGGATTGGTGAAGACTCGGGGGGGGAGGAATGTATCTGGTATGCTCATCAGGTATTTTCAAAAACACCCCTAACAGATACCAAAAGTCTTTGAAAATGGGTGTTGCACAGAATACTCCAGTTTCGAGATCTCTTTTACTCAGTGTTAGCCTCAATTGTGTGTAAAATATGCAGAAATTTAGATAAAACTCGTGAGCTTTCGATATATTTTTATTGTCTTCTATGCTCACAAATCTCTTTCATTTGCACGGACTGTTACTGAACAAAAGAATATATTACATGGTTTTGAGGCTAACACTGAGTAAAAGAGATCTCGAAACTGGAGTATTGATTTTTAACCCCTAACAGCTGAGATACCAAGCAAACAAATAAAATGAAAAAAGTGCAGAAAGCAGTGATATTTGCATATATGATATCCCAGGTTAACTACATTAACCAATACAGGTTAAAATAAATCTTTATTAAGAGCTTACCTGTACAGATACAAGAAGAAAAAGATCAAATGGAAAGCTAGTTTAACCATGGCCTCCTTTAGAAACCCTTTCAGTTGGCTTCTGTTGTGGATTTCAGCTGGATCATATAAACCAAGGTTACCTGCAGGTTTGGTGATGAATCTAGAAAGATAAAACATTTATTTTAATGAAATAAGTAACATTCAAAAAAATGTACTTATAAAATTATTGATGTTTCAAGCTATTTGAAACATTAGTAAAGTTAGGTAACATTGTTACGGTCTTACAATTTCATTTTATTGCCTATCATTTCAGAAATTGTTAATTTCCATACCAAACTTTAGATCTCACTACCCTGCAAGCAGAGGTTTTCTTCCCTTACCCTTAGAGCAACAAGAAAAGAAACCTCTCCTTGGACCAGCAACTTACATCCACATTTCTGGATGTTAACATTATGGGCTATCAAATTGATAAACAGGTTTAACTAATAAATTGTGTGTGCCAGCAGAGGTATCTTTTCACATTGCTCTAAGGGTAAGAGAAATAAACCTCTGGTTACAGGGTAGGGTCTCCCTTGTGTGCCCTACCTGTATATATTCCAAACCATTAGTGGAAGGTTTAAACCAAAGAATATAAACTGAAAGTGCAGCAGTAGGAGAATGGTTAACTGACCATGAGCAATAATCTCTGGAAGCACCCACTACAAAAAAAAAAATTACATATTTGAGTTAATTTACTCAACATATCTTGATGTGCATGTTGATCCGAATAACATAATTACTTACAATATTGAGCCGCTTACAACATGTTCTTGCATTAATATAATCACATTCTAAATCAGACAGGTTAATTATCTATAACATGCTAAGGAAATTATTGAAAAAAATCGACACAAATTAATTATTAACTAAAATATTAAAATTGTTCCCAAATAAAATTCTCAAACTTTTTGAGAAATGCAACCGTGAAAACACGCATTATATATTCCAAGCCTAAATGTGTATAAATTGCAAATCAAATAGATTTAGCAAGCTACGTATTGTTTTATGGTATAGTTAAAAACAACTAATCCTAAAGCAATTGACATTAACACAGACAGACTGTCAACCATTAAGGAAGATTGAAGGAACAACGATTCCTTCATGCAGATAGCAATTACTTCTAGACAGACAATAATGTTAGTAGTAAAGGATACAAAAAACACGGTCAGAAACAGCAAAGCAGCCCCATCTAGAAGACCAAAAATGTAAAGACCTGCAATCGACATTTCGAACTTTTGATCAAATGTTAACCGCGCCTGAATCCTAGCCGCTCTATGGACCTGGTACCTAGTCTTTATTCATTTCTAGAAGAAGAAAAACAAGTTTTGTTTTAAAAATACATGTAATCTTCTATATTTTCAAAAGCATTAGGAAATCAAAGTGGATTTGTAAAAGCAAATTGTACAATTTTGAACATTTTTCTTTTCTTTGTTACAAATGTCTGTTGTGGTTCTCAGTCTCCCCAAACGTTCACGGTCAACCTCGTTTTAAAATTGTTCAGCAACAAGAGTGTTTTTCAGTCGACATGGCGACCAGGCATGGAGTAACGGTTGTTAAAAATCTCTGTTATTCAGCTCCAAGAAAACCAAAAACTAAACTACCAGCCACTGAAAATGAACGAGAAATACTTGATGCTAATGTTGAAGGTGAAGATAACATCGAAGAACATTCTTCGTCCCGACGGCAAGGAACGAAGATCCACACACCAAGGGCCATGATGGAATCTTTGAAAGAACTTCAAACACTTGACGAGAAAGACTTCTACAAGCATTTACTGGCTTTGAAAAAAGAACACAAGAAAACACTGAAACATGTAGAGAAAATGTATTATACTGATATGCAAAAACAGCGAAGTGGATTTGATATAGACAACGAAACACGGATTACTGTAGAAGATGATAGTTTGATCAAACGAGCAGCCAGAAAAACTATTCCAGATGATTATAATCCTTATGATAATGGCTACGAAGAACTATTACAAAGTGATTTACTGCCTGCTACTGACTTGGTACGGGATATGTCTGTCAAAGAACATCAAGAATCTAAAGAGAACCAAGGTTTGTTTGATCATTTGGTTGGCTATGTTGGCTGGTTTCGGTTGGTTATATTAATATATGTAAGGTGGTTTGGGTTGGCTATGTAAGGTGGTTTGGGTTGGCTATGTAAGGTGGTTTGGTTTGGTTATATATGGTGGTTTGTGTTGGTTATGTAGGGTGGGTTGGGTTGGTTATGTATGGTGGTTTGTGTTGGCTATGTAAGGTGGTTTGGTTTGGTTATATATGGTGGTTTGTGTTGGTTATGTAGGGTGGGTTGGGTTGGCTATGTAAGTTGGTTTGGGTTGGCTATGTAAGGTGGTTTGTGTTGGCTATGTAAGGAGGTTTGGTTTGGTTATATATGGTGGTTTGTGTTGGTTATGTATGGTGGTTTGGGTTGGCTATGTAAGGTGGTTTGTGTTGGCTATGTAAGGAGGTTTGGTTTGGTTATATATGGTGGTTTGGGTTGGTTATGTATGGTGGTTTGGGTTGGCTATGTAAGGTGGTTTGTGTTGGCTATGTAAGGTGGTTTGGTTTGGTTATATATGGTGGTTTGTGTTGGTTATGTATGGTGGTTTGGGTTGGCTATGTAAGGTGGTTTGTGTTGGCTATGTAAGGTGGTTTGGTTTGGTTATATATGGTGGTTTGTGTTGGTTATGTAAGGTGGTTTGTGTTGGCTATGTAAGGTGGTTTGGTTTGGTTATATATGGTGGTTTGGGTTGGCTATGTAAGGTGGTTTGTGTTGGCTATGTAAGGTGGTTTGGTTTGGTTATATATGGTGGTTTGTGTTGGTTATGTAAGGTGGTTTGGTTTGGTTATATATGGTGGTTTGTGTTGGCTATGTAAGGTGGTTTGGTTTGGTTATATATGGTGGTTTGTGTTGGTTATGTATGGTGGGTTGGGTTGGCTATGTAATGTGGTTTGTGTTGGCTATGTAAGGTGGTTTGGTTTGGTTATATATGGTGGTTTGTGTTGGTTATGTAGGGTGGGTTGGGTTGGCTATGTAAGGTGGTTTGGGTTGGCTATGTAAGGTGGTTTGGGTTGGCTATGTAAGGTGGTTTGGTTTGGTTATATATGGTGGTTCGGGTTGGTTATGTATGGTGGTTTGGGTTGGTTATGTAGGGTGGTATGGTATGGGTTGGCTATGTAAGGTGGTTTGGGTTGGTTATATAGGTGGTTTGGGTTGGTTATATAGGTGGTTTGGGTTGGTTATATAGGTGGTTTGGGTTGGTTATATAGGTGGTTTGGGTTGGTTATATAGGTGGTTTGGGTTGGTTATATAGGTGGTTTGGGTTGGATGTGTATGGTGGTTTGGGTTGGTTATGTACAGTGGTTTGGGTTTGTTATGTAGGGTGGGTTGGATATATAGGTGGTTTGGGTTGGTTATTTAAGTGGTTTGGGTTGGATGTGTAGGGTGGTTTGGGTTAGATGTGTAGGGTGATGTGGGTTGGTTATGTACGGTGGTTTGGGTTGGTTATGTAGGTGGTTTGGGTTGGTTATGTAGGGGGGGTTGGTTATGTAGGGTGGTTTGGGTTGGTTATGTAGGTGGTTTGTGTTGGTTATGTAGGGTGGGGTGGTTATGTAGGGTGGTTTGTGTTGGTTATGTAGATGGTTTGTGTTGGTTATGTATGGTGGTTTGTGTTGGTTATGTAGGTGGTTTGTGTTGGTTATGTAGGGTGGTTTGTGTTGGTTATGTAGGTGGTTTGTTTTGTTTATGTAGGGTTTGGGTTGGGTTGGGTTGGATGTGTAGGGTGGTTTTGGCTGGTTTACCCTGTAAGCAGAGGTTATTTTCTCTTACCCTTAGAGCGACTAGCTAAGTAACCTCTCTGCAACTTATCATATTGAATAATTCTCTCTACTCTATTTCCAGATTACCTCCACAAGACCAGAGAAAGTCTACGGCGATCTCACAGTGACCTTAGTGATAACAGTTGGTCAGAAAATGAAGAAGAATTACCAAGAAAACGAACCCAGAGTAGTGAAGGTCGTGTGTTGTACAAAGAGATGTTACCTAATAGATCTACTGCACTTGATACTGTAGAAAGCTATTGGAAAGATTTCTCAGTGTATGACTACCCTCATGAAGTATCCAGTCCACCTAAACCCACTAGCACACCACAGGACACATGGTCACCTTGTATTACAATACCTAAACCATTCACAATGACCATCAGAGAAGCCAAGAAATCTAAAGACAAGAAAACACGATCACAACGACTACTAGAAGAAGAATTGAAACTAAAGAAAGAAAGAGATGAGTCAGAGTTACAGAAGAAGTTTCGATCACAACCTATTCCAGCTACAACCTTTCTGCCTTTGTATGATGAAATCAATAGACAGAATGAAGTACGCCGACAACATGTTAGAGAGACTAGTAAAGCACTACTAAAGTCTTCTGAGAAACCTTTTAGGTTTACAAAGAGAGAGGAACTAAAACAGGCACAAAGATTATCAAAATCACTCAACAGTCTATCAGAATTGACGCCACAGAAAGAAAATAAAGGATTTAAAGCTAACCCCTTCCCAGCTCACTTGTTTGATTTAACCCTCGCAGACAAACTGGCCGAGCAGGACGAGTACCGAGCTATTAAAGTCAAAATGCGATCACAAGAGACATTAGCCAAATCTCGTTTACCAATGAATATGGAGGGGAGGGGTAGACAGTATACTATTGGTAAGCTAAGAAATAAAACTATGAAAGAAAAGGAGAAAAAGGCTTTCATGACAAAAGATCACACGTTTAATCCACAAATCAACCACGATATTCCCGACTTTGATATGCTACAGTATGAGTTTGATAAAGAACTCAGAAAGAAGAAGACAGAACGAGAACCAACCGTGGTTGAACCATTCAACCTTCGAACAGCCAGTTTATCTGAAACGCGTCAATCCCGATCCCTTATCAGATCTACTGATGGTTTGTGGAGAAGCATGGGAAGGGCTGGGCAACGTCCAGCTAGTGCCAGATCCCTTAGCCGAGAAAGACCATCTAGTGCCAGGCCTAGTAGTAGAGAACGACCATCAAGTGCTGCGTTATCGTACTCGTCTGATACGCTGCCTTTTGGGTAGGTCTCAGAATAATAATTGTTTTTATCTATATAGATGAAAGAAAGTGTATATTTTGTAATGTTATCACTTATCTCGTACACACTGAATTCTCCTTACTCACATCTAACAATCATTGTAATAACATATCGATATTGGATGAAAAGGGAAGGCTTATTTCCCCGGCTTATACTCCCTTTTTCCAAGTGGTACGGGTGATCGGCGGAGGTTTTGGAAAGGTACGCACAGATAAAAATAACTGTTAACAGGGTTCGTGCTACTCCTTAAAAACTCCTTAGATTTGATTTACGTTTTTAAGGGCACTTGAAAAGCCCTTGAATTTTAGAAAATCAGCAAAAACTCCTTAATTCTAGCTAAAGTAGGGTAAAAATTCGAGTATTGCAAATTAAAGTTAAGTAAAAATTCTAGTATTGTACATCATTTTCGTAAATTTGTAAATTTTCGTATATCAAAGTTGTCGCAAAAAGTGCTTAAAAATTACTTTTTGGTTCTTGAAAACTTCTTGAAAACTCCTTAGATTTTGTTTACTGACATCAGCACGAACCCTGTGTTAAAGCTTTGTTGATTTCAACCCCTAAAAGCTGAAAAGGTACGGCCGCAGAGTAAAAATGACCCTTACAGGTGCGGAATCATGTTACGTAACTAATTTTTGAGCCAGGACCCTAGAAGGTACGCACAGGAAGTATTTTTAACACTAAAAGGTACGCCGATCACCTCTTCCACTTGGACAAAAGGAGTACACCCCCGGGCTTATTCCTTCCAACTGAACAACAAGTGTAAATAAGAGAGTTCATGTAACTAAAAATAACAACTCTCAATATGACGTCATGGTAAGGTGTAGGTGTTTTGTCATGATGGATTGGTTTCAGCTGAAACGTAACGCCTATGTGTCTTTTTTTAATATTTAAACATTTTTTTTCTTTGTAGAACAACGGAATCTACGAGATTAAGAGATAGTAAAATCCGACAAAGTCTTGATGAAAAGAGAATTGTAGATAAAGAGAACGAAAAAGAACAACAAAGAAAACAACGAAGATTAAAGCATCTTCGTCCTCAAGTGTCGCGTAAAGCGATGGCCAATGATAATAGCTGGCAGTTGAGAAGAACGGCTGATGTGAAAATCAAGAGTTTTAGGTAACAAATCCATGGCTTATTGGCTTAAAACTAATCACTATACATTAAAATATTAGTAAGCATGTACAACCGTTTATGCGGGGAAGACTAGTACTCGCTGGCGTATCCCACATTTGAACCTACTTGTTTCCTTCGTAACTCTGACTCAACATACCCTTGTTTTTCCATAATATAAAGTGATCGTTTATGTTTTCTCCGTTTGTAGTTTTATAAGAATTGATGAATGGAGCCCGCTCTATTTTAAGGACGTTGGCGGCAAAATGCAAAGTAAATGTCAATTGTCTGAGACTTTGCCAGATGATAAAACTACATTAGACACATCAAATAAGCTAAACAAATTTGCGCAGTAGGGTGCGCGTCAACATTCCGCGCGAACGTCTTCGCGTATTTTACTGCAGTTATTTCCATAGCAACATCAAAGACTAACATGCATTGTTTTGCCAACAGGGAATCAGATAAAGCCAGAAAGGAAGAATATCTGCGAGAACTTGAAGAAATGCAAAGCCGTGTAGATAAACGACCATTATTGTTTGAAAAACAATCCCAGCTCAACGCCAAACGATCTGCTGAACGTAAATACGAAGACATCCTGCGCGGCGCTGGTGTGGACGAGCAGCTAGTCAGGAGCCTGGTAACAAGGGATGGAAATATCGTAGATGCAGATACAGATGAAGACGATATACAGAGTGATAGTGATGTAGATGATATCATTGGAACTGCATACTCGACTAAGATAGATAATGACAAAGATGATGACATCATCGGCACTGCTTACTCGACTAAGATAGATGATAAAGATAATTATGATAGTGATATTGATAGCGAGTCATGACAATGTAGATAGATAAGTGTATTGATATTTACAACAATATCTGTACGAAATGAACATTATAATGTACATAGAAAAGTGTAGTAATATTTACAACTCCAACAATATCTGTAAGGTACACCAGGAGCAGTCAACCACCGGGGTACTCCCTTTGTACGAGTAGTAGGGGTGATCGGCGGTACACCCTTTGTACGTGTAGTAGTAGGGGTGATCGGCGGTCGATTTCGCAACTGACCCCATAGAAACCTACGCATGAATTAAAAAAACTGTTAAAGTCTTGTTGATTTCAACCCTCTGTACGACTGTGCGATGTTCTTGGCAGCTAAGCTTATTCTTAGTAACAAAGCCAAGTAAAAATGACCCTTAAAGGTATGGAGTCATGTTACGTAATTGACTTTTGAGACATAACCCTAAAAGGACCCTAAAAGGTACGCACACTCATGTAATATTTTGAGCCCTAAAAGGTACGCTGATCACCCCTACCACTTGGACAAAGGGAGTTCTCACACCCAGGAGTCATCCTATAAAATAGTAGTAGATAGAAATCATTCACTTATTAATTTCCATGTATATAAATATTTTATCCTGATATATATATTTTTACTTGATGCATATTGAATTTCAATAAAGTGACTGACTTGATCAATTATTAACGTATGTTTACTTGTGTACGGCTTGACAGTTATCAATGTCAATAAATAGTTGCCATGGCAGCAATAGTACTTTTGTATTACCATGGTAACATATTGTAGTGTAAAGGTTTTTGTGGTGTATCCAGTGATGTACAATTGATATCATCAATAATAACCTGATATTTTAAAAATAACTATTCAACCCCGCTATGGAATACATCACAGGCCTTGTTTCGCTGTTATGGCTTACAACATAGACAAATATTCGATTGTTGGTGATTTTTTTTTGCCAAACACGACAACTCAAAAACGACAGACAGAAAAAAAGCCGCATAGCAAACGTGTTTGAACATTGTCAACTCGTCTGTAATCGATGGCAGCTGGAAGGTTTCGATGGTAATTAATCTATTATAACCTGATCATGCGCATTAGTATGCTGTTGATATCACTTTCTACATGTTTATCAAGCAGTATTGTTATCGTGTGATGAAACATGCATACATTTACCGTAAGTGAATATCAATTAGGTTACTATAAATAGCCCGGGCTATCCCGTGTCAATGCGAAGGTTCTAGATAGTACCAGTAAGTTCAAGACTGGACATAGAAGATGTGTTTTTTATAAATACATAAAAAATAAAATATTACTATACTGTAATTCGTGGGTAGACTGAGAGTGAGTACACACAGACCTCGCTATAACGACCACAGTTGTCTCCCCGGTGCGAGACCGCCCGTCATTCTTCATTACCATGACGTTGATATCAGTGTAAACCACCACCACTATCACTTTCGTCGCTGCCATCACAAGCCACCGCTAGCTTACTTCACCACCCGACTCTTTTTATTTAGTATTTCGCAATGTATCGATACTAACATCAGTTGGTATCAGTTGTCTTGTTCCCCTTCGCTGCTTCTCGTGGCTCCTTTTTTATTATCGGCCATGCTTGTTATTAATGTTATCGAGCTTTTGAAAATGAGCGAAAGTCAATATTTAGGTTAAAACAAATGTTTCCAGTAGTGTTGGCGGCTATTTGCATACTCGGGAGGCAGCAATACTGCCGACCCAAGTGATCCCCCATCTTACAACCAAGTACATTCAATCAAATCTCTTCAAAGTTTGATTGATTTATCCACGTGACGTACTAATTAGTAGTAGGTCTAGTATATACCGACCGGTCGTTATAGCGAGGTTAGGTTCGGCAACTAACATGCCATGTTCATGATATTTATTATCGTTATCGCTTTACGTATGACCTATGATAATAAGCCTCTTTTCCATGTTTGTGATGAAAACACCAACGACTTTCTCGTCGAGAACTACAGGGTTTTTCGCTTTTTTTAATGCTCTAATTAAGACGGTGGTTTCGGGATCGCTGTTGCCGACAGTCATTAAAATTGAAAAATGCCATATTCAATCTGTGTTCTGTTAGCGCCGCATAAAAAATCAATAGTATTCGGATATTGATCACGGATTCATGTTTACAATATCTCTAATGAATTTCAAGGAAAATTCACTGTCAACAATTATTTCATTCAGTATTCAAACGAGTCGATGTAATCATTATCAAAATTCATCAAAATGACGTTCAAAAAGTTTGGTCAGATGTCAATCACGTTAAGCAACGCCTCCGACACACGCCTAGAGGATCCAAACCGGTTTAGCCTGTTTCTAACACGAGTCTGCGTGATATTGGTGACGTCATCAGTCAAGATGTCTGTCTTTGTGTGTTGATGAAATGGAAGCACTGTAAACTGTCCTGCCCCACATCGCACAAACAAGGTAATTTACCAACAAATAATACCCTTGTTGCTTTTACTAAGGTGTAAGGAAAACAATTGCTTAGTACAAGCTAGTTTGTTGTCAGAAAAGCGACAGTAAATAGTGTGTAACTGGCAACAACCCCAGTCCCACGAAATGGAAATGATTTGACCTGTCAACAAACCCATTCAGGAGGGGACATGCATTACAAATGAGTCCGCCAGTATATCCGTATTATGCTTTCCATAACATTCGCCAAGTACTCATCGTGTGTTTAGCTGGTATCAAACATTGTATCCAACGTGAATACAACAACATTCAAATGCAAATTACGTTTGTACGGTAAACAATAACAACATGTCAATCATATTGTTACCACAAAGGAACCCGAACTTTCACGACGTGTCCCGATAATTCCCGAGTATGCGCAGACAGATTGATGATGTCGAATGGGCATTCGTAAAGGCCGATCAGGGGGGTGCATCGTGACGTCATAAGTGGAGGGAAGCGTGGAGAGAACAATGATTGCTTCCCTCGAAAGAAAATGACGTTTAGTTCAGAGAATAAATCACTGAATCGTCGTTAAAAATTCAGTCATCTTTTGTCTTTATTAATCACAGTTACTCTTCAGGAACTAGTGTCGGCCATTTAATACAAGATGGCGAATCCAGCCAACGTTTTCCGGGTCGGAGGTAAGAACGAGTGAGAGTGCGTTAGTTTCGCGAGGTTTTTACACTAAATATCGTAGTTCCCGCCTGAAAGCCTAGCTATATACTTTGCTCTTATAACTTGTTGGTTATGTTATCTAGATCGTTTCTTAGTGTATTTCTAGTTTAGTTTTGATAGATATTTCACCGGTAAAGCACGTGTACGATTGCGTTATTATTTCGTACTTTGTGCTGGGAAAACTCCAACAAAAGCGGACTCTCTTTTGAATCGAGGCTGTGTCCGAAGCCATGATTGCCGTAGTTTATCGATTAAACACACTAGTTTTGCTTTCGCTTTGCGTTTTTTTATGCTTAGTTAACTTGTAAAGATAGTTTTTTATCTCGATTAGACAAACAAAATGCGAAGTGTCCAGCAACAAGAGAGTTTAGTGTGGCCGGTGAATGCGTGTTGTATGGTCGACATGTGGTAGTAGTGCCAGTACTTACAACTTACTTGTCAAACGAAACTTCAAAGAAACACACATTGATATTTTGCTCTTATTTGACAGATTATGTATTTGTTGAGACAAACCCATCGTTACCATATCAAATACGAAGAATCGAGGAATTGACAAAGGTATCGTATGTTAGCTGGTTCGTGGACCCCGCGAACTGCAATAATCGACATTAATTACTGGCAGTAAAAAAAACCTTACCGATATGGACCGCTTGTTTGATACGATTCTTTTTATTTCTTTTACAGACGAGCAATGGTCAGGTTGAAGCCAAAGTGCAAGTGTTTTATCGAAAAAGAGACCTTTCATCCACTCTAAGCCTACAAGCAGAAAAGCATTTATGTGAGTTTGTTACATATTCATGTGATTTGGAACGACCGATGTGGCTTGTACAGAGTACAGCTTTTTCCCCCTTTCACCTACATATATACACATATTTACCTTTAAATGGATGGGATATGTCCCATTTAAATATTTATTTATTTGTTCATTATGTTGATTTTTGACTACCATGCAGTGATAATATTATTATTTATTTATCACACATTTTAAGTTATAAAAAAATCCCAAATATTCTTGTATGCCCAAATTCATATTATCCTCAGGCAGTTCCTTCAGCCGATTCCTATGAATACAGATTTTGTCAGTTAATAACTGATATTTCGTTGTACTATCTATATATGCCTTCGTCCTGGTGGGGTCTTCGTTCTGTCTTTTTTATCATCATCACTGATCATGCATTCAACTACATTAAGTCTCCAATTTTTCTGGTCTTGCGCGGCACACACAATCACATTCTCTGGAAGACAACCTCTAGGGACAATTCATTTCTGGACTTGTTTGTAATGCGGTGTCATATTTCTGGGTACTGAGTATTTAACTGCCATTAACTCATGGTTCTAGTTCAAAATTGTCTTTTGACATTGTTAGAATGTAAAACGCATTCAAAATGATAAACATCTGTGCTCAAGAATATTTCTTTAGTGGAACGAGTATAGATACACAGTTGATAATAAAAAATCAAACTTGCTGATTAGATGGAGAACTTTGGACTATTTTTTTATAATCACCTACAGTTTTCCTCATACTTTTAGAAATGAGAAATACATATATGTTTTCTTCAAAACTAACTGGTGTTTATTTTATATCTAAACTGAAACAATTATTCTCCTCAGGCTCAATGAATATCAGCGAATAATAGCTTGGACATTGTCTCGGGTATTATTCCACGATATTGACCTCGCCTTTGGTGAATAATTGTTAAATACTTTAACTTCATTAAGTTCATTCAAATATTGTAAACAGCACCTAGAGCAGTCGTTTTGATATGCGCTTTATAAATATTATATTATTGTTATAAATAGTAAACATAAATATTCTATGTTGTAAAAACTTGTTTGAAAACATCTGCATATAGCTGTAATGACAGTTATTGAATCATTTGATAGTTTGGTAGTCCAGACTGTAAAATGTCTTGATATCACAAGTCATGTATGTTTATGTTTCTCTCAGTACAAGCTGAAGAAGATGCAGAGATTGAAATGGGCGACAATGAGCTGGAAGATGTACTTCATCATCAGTTGGGTCATCGTGAAGTGTTCTTGACCAGACAATATGAAAATATTAATGCAAACACGATAAGGTGAGGTTTACCCTGAACTACAAAGCAACTTCTGTCAGTAAACACACTCAGTTTCACTTTCTTTAAAAATCGCTCGCTTGTGATATTCCAATGGTTGAATGTATTATAGTGAGAAAGACTGTTGTTTGTAACAACTTTAAATCAACATTTCCATTTTTCAAGTGGTAACATTATTACACAAGTACCATGCTTTTTAATCAAATATTTCAATAGTATTGATCATTAATCCATTTCTGGGTCTTTTTACAGAGGTAAATGTCTAGTGACATTATACAATGAGGCAGAAGAATTCCCTAAATACTTGGATAAAGAGGTAAGGATTTAATTTTTTTTTTCTTGTTTAATCATTGTTGATTTATGTCGTTTTGGTTACACATTTTTCTGTTTCCTATGAATAACTACATCTTGAAATGTTTCATTAGTAATATATGATAAGTCAGTGTGGCATATAGGTTAGAATGATCTATTAATTTACAGAAAATGTATAATGGTTACTATTAGTGTTAATGTTTAAAAAAAACACTATGCTTTGCTGTATTTTAATAGAACTGTTTATTCAAATAGTATATGTTATATTTAAGGGTTATCAGAGTGAATAATTATCATAAATTCGTACTTATCAAAAATGCTTTGAAATTAATAATTAATGATGAGTAGATAAATAATTAATGAATGTATGAATGAGTATATGAATGTATAGATAATATTGTTTATGTATAGTTAAGGATATTGTGAGATCAGAGACATCAATTATCTGTTATTAGTCACATGTACTATAGTTTGTACATTGTATTTTATCGAGAAACCCAGTCATCTTGCTTGTTATCATCATAGTGATGATTCAAGTCTAACAACTACATATGGTATTAACATATTGACAGCTATAGTACAGCATATATTGACAACAATCTGGCAAAATAACTTTTATAATGATAAATAGTTCTTGAGAACGCTTCATACAAGAGTCTGAATGCTTTTTACAAAGAGACCAGTCAGACATCATAGATTATGAAAGACATTCATAGAACAGGAAGTGTCAAAGTGCTGTTTTAAACTTTACAACAGAACATAAGTGCTTTATTGAATAGTGTAGACTGGTCCAGAGTACAGGTGCTGAGAAAGAAGCTTCATTACCAAACATTGACGTCTTTGCTCTTGGAGTTAGAAAAATAGATATAGAGCAGGAACGTAGTGTTTGTTTGCGCTGATACAATATGAGGAGATAACAGAGGTAGTGTTATATCAGATGTTCACCAAGAGACAAGGAACCTGTGTAGTTTCAAATATAACAATACAGATTATTACAACAGTGATAAAGATGAGAGTATTTAAAGTTATACATATTGTTGGTGTTATGTAATGATTCCAATTGCACTTCAGGATTGGTTCTGCTACTTTCTGGTATATGACCCTCAACAAAAAACCCTAGTTGCCGACAGAGGAGAAATGGGCATAGGTCCTAACTATCAGGCCAATGTCCCTAAAACTATCATTGATCGTAAGTACTCTTAATCATTAACAACATGTATAACAATATCCATTGAGTACATTAATATATGCAAGATTATGTTTTTGATTTTAACTACAATCATTGTCAAAAGTGGTTAGTACGATATTAGTATTTTATCTCATAGTGAATACTTTATTTTTTAGTATAATAAATTTACCCCTCTTCCCCCCACATCAACGTGTGGAATATGATAGCGCATTGATAGGTCAACCATATAATCATCAAACAATGACTCCCTCCTCAACACTACCTAGTGGGGATGGGGGGAGTAGCAGAATTTCAGCAGAGCTAAACGATTTTGTGACAGTTGTGCAAACACTTTTGTCAACAATTGTAGAATTGATTTATTGTCAACTTATACTTTGTAAATTAATATTAACAATGCTATTAATGCCATATAGTTTAACAAAAAGAGGACATACACATGGGTTATCAAAGTAGTAGTTCCACCTTAGTTATTATTACTATAGTATAAATGGAAACTAGCGAGTAAACTACTTACAGGATCAGCTGTGTTTGATATAAACGATACGTAATAGAATGAAATTTGTAAGACCGTAAAAAATATTGATTTAACTTTACTGACGTCTCAAGCTTTAGCCCTTACAATCGTATGTTATGTTTATTTATCTTATAAAACTGCTGTTTGATTTAATATGAGATCATCAATTATTGGTGTTTTAGATTTAAGCCGTATAACAGTTCCATAACAACATTGTGTTTTTGGTTCTAGCTAAAACAGATGATAGAAACTTGTCAGATATGGAAACATTAGTGTGGAAGCCTGAAAACAGTATATCAGACAGAGAAATAGATCAGTTCCTGGTCATTGCAAGGTAACACATTACTGGATCTTATTAAACAATCCATCTACATGTCAAATTGATAAATATTAAAATCTTAACTTATAATACGGAGTGGATACAAAATTATTTTCAATCCATCTCCTTTTTTTAGTTTAGTTCATGTTTAGTTTTTCTTTTTATTGTTTTTCTTTATTGTTTTGTTACTAAATTATCTTGCTAAACATACAAAATTATTAATGTTCTTTTTTTCAAGTGACAACATTCTTGCAATCAGGAGTATGTGTAGATAACTGATACAATAATATTATTTGCATTGTGGCGTAGCTAAAAGCATTGTTGATAACAGGTTACTTTTTATTCCTACAGATCTGTTGGTACATTTGCAAGAGCATTAGACTGCAGCAGCTCAGTCAAACAACCCAGTCTACATATGAGTGCTGCGGCAGCATCAAGAGACGTTACACTGGTAAATTTATTTCTTGTTCTATTTATGTTAATCTTGTTTACTTGTTTTATGTTGTTTAATGTAACCCCTAAATTATAGATAATATAATGAAATTTGTAACAATGTAAAAACTGTTGACTTAACAATTTACTGACGTTTCTAGCTTTAGCCCTTTTTCAGAGTAATCCCCTAAATTGACCATGTAAAAATGTTGAATTGAGGTACCAATTAAGGGTGTTTGTTATTTTTTCCATAGTTTCATGCCATGACAACACTTCATAACAACCTGTATGGTTTGAGTAAAGCTTTGTCTGAACTAGTGCCATCAGGTGGACCAGTATTGTGTAGAGATGAGATGGAGGAATGGTCAGCAGGTTAGTCTTTTGACACTCATTTGTACATTCATGGATTTATTAATTCATTCATACATTTATTCACTTACTCATCAATTCATCTATTAATTCATTTATTCTGTCATATATTTATTCTGACATTAATTCTTACTTATTCACTCACTCATTAATCATAAATTAATTCATTGATTCTGTTATTCATTTGTCCATTCATTTATTAATTCATTTGTTCTCTAAATCATTCATTTATCTGTTCATTCATCCATTCATTCATTCATCTATTTATACCACATTCATTTATATATTATTTTACATTTGTGTTTAGGTGAAGCTAATTTATTTGAGGAGGCTTTGCAGAAATATGGCAAAGACTTTACAGATATACACAAAGACTTTGTAAGTTTGTTTAGTTGACTATTATCAAATAATTAACACAGTGAGATAAAATCCTTTTTGATTTATTTATTCTATTTTTTTTTTTTTTTTGTTAATTGACATTTTTGTGACAGTTAGCTGTCAAATAGTGCCAAAGAGATCTTTAATCTGCCAAAGTTCCACTAAAAGTACTCCTGTCAAACTGTTGTGTAGTTACCTAGAAACCCAAAGGGCATGAGTCCCAGTCCCTCTCAGCCTGGAGTGTTTCATAGAAGTCTGGGTTTGAGTTCATCAGTCACTTATTTTTATAACACATCACATATTTTTGTTGACATCTATCTTTCAGTTACCATGGAAACACTTGTCTTGTCTGGTAGAGTATTACTACATGTGGAAAACAACTGATAGATATCTACAGCAGGTTGGTATTATTAACAGTTGGCTAAGTCTATTTATACAAATAGAAAAACATTTTTTTAAACTCTTAAACACCTAAAAAATCCTTTTTATGTTATGGTTTTTAATGCAGTTTTGTTTGTGTAGAAACGTTTAAAGGCAGTATCCAAAGAGTGTAATTTGACGCAGATCTATATACCTGGCCTGTAAGTATGAACAATGTATTTGGTTATTGATTGATTTTTGATTTATGCAAATATTCTATCCCTTTAAAGTATCAAAACAGAGCTGAACGATTTTATTTGATTAATGAATATTTTCATTAGTATTTCATCTAGGTTAATGTCACATAACCCTGAAAAAATCAAAAAGATAACAACAGAACATAATTCTCAGATTTCCTCTTTATTTTTTGTGTTGTTGTTCATGGTGCTACAAATTGTTGTTATAATTCCATTGTTTTGATTGGCCAAAGGAACTGCAAAACTACAAATAATACACTGCTTATGCGTATTACGTTGAAAAGCCGTTTTGCTGCAAATAATAGACTGCTCATGAGCAATAACACTGCTTCTGTAAACATAACTCGCTTTGATTTCATTGTTTTGATACATTATTATTATTGGTGCATCTTGCCCCTTCAAAGATTCTATAAAACTAATGATCAAATTGGAATGATTGGTTGTGGTGTAGATATTGCTAGTAGTGGTATTTGTAGTGTTTTGATATAATTGTTGATTGACGTTGTATGTTACGTTAACAGCGCTCCCAGTAACCCTGCCCAGCCTGGCAAGAAACAGACATCAACCATTATCCTCACCCCTCCCCCTGGTGTAACAAGTAACCTGGTTGGTGCGACATGTGAAGGCTGTTTTGGGACAACCTCGCAGCAGTGGTATCCATGGAGTCCAAACAACTCACCTCATAAACTCTGGCTTTGTACTTTGTGCTGGATTTACTGGAAAAAGTATGGAGGACTCAAGCGACCTGGTAAGGAGAACTAGCTAGATCATGATAGTAGTTGATTTATATATCAATAGTAATTTTATTACAAATATCAAATTTTATACTCCGAATCGAAATATGGCGGCCAATTTGAATAACAATTCGTCTTGACTGCCCAGCCTCGCATACATGTGAAAACTCTATTGTTATCCAACGTGAACACGAGGCTAGACAGTCAAGAACAATAAGAGTACGCCATATTTTGATTTGGTCTATATATACAGAGATCAATCTTATCATAAGTGGCTCTTGGCTAAGTAGCCATACCCATCAAATATAACTAGATGGTATATGTGAGGGGTGGTGAAGAAAGGACATTCCACTCCTCTTGACTGATGTAGCTTGTGTTACTTAAAGGACAGCTGTCTTTGAAAAAAGACTTTGAATAAATTAAAAAAAAACTCTTGCTGTAAATAGTAACCATGTAACCAACATTAAACATAATGTTGCGTCAAAACGTCTACTCTCCTTATATTATTATTTCTTGTTAAAACCTTGACGAAAACTACAATTGTTAACGTTATTGTTTGCATGTTTCAGATGGTTTCTCAGGGCGTGGTCAGGATAACCTTGAGCCAAGATACACGTGTAGACTATGTGGCAAGGTGTTCAACAGAGCAGAACGGCTGTCTAGTCATATGATGACGCATAAATCTTACAAGTGTGTCGTCAGAGGTTGCGACAAGGTAATTAAGTGATACATGTGCTCTGTTTGCTGATAATGATTGTGATAATCATTGCGATGATGATGATGATTGTGATGATGATAATGATTGTGATGATGATTGTGATGACGAGGAGGAGGAGGAAGATGGTAACTCTATTTTAATATTCTAACATATTCTATTAAGACTGATTTCCAATATGTCTTAATGTTGTTCTCAATGTGTGGTTTCATTTTTAACCTGAATATTTACTAAACTGAAAAAGAAACATCCTTAGTATCATTAATATTACATTATTCAAAACAAGGTCATGTGCATAAGCCTTATTTTTTTCCTTTTTATGTGACAAAAATTGAGTATATGTCAAAAGTTGGCTGTAGTTGTCACCATATAAAACACAATTTTGTCTCCTAAAAGTAGCTTTAATGTGTTTGTTAACTGTATTGATTTCTTTCCAGTTATTTAATACCAAAGCCACATTGCAGCGCCACCTGACTGGTGGCCATGGTTACCGTCCACCAAGCCCAAGGAAGCTCAAGCCTCGTTCACCCTTCTACATGAAGTCAACTTCACTGACAAGAATCTCACGGCGGCTTTGCAGTGATCTTATCACCTTAACTCATGCATGTCGAGTACCTGGAGCTCCAATGAGCATCACAGAGATCAAGGCACAGTGTATGTACTATCTAAACTATCATTAAACATTAGTGCATTTACTTACTAATAAATGGATTAGTGTTGTTACCATAGTAACTAGCCAATGAAATAGTGCTAGCCAGACATCAATCATATAATAACCTTTATTTAACTTGGTCAAAATGTACTTTTCTTAGTCACTTCAGACATGCCATAACAAAGAAAATGAAAAAAGACTATATCTATCTTTATCTTTATCTATACTTATTTACACATTTACTAGATACACTGTAGATAAAATGGAAAACTAGAGTACAAACATTATAAGCGTGAAAAACTTGATCACTATTTAGTACTAAATAGTACTAATTAAACAATAGAAAACAATAGAATTAGCATAAAATATCACTATTAAGTATTAAATAGTACTAATTAAACAATAGAAAACAATAGAATTAGCATAAAGTATCACTATTTAGTACTAGTACTAAATAGTGATATTTTATGCTAATTCTATTGTTAGTCCATCCCGAATTGTTCAGTCTTTTTCTTTGTTATGTTTTTCACATTTATATCATATGTGTTTCCACTAGTTATTTGTGTTGTACACTTTTAATGTTTGTACTCTAGTATAACCAATTAATGAATTGAGTGGAAACACATATGATATAAATGTGAAAAATGTAACAACAAAGAAAAAGACTGAACAATTCGAGATGGATTAATGGTGTAATGACATTAAACTAGTGAGAAATACATTCATAAAATGTTATTACTCCCAAAGTATATAAACTTAACAAAATGTTTGAATTGATATCTAGGTTTAAAGAGAATAACAGACCCTAAACTGACAGCCATCCTTAAAGGTGAACGTAAGATGAAGAAACGTGTACTAGAGAAGGCTGTAGAATACATCAAAGCACATCCACAGAAACTATCCAAGCCATCTAAACCAACACTGCTGCCTCTACATGGTACCGGCCAAGACAAGGGTTCACCACCAGCATCGCCTGGACTGACTGTCACATCACCAGCACGTAAGATGATGCCTCCTGTCAAAAACTATCATCAAACGACATCTACACCAACATCAAACACATGGAAATATTCAGCAATCCCTCCAGCCAAGACAGTAACGCAGACTACCAATCATATGATGGCACGCAAGAGAAGCTATGATGGTGGTGTACAACAGAATGGCATCGATGGTGAGATATGATTTGTGAAATAGAATTATTATCTGGGGAATATAGCTCATTCTAAGATGGTACTCTTTGAATAGATATCATGACATAGTTATTGCTGAATAGTTATCATCTGATAATGACCTAGTAATTGCTGAAATATAGTACCATTGTTAGGCGCATTTGCTCATATACCCATGTTAAATTGCGCCTAATAAGTAATAAATTATTAAATATAGTACCATTGTTTATGTGCATCTTTAGTCTAATTTAGAGTGTGTTGTTTATATCAGGTCCAACACCTAAACGAATGAGTGCAACTTCACCGTTAGGAAAGAAAGGTTGTGAATGCTCTTACTGTGGCAAGATACTTCATAATCAAGGTAATCGTTGCTTCACTCATCTTATTGCCTTTTTATTGCTAGTTTTTTTCACCTATTCCCTTACTATCCATCCATCTAATCTTCCATTCCTTCCATCTATGCTCTCATCCATATAACATGTAGTTTTGACATACACCCTTTCCAAGAAACTTTGTCACCTGTGAAGTGAAAAGCCTACAAGCTAGTAGCGCAGGGGATCGTGGGTTACCTATGTATACTTTATTAGAACGCAGGGATTTCCTGGCACAATTGCTACACTCGTCGATGTGTTATTGAGAAATGACCGTTTTGACTTATTAGACAACGAGAAAGGCGTGCCAAATGTACATTTGGTTTTTGAACTGATCCATGATCCTTTGCAGCCCTAGTGTGTGTGCTTTTTACGGGTGACAAACTTTTTCGAAAAGTATGTATCTTTCTTGTTCTCATGTCAATATGTGTCCCTTTGTTCTACAGCAAGTTTGACGCACCATGAACAAACCATGCATTCGTCAGCTGAGGCACCCAAACAAAGAAGTTACCCCGCCTACTGTGATGTCACAGTCAGTGGGCCTGGATCCAATAAGATTGCACCATATGCCCAACATTCAGTGACGTCATACAACAATGGACAGGCAGATCATAAGCAGAACTACGGTCAAGCAATACCTAAAACCAAGACGTTTCTTCTACCAAAGAACTCACCACAGAAGATAACCACTAACTCGGTAAACAACCAAAAGACGGTTAAAGGACAACCGACTGGCAATAGACGTAGCCTGTCGCAGGGAAATGGGGCCTACTCCAGGGATAAGATGAATGCACAATATATTGACCCCCCTGAAGAGTTCCAGTTTACAGCTACCCGTACCATCAAGTAAGTGCAGTACAGCATCACTAGGTATTAACCCTTCTCCTAACCCTTCTCTTGGGACAATGGTGCTGTGCTGTGCTGTGCTGTGGCATGCTGTGCTGTTATCTTCTCTTCTTCTCTTCTTCCAGTATAGACCCTTTCTTTGCTATAAGAAAATCCTTATATGCTGTGCTGTGCTATTATGTGTTGTAGTGTTATGTGTTGTAGTATTATGTGTTGTGCTGTTATGTGCTGTAGTGTTATGTGCTGTAGTGTTATGTGCTGTAGTGTTACGTGTTGTAGTGTTATGTGTTGTAGTGTTATGTGTTGTAGTGTTATGTGCTGTGTTGTAGTGTTATGTGCTATGCTGTTATGTGCTGTAGTATTATGTGTTGTAGTCTTATGTGCTGTAGTGTTAGGTGGTGTGGTATTATGTGCTGTGCTGTGGTATGTGCTACAATACTGTTATGTGCTATTCTGTGTTGCAATGTTAGGCGGTTGGTATTATTTGGTGTGCTGTAGTGTTATCTGGTGTTGTGCTGTTTTGTAATGATATCTGGTGCACTGTTGTGTGATGTTATCCGGTGTTGTGTGGTGTAAAGCAATGCTTTGTGTTGTAGTACTGTATCATTGACAAACCTTAATCATTGTGTGTTTGTGTTACAGAAAGTCCCGTAAAACCATGCATGTTGATTCACAACGTAAAGTAGCTCGTTGTCCATGGAAAGAAGCCAAGTGTAACGCCAAACTACGCGAACTAATGATGAAACCCTTCATATTGAAAGAGAAATTAGCTAAGTTACAAGATCCAACCAAGCAAATAGTGAAAGATATATCTCAGAAACCAGAAGATCCTGTTCTCCTGAAGAAAGAACAACCTATCAAAGAAGCAGAATATGAAGCTATTGTTATCGATGACGATTAAACACTGACAATAATCTAGATATTGTGCAGCATTTTCCATACCGGTTGAAAGACACGCTGTCTTGGAAACATCATTGTCTTCCACTCATAAACCCCAGTAGGAAAACAAGACAGGAGGTCCGTGTAGATGAATGTTGTAGGGTCCCCGTGTACATTTGGTTACAACTCGCAGTGTATAATTAGTTGTGTTTTCTTGTAGTCTATATTAGGTTAGTTGTAGGTGCATGTATTATGTAAACCAATATTTTTATTCGCTAATTTATTGTAAATCTCTAAAAACAGAGTTTCTGCAATCCAACATCCTGTAGTCTGGTTGTCCTCACTTGGGAGGGAAATAGTAGTTATCAAGTGGCTACATTGAAAATTTTGCTAAACGCTCAAGAATTGCATCAATTCTGATGCAAAATAGCCAAAAATGACCAAAATGACGATTTTTGATGGACTATCCCATGCAAAATGGTCAAAAATGACCCAAAATAACGATTTTTAGTGGGTTATAGCCCATGCAAAATGCTCAAAAATGACGATTTTTGGTGGTTTATAGCCTTTTCAAAATGACGCAAAATGACGATTTTGGGTGGTTTATAGCCTTTGCAAAATGGTCAAAAATGACGATTTTTGGTGGGTTATAACCCATGCAAAATGCTCAAAAATGACCCAAAATGACGATTTTTAGTGGGTTACAGCCCATGCAAAATGCTCAAAAATGACGATTTTGGGTGGTTTACAGCCCATGCAAAATGCTAAAAAATGACGATTTTTGGTGGGTTACAGCCTTTGCAAAATGCTCAAAAATGACGATTTTTAGTGGGTTACAGCCCATGCAAAATACTCAAAAATGACGATTTTTAGTGGGTTATAGCCCATGCAAAATGACGATTTTTGGTGGGTTATAGCCCATGCAAAATGCTCAAAAATGACCCAAAATGACGATTTTTGGTGGGCTAGAGCCTTTGCAAAATGACGCAAAATGACGATTTTCGGTAGGTTATAGCCTTTGCAAAATGACGATTTTTAGTGGGTTACAGCCTTTGCAAAATTCTCAAAAATGACGATTTTTAGTGGGTTATAGCCCATGCAAAATGACGCAAAATGACGATTTTTGGTGGGTTATAGCCCATGCAAAATGCTCAAAAATAACCCAAAATGACGATTTTTAGTGGGTTACAGCCCATGCAAAATGCTCAAAAATGACGCAAAATGACGATTTTTGGTGGGTTATAGCCCATGCAAAATGCTCAAAAATGACGCAAAATGACGATTTTTGGTGGGTTATAGCCCATGCAAAATGCTCAAAAATGACCCAAAATGACGATTTTTAGTGGGTTACAGCCCATGTAAAATGCTCAAAAATGACGCAAAATGACGACTTTTGGTGGGTATAGCCTTTGCAAAAATAGTAAAAATGGCCCAAAATAACGATTTTTTGATGGACTATGACCAATCTGCGAGTAATAAGATTCAATATTAAAGTTATAATTTCACTGTTTTATTAAATTTTCAATTTTCTATATAAATTATTATATTTTATATTGTTGATTCTCGTCCAACGTCGTTAACATCTGATGATGATGATCCTAGTGGTGTTTTAATGTTATCTGTGTTATTGGTAGTTGGTGGATGTATTTTATCGACCTCAAGTCGTCGGTATTTCTCACGGAACGAGAGCATGATGGGAATGCAGCCAGCACAAGCACCAAACATACACCAGTTCATCCAAACTGTACCTGGTTAGAAACAAACAATATGAATCAATAGTAGTACATAGATGAATTCACTGGTTATTATTATCATTATTAATAAATTATATATGTTGTATTTTATTGAACTCATTCGTCGGTAATGTATTTATATCTGTTGTAATTTCGTTGATTTATGTTAAACATGGTCATGGAAAACATTGGAAAACCGTGGATAAGGGGAATGATGGTGTTAGGGGAGTGATGACCGAGGGGGTAAGGCGGAATGATGAATGATGAATGAGAGGGTAAGGGTAGTGATGAATGAGGGGGTAAAGTGAATGAGGGGGTAGTGATGCATGAGGGGGTAAGGGCAGTGATGAATGAGGGGGTAAGGGCAGTGATGAATGAGGGGGTAAGGGTAGTGATGAATGAGGGGGTAAGGGCAGTGATGAATGAGGGGGTTAAGTGAATGATGAATGAGGGGGTAAGGGCAGTGATGAATGAGGGGGTAAAGTGAATGATGCATGAGGGGGTAAGGGTAGTGATGAATGAGGGGGTTAAGTGAATGATGCATGAGGGGGTAAGGGCAGTGATGAATGAGGGGGTAAAGTGAATGATGCATGAGGGGGTAAGGGTAGTGATGAATGAGGGGGTTAAGTGAATGATGCATGAGGGGGTAAGGGTAGTGATGAATGAGGGGGTAAAGTGAATGATGCATGAGGGGGTAAGGGCAGTGATGAATGAGGGGGTTAAGTGAATGATGCATGAGGGGGTAAGGGCAGTGATGAATGAAGGGGTAAAGTGAATGATGCATGAGGGGGTAAGGGCAGTGATGAATGAGGGGGTAAAGTGAATGATGCATGAGGGGGTAAGGGTAGTGATGAATGAGGGGGTAAGTGAATGATGCATGAGGGGGTAAGGGTAGTGATGAATGAGGGGGTTAAGTGAATGATGCATGAGGGGGTAAGGGTAGTGATGAATGAGGGGGTAAAGTGAATGATGCATGAGGGGGTAAGGGCAGTGATGAATGAAGGGGTAAAGTGAATGATGCATGAGGGGGTAAGGGCAGTGATGAATGAGGGGGTTAAGTGAATGATGCATGAGGGGGTAAGGGTAGTGATGAATGAGGGGGTAAAGTGAATGATGCATGAGGGGGTAAGGGCAGTGATGAATGAAGGGGTAAAGTGAATGATGCATGAGGGGGTAAGGGCAGTGATGAATGAGGGGGTTAAGTGAATGATGCATGAGGGGGTAAGGGCAGTGATGAATGAAGGGGTAAAGTGAATGATGCATGAGGGGGTAAGGGTAGTGATGAATGAGGGGGTAAAGTGAATGATGCATGAGGGGGTAAGGGTAGTGATGAATGAGGGGGTAAAGTGAATGATGCATGAGGGGGTAAGGGTAGTGATGAATGAGGGGGTAAAGTGAATGATGCATGAGGGGGTAAGGGCAGTGATGAATGAAGGGGTAAAGTGAATGATGAATGAGGGGGTAAGGGTAGTGATGAATGAGGGGGTAAAGTGAATGATGCATGAGGGGGTAAGGGTAGTGATGAATGAGGGGGTAAGTGAATGATGAATGAGGGGGTAAGGGCAGTGATGAATGAGGGGGTAAAGTGAATGATGCATGAGGGGGTAAGGGTAGTGATGAATGAAGGGGTAAAGTGAATGATGCATGAGGGGGTAAGGGTAGTGATGAATGAGGGGGTAAGTGAATGATGAATGAGGGGGTAAGGGTAGTGATGAATGAGGGGGTAAGTGAATGATGCATGAGGGGGTAAGGGTAGTGATGAATGAAGGGGTAAAGTGAATGATGCATGAGGGGGTAAGGGTAGTGATGAATGAAGGGGTAAAGTGAATGATGCATGAGGGGGTAAGGGTAGTGATGAATGAGGGGGTAAGTGAATGATGCATGAGGGGGTAAGGGTAGTGATGAATGAGGGGGTAAGTGAATGATGCATGAGGGGGTAAGGGCAGTGATGAATGAGGGGGTAAAGTGAATGATGCATGAGGGGGTAAGGGCAGTGATGAATGAAGGGGTAAAGTGAATGATGCATGAGGGAGTAAGGGGAGTGATGACTGAGGGGGTAAAGTGAATGATGACTGAGGGGGTAAGGGAAGTGATTACTGTGGGGGTAAGTGGGGTACACCGTATGTTCTTACCTACTGCGGGTATTGTCAGTACAACAAGGAATATAACAGTAAAGGTATTATTTATTAACGTCAGTAAACCAATAGTTACGCCTTCTGCTACAGGATACGTCGTCTCGACGGTTAGTTCGTAAAATAATGGTATCGTCCCACTGACAAAGAACCCTCCAAGGATACTCGACTTGTACAGGGATGCTGAAACGACAAACAAAAACATTGATTAACAGTAGAAATACCAATCGTTTTCCTATAATACCAATCGTTTTCCTGTGATATTTTACAACTGCATACACGTGTCTTGAAAGGTGCAACAACGCGGCTCACAATTTTGAAATACTTGTTGAAAGTAATAAGTTATGCTCAATTGTTTCAAAGAGTAGAGAGATGTCTTGATGGATGAAAAAAAGTAATTAAGAACAAAGGGAAAAAAGGGAAAAAATGACAAAGAGAAAGGAAGAAAGAGAGATGTGAGAAAGAAAAGAAAGACAGATTTAAAGGCAAGAAGATAAACTACAAAAGGAAGGGGGAAATACGTGAAACACTTACCATTGTCAAAGGGGATCATCTTTAAACACAGCAAAGCGAACCATAAGAAACATCCAGACGAACCGAAGAACAAGAAAACCAGCAAAGCTTTCATTCGCCCGCCGAACAAATCAGCACACCTAGAACAAGAAATCATGATTAGAACAGTCAGTTATTTGCAATAATTATAAAATCCCTAGATCCCTTAGTCCCCCTCCCTGCAAGGCTAAATACGATATCATTCCTGTTTTTGTTTTTTTTGTTTTTGTT
This sequence comes from Metridium senile, assembly GCA_949775045.1. Lineage (NCBI taxonomy): Eukaryota > Metazoa > Cnidaria > Anthozoa > Actiniaria > Metridiidae > Metridium > Metridium senile. The sequence goes on along the minus strand of OX459098.1, from coordinate 22,751,513 downwards.
ATGTTGCTCATTTGTCCGTTTTCAGATGTCTATGGATAACTACGAACTATATCACGTCATCAATGAGGATTGTAAGCACTAATGAGATAATAAGATCAAAAGCGTGCGTCATCTTGCATCAGTCGTCATAATAATAATAGACATCTCTCACGTCAATAGTCATTACCTACATACACGCATCGTTCTTTGTTTTCAAGCAAGACTGCAATGACGTCAATCAACCGCAAAATATCCATGTCTAACGTCAATTTATAAAACAACAAGCTTGTTTTACGTCAATGATAAGTACATCAACCAGTATAATAGAGGCATTAAAACTATCTACAATGTCAATCAAAATATCCATGTCTAACGTCAATATATAAAACAACAAGCCTGTTTTACGTCATCGATCAGTACATCAAACAGTAGAGTGGAGGCATTAAAAACCATCTACAAATTGGTGAGCAGAATTACCTGGCTAGAATTAAACCAGCACCAATACCAGCTATAGTTGCATAGAAACCAATCCACGATGCCTGGCCCTAATGTAACAATAACACCGTCATTAGCAAGATAAAACTGGAATTAATTACGAGACGGAAATATTCTGTACCTGAGTAATATTGAAAGTCTCTAGATTAACAGCTAAAGAAGCACCCCAGCCACTGTAAACACCTGGCAAATAATGGACTGTCAAACACTGATGGACAATTAACATGATGATGAAGGTGGTGATGGTGGTGATGGTGATGATGATGATGATGATGATGATGATGATGATGATGATGATGATGATGGTGGTGATGATGATGATGATGGTGGTGGTGATGGTGGTGATGGTGATGATGATGATGATGGTGGTGGTGATGGTGATGATGATGATGATGGTGGTGGTGATGGTGATGATGATGATGATGATGGTGGTGATGGTGGTGATGGTGATGATGATGATGATGGTGGTGATGGTGGTGATGGTGATGGTGATGATGATGATGATGATGGTGGTGGTGATGGTGATGGTGATGGTGATGGTGATGGTGATGGTGATGGTGATGGTGATGGTGATGGTGATGATGATCGGATGTTGACGTTGTTGATCATGATCATGATTATCACAATTAATGATGATAATTAATAACGATGATGATGATGATTAAGATGTTGTTGTTGATGATGATGATAGTGACAGTGATATTGATATTTATCATAATGATGACGATATTGAAAATGATGATAATGATATCGAAGTGGGTTGATGTTATGTTGATGATGATGATGATGATGGTGATAATGTATACTAATCATGATACTGAATTAATGTCTGAATTAATGATTCCAATGATGATAGTGATGATCGATATTCTCACCTGTTGTTACGCCATACACAAAGCCAAGAGTCCAGAACTGTGGATTTCTACAAAATAAAATAGAATCAAGCAACGTTGTAGTTTTTACATTACTAAGAGACCTAACAATAGAGTCGACTTAAAGCATTACTACTCTTTTATTAATCGAAACTAGCGAGTAAACTAGTATAGGCTGCGTCGGTGTTTGATATATACGATAAGTAATAGAATGAAAGCTGTAACACTCTTTTATTAGTAATCGTGTAACGAACATATCTTTTTCCTCGATCACATATAAAAATATATTAATGACTCCATTATTCCTCACGGGTTGTCATCTCGCCCCGACCACTAGGCTTGACTCGCCCAGGCCATCATACCTTATAATTTGTTTAAAGCCAGCAGAGAAATCTTCTCTTTTGATGTCCGCCGATTTGCTGGGGGCTGTCGGTGGTTTATCGGGGAAATAAATAACAACGGCTAAAAATAGTATTGTCGCAACACCGAACTCTGAGAATAAAGAGAAAAGAAAATAAATAACATCCCATAATAGACAACACCGAACTCTGAGAATAAAGAGAAAAGAAAATAAACATCCCATAATAGACAACACCGAATTCACAGAATAAAGAGAAAGGGATATGAACATCCCATAATAGACAACACCGAACTCTGAGAATAAAGAGAAAATAAAATAAACATCCCATAATAGACAACAACGAACTCTGAGAATAAAGAGAAAATAAAATAAACATCCCATAATAGACAACAACGAACTCTGAGAATAAAGAGAAAAGAAAATAAACATCCCATAATAGAAAACACCGAACTCTGAGAATAAAGAGAAAATAAAATAAACATCCCATAATAGACAACACCGAACTCTGAGAATAAAGAGAAAAGAAAATAAACATCCCATAATAGACAACACCCAACTCTGAGAATAAAGAGAAAAGAAAATAAACATCCCATAATAGACAACACCGAACTCTGAGAGTAAAGAGAAAGGAAAATAAACATCCCATAATAGACAACACCGAACTCTGAGAATAAAGAGAAAAGAAAATAAACATCCCATAATAGACAACACCGAACTCTGAGAGTAAAGAGAAAATAAAATAAACATCCCATAATAGACAACACCGAACTCTGAGAATAAAGAGAAAAGAAAATAAACATCCCATAATAGACAACACCGAACTCTGAGAATAAAGAGAAAAGAAAATAAACATCCCATAATAGACAACACCGAACTCTGAGAATAAAGAGGGAAAAAAATAAACATCCCATAATAGACAAGAATGTTAGAAATGTCCCTTTTACTCACCTATATACAGTAAGATCATGATTTCATTCCTTCCTTCATTTAGCAGTTTTTCCTTGGCTTTACGAAACAAAGAGAGCACAGTAGTAATTATATATAGGTTATGTACAACAGTAATAATTATATATAGGTTATGTGCAGCTGTTATTAATTATATATAGGTTATGTGCAGCTGTTATTAATTATATATAGGTTATGTGCAGCTGTTATTAATTATATATAGGTTATTTGCAACTGTTATTAAATGACTATTGACTGCATGAATGATGTGGACGCATGGGGCTTTTCTTTGAAGGAAATAGGGAAAACTAGGTAGGTTGTCGAATGAATTCAATTGATGAAAGTAGCCTGATTTTCTGTCGGGCCCTGGGTGCTTCGCTATTCTCCCAAAAAGACTCGTCTGAAAATCAAGCTATGATGAAAGTTGTATAAAGGAGTTTAGTATAAATACGCGTACAATAATAATCTACAGCGTTTCGTGGCATTTGGAAATACCAAAGAAATAGTTATTCTTTGCAAGTATTTATTTTTGAAATATTCGCCTGTGTATGATGAAAACACTTCTCCTCAGGCTCGATGAATATCGGTGAAAAATAACCTCGACTTTCCCTCGGATATTATTCCTTGATATTCACCTCGCCTTGGGCAAATATAGTTGCAGATAAGTAGTCGATGTAACGTCTAAAATGTTGTTTATTGTACTTACTTTTCTCGTAGAATTTCCATTCATCTCTCGGTGGTTTATCGATTAGTCGATCATATATCGATTGTATCTGTGCAGGATGTAGTTGTTGATACCATACGGCAATCTCATCAAATGAAGCATTGCTGAATACATATTTGTTATTAGGTCTACCCACGGTAAAGGTGGTGAAGTAAGGGCTGATGGGATAGGTCTTCTTTGGTTTGTTATCCACACCCACTATACTACCATTACGATAGACAGACAGACCATCACGTGCACTCCACGTGAACAGCACATGCAACCATGTATCACGTGGTGCAGTAAAACTACGTTCCCATAGTAACGTGCTATTTTCTACTTTAATGGTAAGGTGATCCTGTGTATCTTTACGAGAGTCTTGATAGACAAGAAAACCACGATAACCCGCCTCAGTCCCACTCGTCCCTAGAAAGAACTGGATTGGTTGATTGATCACGTGATATTTTATCCAGAATGAGACAGTTAGTCCATGATGACAGAAGGATGGATCACCAAGACATGTATTAATGACATGACCTAGGTTAAGCCAAGCATCTTGTCCATTCGTTAACACACTCTCGTTCACTACACCATGTACCACGTGACTTCTACCAAACACAAACCCTTCTTGATCTCCTATGACGTCATCCACCGTTGTCGTGGCCACTGTCCGCCAGTAGACTGGTGACGAGGTGGTAGATGTGACTTGTTTATCTTTGATGGTGATGTTAAGTTGGTCTAGAGGCCAATAATGCTTTGCGTCAACGTATATTGAATCTGTAATAGTAGATGAAAACACGTGTTAGTACAACCAAATCTATGTGAATTGACTATGACGAGGTTTCAGTCTCTCCAGGGGAGGGGTAAGTAAGATCTGTGTAAATGACTATGACGAGATTTCAGTCTCTCCAGGGTAGGGGTATATACGTAAGTAAGATCTGTGTGAACTGACTATGATGAGGTTTCAGTCTCTCCAGGGGAGGGGTAAGTAAGATGTGTGAACTGACTATGACGAGGTTTCAGCCTCTAAAGAATAACATGTAACAGGCTTCTGTATATTACCTTTTAAGGGCATTGAAGTAACCGCGTATCTTGCAAGTGATTGACTAGAAATATTTATAGAAAAACATTTATAAACTTTTGTCATTCACTGAGCCACTCTCTCATTTAGTCAGACTCGTGCGTTTTATAAGTATATCTATTCATTGGATTATTCGTTCATCTATATGCTTCCTTTAACAATTTGTTTATTTGCATGTTCATTCATTCATATCCTTTTGTTCATCCATTCATTTATCCATATATTCATCCATCCTTTCCTTCATTTATTCAATCAATCATTCATTCGTTTATCCATCCAACCATGTATTCACTCATTCATTTATTTATTCATCCATCTATCCATCCTTTCGTTCACTCAATCCATCCATCCATTAATATGTCAACATCCCGTACCTAATGTTAGTAGAGTAGTTAAGTGAAGTAGGATGTAAGATATCTAGTTCTGTCTTGATGTCTCTAACAAACCCTGGACCAATAAGAAACGACATTGCCACACCCATTGACCCACAAAGCGCAGCGACAGCAGTTGCTGTAGTACGTTGATGAGAAGGGAACCAATAGGCGGACAGTAATGGCGGGCCTGCCTGTGTGACCGGGCCTGCCAGACCATTGAGAAACTGACCAATGCTCATTGACCTGTGTACGTATTAACACTTGTTAAATCCCGGCATAAATCGATATAATGTATAAAAACTATTTAACTTATTAAACCTTCTGATCACGCCAGGAACATTGGAGTAATTTTCGATAGGACTGTTAGCTTAGATAAACAAGTTACTACAATTTGCCAATCAGTATTTTACCATATTAGGAATATATCACGTGTACGCAGATACTTAAGTTATGACACATCAAAAATACTAGTTCATGCTTTTGTAACGTCAAAAATTGATCATTGTAATTCTTTGCTTTATGGCTTACCTAAATATCTTATACAGCGCTTGCAATATGCTCTTAATGCTGCAGCCAGAGTTATCAGTCTCACCCGTAAATACGATCATATAACACCGATTTTGATGGAGCTGCATTGGCTCCCAGTAGAGCAACGAATCAAGTTCAAGATTCTTCTACTTGTCTTTAAGGCCACTAATAATATTGCACCAGCTTATATTGTTGATTTAATTTGTCCTTATATTCCATCTCGATCTTTACGTTCATCTTCTAAGGGATTGCTTGTAGTGCCCAAGTTTAAACTACAGGCATATGGTGCAAGAGCTTTTTCTGTCTGTGGGCCAGCTCTTTGGAACAGCCTTCCACAGGAGTTAAGATCCTGTCCAAGCTTAGAATTATTTAAGAAAAAACTGAAAACATTTTTGTTTATAGAAGCTTACGACTAACTACATTATCTATAGGTATTGATATTATATATTATAGTTTTAAATTTTTAGAATTTTAGATTTTTTCAGATTATATTCTTAGTACTTAATTGATTTTAACTAAAATATTCTTAGTATCATTGTCACATATTAATTTATATATTGTATTGTATTTATTTGTTGTAAAGCGCTTTGCGCATCCAATGTAAAAGCGCTATAGAAATAAAGTTATTATTATTATTGTTATTATTAACTATAAATGAACCTATTGATCACTATAGAAAAAACTGTCTTAAAATCTTAGATAATAACTTGACCAATGAGTAAAGTGAAGAATAGTAAAGACAAAATGAGAAAAAAGAATTTGGTTTCCAATTAAATATGATATGATTTTTGAGCATTTAATTATATACAATAGATATTTGCGCTATATCAGTAATAAAGAATATTATTATTATTATATATCTGAAGATGATTTGTCGGGACGTCAGACACCAACACAGACAATCTTTGTCTATTTACACCGGCTTGTCGCACATGTAATGTTATTGGTTGTTCCTAGACGGAAAGGAATTATGGGCATACATTGAAACTAGTCCAAAAACCTACCAGATTGCATATCGTGTATCAGACGTCACACATCTCAGCCCAGTCCCCACAAACATGAACGCAGTTGATACTAGCATACTAGCTCTCAGTCCCTTGACGTCCATCATCCAAGAAAAGAAGATCATTGTAAGGAGATATGTGATGGGGTCCATACTAGCAAGTATAGCTATCTCAGTATTAGACCAGTTAAATACTGTCTTGGCTGTTGTAGCTATAGGACCGTATGTATTCCATGCACAATACTGAGTGAAGGCTACTAAAGCAAACACAAACAACATCCAATAACGACGTCTATATGTCTTAAAAACTACATCATCACTACTTTCGGCCAGCGGCACTTCTAGTGAGTCGTCGTCCTTAGGGGGGTCTAGTGGGTCGTCTGTTGGTAGAGGATCTGGAAAATAGTAATATTGATCAGGATATTGATGCTTTACTATATGGAAAGACCATGTTTTACATGTCGCTATTTAAGAAACTCTGAAAACCTATAACCCAATAGCGCGCGTTGCAAGACCAGAATACTTAGCGGTCCTTGCATGTTTTGTAAAGTCCTCCAAGTAGAGAGCTGACAGTGAAAATTGTTGAGCAACAAGTAAAATGACAACAATGTCCATCATGCACATTTTGGTTTCTTTCTGTATTATTCAACGGTTGTTATTTGAATACAGTTTTTACTCACCGTAGTTCGTATGTTGTTTAGTATGTACTTTTTCCCCCACCATGGGTACCCACGGGTCTTCAAATTGAACGTCCAGTACATCTGGCTGGTTCTCAGTCTCCAGCAGAGTAAAACTGTCCCGGTTACTGATGCGGCTCAGTCTGTTCATTCTCTGTTGACTTGCGCTGGACACTGAAAAAGTAATAATTACTGGTCAGCGTGTTGCGGCTGGACACTGAAAAGTAATAATACTGGTCAGCATATATCGCTGGACACTGAAAAAGCAATAATTACTGATCAGCGTGTTGCGGCTGGACACTGAAAAAGTAATAATTACTGGTCAGATGTTGTGCTGGACACTGAAAAATAAAAGATTGGCAAAAATGAGAAAAAGCGAAGGAGAAATGTAAGGTGCTCTCGGTAAAAGCTATTAAAAAACAAATACTTTTTTAACGTCTCAATCTTCTAGCTGGACACGTGTGCCCTCTAATGGGGGAGACTCAGACACACACTCACTACCTCTACGTTAATTATTTTGCACACAACTGGGCTTACTTTAATAATCAGCATCGGGCCAAAGCGTCCCGTATAAACTATTCCAAGGAGACTCTCCGAGAAGGGAATGTATACGTGATGTTTTACTATTGTAAAAGAGCTGTGGTTTAACGCTGCTGGTGTCCCCTAAGCCGGTCCATTTATCTACCTCTGCTGTTAACAATGATGTAAAATACAATGTACTAACAACAACAGAACCATTGCCATTAAATAAACGAGACAGAAAACACTGAGCTTAGCAAAAACATTGACATTAAAAACAATAGATTACTATAGACCTGCTAGAGGTGTCTAGATTCAAGTCAGAATGTAATTGTTGAATTAACGCTAAGCGGGACAGGTATTAATAGTTAATAGATGGATTTAAACAAGTAAAACCCGAACAAATACATTAGGCGTTAGTAGAAATATACTACGCTTGTAGTTTGAATCTATTGTTGTGGAACACACTGAATACTTCATCCCTAACTGATATATCTATACCAGATAATTATGAATAGTGGGCATGCTTGTTAATAAAAGACACACCAATTCTTCCTTAACCACGAACTGTGATTTCCGTGCTTTACCTCTTTAAAAAACAATGAACGGTGTTACCTAAGGAACAACAGATGGCGTTTCACTACAATCGCTGATGTTTTTGAAAAACATGAAACTCAGTATGTATGTATGTGTCCAGGATTGGTGTTGATATGGTGTATTTGTGTTGCGTCTTTTCTGTATAATAGATGTTAAGCATTAACAAACAAACCGTCGTGGTTTACTTTATCAATTATCAGAAAAACAGCGATGATTATCTACGATATATTTGTAGTTTTAACTAACTACAAGTAAAAGTGAGATAAATTTGACCGTTTCTAAATATTGAAGATAATTAAATTGTTGTTGCTGTAAATTAAATAAGTTCAAAGCGGAGTGTATGTTTAAATGTGTCAATATAAACTACACCTAAATACCTTAACAAAGTTGATGGTTGTATCCAGTGTTAAACTACAATAGGAACTACCAGCATCATAACATCATTCAAAACTAACAATTTAGTAGGTCGTTAACATGGTTATTGTTGTATAATGCGCTGTGTTTTCCCCGTATGTAAATCAACCTGACAATCACCGCAAAACACGCCATCTGATTGGCTAGCAGGTCATAGCATTTAACAGGTTTTCCTCAACTGGATGATGCGTGATGGGGTGTGGGTGATGTTTGACAAGTTTGGCTTTGTTGTACAATAAACCCTTCTAATAAGCGTCTTTTTAAGAAAGATACTAAACTATCACAAAGAAAAAAGATGAAAAAAGCGGCAAGATACGAAAATCTTGTTTGATGTTTGAATTGAGGCAACCTGTTGCTAGTGTTACCAGGGTAACATGTTTTATAAAATCTTTCACTCGATACAATCATGTAAATAAAAAAAACAATGTAATTAACAAAAAAAAAAAAAAATGCGTGACCGCTTAAATAGATTTGCAACAGGAGTACATGTCCAAGTGCGTTTTGTAGAGGTTGTAGAGTATTGTAGATTGTTAGAAGTTCTTATGTATTTGTATACTATGGTAGTATTTGTAGAGGTTGTAGAGTATTGTAGATTGTTAGAAGTTCTTGTGTATTTGTATACTATGGTAGTATTTGTAGAGGTTGTAGAGTATTGTAGATTGTTAGAAGTTCTTCTGTATTTGTATACTATGGTAGTATTTGTAGAGGTTGTAGAGTATTGTAGATTGTTAGAAGTTCTTGTGTATTTGTATATTATGGAAGTATTTGTAGAGGTTGTAGAGTATTGTAGATTGTTAGAAGTTCTTCTGTATTTGTATACTATGGAAGTATTTGTAGAGGTTGTAGAGTTTTGTAGATTGTTAGAAGTTCTTATGTATTTGTATACTATGGAAGTATTTGTAGAGGTTGTAGAGTTTTGTAGATTGTTAGAAGTTCTTGTGTATTTGTATACTATGGTAGTATTTGTAGAGGTTGTAGAGTATTGTAGATTGTTAGAAGTTCTTCTGTATTTGTATATTATGGAAGTATTTGTAGAGGTTGTAGAGTATTGTAGATTGTTAGAAGTTCTTGTGTATTTGTATATTATGGAAGTATTTGTAGAGGTTGTAGAGTATTGTAGATTGTTAGAAGTTCTTATGTATTTGTATACTATGGAAGTATTTGTAGAGGTTGTAGAGTATTGTAGATTGTTAGAAGTTCTTGTGTATTTGTATACTATGGTAGTATTTGTAGAGTTTTATAGAGTTTTATAGATTGTTAGAAGTTCTTGTGTATTTGTATATTATGGTAGTATTTGTAGAGGTTGTAGAGTATTGTAGATTGTTAGAAGTTCTTGTGTACTTGTATACTAGGGAAGTATTTGTAGAGGTTGTAGAGTATTGTAGATTGTTAGAAGTTCTTATGTATTTGTATACTATGGAAGTATTTGTAGAGGTTGTAGAGTATTGTAGATTGTTAGAAGTTCTTGTGTATTTGTATACTATGGTAGTATTTGTAGAGGTTGTAGAGTTTTGTAGATTGTTAGAAGTTCTTGTGTATTTGTATACTATGGTAGTATTTGTAGAGGTTGTAGAGTTTTGTAGATTGTTAGAAGTTCTTGTGTATTTGTATACTAGGGAAGTATTTGTAGAGGTTGTAGAGTATTGTAGATTGTCAGAAGTTCTTGTGTATTTGTATACTAGGGAAGTATTTGTAGAGGTTGTAGAGTTTTGTAGATTGTTAGAAGTTCTTGTGTATATTAGCCAGGCCTAGTCTGGGACCTTAACTCGCCTTAACTCGCGCAAACTCGCCTTAACTCGCGCAAACTCGCCTTAACTCGCACAAACTCGCAATAACTCGCACAAGCTGGCAGTAAATTACTCAATGTCATAATGCACAGGGAATTGCCTTAACCTCATCTCACAAAGCTGAAATATACACATATAAGTCATGTTCTTTTAGTGTCACTCCAAATTATGGGATTTTTCCTTAACTCGCCTTAACTCGCAGCATTGAAATTTTGATTTTCCCTTAACTCGCCTTAACTCGCCTTAACTCGCCCAAACTCGCTGCGAGTTAAGGCGAGTTAAGGTCCCAGACTAGGCCTTTAGCCTGTATATCTATGGTAGTTACTGACATCGTGTTTGTTATAACCCGCCGTCCACAGTAATCGTGGTTTCATGTTAAAAAACTATCATTTAAAATGTCACGTGATTACAAATCGCTCGATTTAAGACTCGTTTTTAACGGTATTTGTAGATGTCTAGTGCAGTTTTGTAAGTTGCGGTTCAACTAAGAACAATTTTGAAATGTTGGCCATTTTCGACTTGTTGAAATTTAAATTTCGTTTTTAGTTAATGAAACTAGCTGTTTCATATTTATAATGACGGGATAATCTAAATTATATAGGTCAATCTAAAAATACAAGATTGAAAAGGCTAAACCATACCAAGGTGATAAAACTGCGACGAACTGCCTTCATCGTCGCCATCCTCCAACACTGACCTACTAACACGATCTTGTTCACTGTGATTGTCATCGTCATTAGACATTAGTTACTATGGTAACCTACACCATGGCAGGTCGAGCAGTGCGCATTGAATCTTTGATCGAACGCGTTCTTAACCCATGTCACATCGAATAGAATATGACGTCACAATGGCCGCAACTGATGCGCGTGCGTGACGTCATAAATAGGTATTATGGGCTGTGCAAGCTCGATGTCGACCTTCCCATGATTCCTGGTATTCACCTTATTTGGGCATGCGCACTTCGCATCTATCAAACTCAGAACAAACGCGAACGAAAGTTGCCGCAAGTTTTTGGTTACGGTTCGTTTAACTATGGTTTGACCGCTAACTTGCGGCGACTTGCGGTGAACGTGCTCAAATTGATCTCAAGTTGACGCAAGGTTTTTCCCGTTTGGACGCCACTTAAGATATGGTCCTGGTAGGTTTAGACAAATAAAAGTTTAATCTCAAATATGTCTAGCCTGAGAAAACAGACGTTCCCCCACGGGAGAAGAGGAGCGAAAGAACGTCTGTTTTCTCAGGCTCAAATATTTATTGTATCGTTTCTACTCACCCACTACAGTCCCCTCGTTGACGTTCTTGATATGCAGCCATTTTGTTCTTCGCTTTCTCAGATTAGCTCGTCTGTCTTTGGTTGTTTGGTAGACGCGATTGCTAAGCTGTGGTGCCATTGTTGATTCTACAAACAAACGTGATTAAAATAGACAGTTTTATTTCTACAGTATAGTGCATGTATTACACTGGAAACTAGAGGGTTTCTTGATTTAATACTTGTATTTATCATTTGTACGCCCGTCAGTTTTACAAACGCTAAAGCCTGAAATAGAAAATAACCTCTGGTACCCAAGGTACTCACGTGACCGGTGCATAAATCATTCAGGCTAATATCATTTTTTCAGTTATCAGATACTGACGTTCCTCTTTTTACAGTGTTACGAAGGTTTGACAGCATAAGAGTCAGTAAAACACTTTGTTTATTAAACTTGCGTTGTCAGTATTTTAACCCTTACAGGGTATCTATATCTTTTTGCTGTATACAAGAGGTTTTCTTGATAACCTTTCGAACCTCACAATTCAACAATTGATGACAAAACCATTCGCATGGACAAACACGCTTGTACCCTGCGAGCAGAGGTTCCTTTCTCTTACCTAGAACGACGAGAAAAGTAACTTTTCTCGTCGTTCTAGGTAAGAGAAAGGAACCTCTGCTCGCAGGGTAACACGCTTGAAAACATCTTTTGAAAAGTACGAAAATAAAATTTCTATAAAAGTAATTATCTTTGATAAAATTCTGATAACCCTTATTTCAACCTTGACTTTGGTGTATGACCGGATGTGACGTCTGTCGTTTAGAGCAGATGAGTGATAATTTCAACCATTTATAAATACACCGTTATACCGATAAATTCTCTAAAATCGCCCAGTATACTGTTATTGATGATGATAATGAGAGTTATTTTATACCAAGATAATCAATAAATAAATCACGGCCTGCTGAACAGCTTATTTGAACTCAAAAATATTAACTCTAACAAATATTTACATACCGGAGAATCTTTATGTAAAACCGCTCTCAAACTATTAATATCACAGCTATCTTCGCCATTACTTGGCATAATATATCTATGTAATCATTCTAATTCCATCAATTTAGAGAGAGTAAAGTGTTTCTTACCTTGTTCGCTGCGTATGCAAACCGTTCTGCTGTGTTCACTGTAGTTGATGATCCAAAGGTCACCCCTGTGTGACGCGAGACTGTAAGGTGTAATCAAACACGACAACTCTGGTATCACATAGCACCAGAGAGGAGAGGGTATAGGAGAGAAACCGAGCACACGTTATAACACTTAGAAGGTAAACAGTCGTAAAGTACAAGATATAACGTGTATTTGAAGAATAATAGTTTGAAAACAATTAGAAAACAAATAGCTTCTACGCTTGGGTGGTTCAAATTCAACACAGGAAGCCCGTACTAAAATCAATGTAGAAAATGGCTATACAATATATCACGATATTTATTATTATGGGGACAAGAGGCTCCATCAAATGTAGCTTATAACCCTTTTTGCGACACTTCAATTTCGCGACAATCTGAAAAATGCGATATAAATGCGATATATATAAAAATGTGCCCCACTATATCCGCATTTTTTTCTCTGTTTTCAATATTTCTTGTTATTACTTATATTTCAGTGTTTCTTGCTTCATAGTTTTTCTATTTTTTCTTCGCATGTTTAGGCTAGCTCTTAAATCAGACCGAATTCAAACAGGCTACTATAAAAAAAAACCTCAGCTTTTTGATTTTGAATGGATCGGCAATGCATTTTTATAAATTAACGCGCCAATAATGTGATGTATATATTCGGATTGGACCAAGTCAACTATCGCTATATATGCTCATGAAAAATCGAGAGAATGGGTGTCGCAAAAAGAGTACAAAATGTCTTCTTTTTCTTTGTTAGGGTTGTTGGGATCCCTGTGGTACGGTCAGCGGTACCTATCCAAGATGGCGGACGATGAAGAAGATGATTACATGTCCGATATTTTTGTTTGTCAATCAAACGACGTTACACCAGGTTTACCCCAGGTGGATAAAAGGAAACATCAAGTAGACACAAGACACCAGCAAGCGAATGAACGAAATAAAGTAAAACCAATAAAAGAAAGAGAGCAAGAAAGTCGTGATGAAGGGATGTCAAAAGCTTTGGACGATACCAACATTGGATTCGCTTTACTACAAAAGATGGGATATAAAAAAGGAACTGGACTAGGGAAAGAAGGTATAATATGTATGATTATATACGAGTCTTACCATAATAATGGTATACTGATAAACTCTGTAAATTGTATTCCAATTAAGAAAAATAACAAAAAATATATTGAAATATTATTAAAATAGAAATCATCATTATCAAACAATATTTAACATTAACGATTATATTCTTTCTAATACACTTTTTATATCAGGAACGGGCAGAGCTGAGCCAATACCGATATCTCTCAAAGTAGGTGAGTATTCATGCCAACACAGTGTTTACTAAAACAGTTTTTCAATCATTCACTCAGTCAATCAATCAGTCAATAGTCAGTCAAGCAATTAGCCAATCAATCAGTCATTCAGTTAATCAATCAGTCAGTCAGCCAATCAATCAATCATTCAGTTAATCAATCAGTCAGTCAGCCAATCAATCAATCATTCAGTTAATCAATCAGTCAGTCAGCCAATCAATCAATCATTCAGTTAATCAATCAGTCAGTCAGCCAATCAATCAATCATTCAGTTAATCAATCAATCAATCAGTCAGTTAATCAATCAGTCATTCAGTTAATCAATCAATCAATCAGTCAGTCAGCCAATCAATCAGTCATTCAGTTAATCAATCAATCAATCAGTCAGTCAGTTAATCAATCAATCAGTCAGTTAATCAATCAATCAATCAGTCAGTCAGCCAATCAGTCATTCAGTTAATCAGTCAATCAATCAGTCAGTCAGTTAATCAATCAGTCAGTTAATCAATCAATCAGTCATTCAGTTAATCAATCAATGTCAGTCAATCAATCAGTCAGTCAGTCAGTCAGTCAATCAATCAGTCAGTCAGTCAGTCAGTCATTCAATCAGCCAATCAATCATTCAGTCAGTTAATCAGCCAGTCAATCAATCAATCAATCAGCCAATCAATCATTCAGTCAGTTAATCAGCCAGTCAATCAATCAATCAGCCAATCAATCAGTCAATCAATCAGAAAAGTCATACCCATGTTTTTTATTCAAGACAGAGGAGGACTAGGGAGAGATAACCATCTCAAAAGACAGAATGAAATCAACAAGACTATACTGGAAGAGAAGACTAAGAAAAGAGTAAAAGTAGAACAGAGACTGAGAGAAGACTTTAGAAAACACATGAGTAACAAGTTTGGTGATAAAAAGATACAGAGTGACTTGTATAAAAGTCAGAAAGCCTGCGAACAACTGGATAAAGCAAAGGTAAAGCCAGGAATTTCTGGTAGTTTGTTGGAAAATACATTGTTTTACATAAGCACACATTACACAAACATTTCTTTACATACTGATTTAAACTTTCCATTACACAGGGTCTTGAAGGTGTTCAAGTCTGGTTTTGGCCAGAAGTTCCAAAAGAAGAGGAAGAAGAGGAAGAAGAGGAAGAAGAGGAAGAAGAAGATGGTGATCCTGGTGAAGCAGATGACATTTATATAGAGGTATGACTAATAATGTGTCTTCCTGGATGTTGTTAAGGACAAAGACAGCTAAATGACTATAGAAAAAGAAGTAATTTTGTTAGGGCCCATACAGAAGTGATTGTAATAAGGGCAAAAGCTGGAAACATTTTTTTACAAATTTCATTCTATTACCTATCGTTTATATCAAACACTGTCGCAGCCTATACTAGTTTACTTGCTAGTTTCCATTTTGATTGTAACTTTGATGTAACTATTTTGTTCTATTGTTTCAGCCATATGACAAGTTAATCCAGTTAACACATTATCTGAGAACCAAATACTTCTACTGTATATGGTGTGGGACAACCTACAACGGTAATAAAACTACAACAGCATTGCTTTGATTTAACATTGTATACTAGGTACGACCTACAACGTTAATAAAACTACAACAGCATTGCTTTGATTTTTAATATTGTACACAACAGATGTTTTAGAGTGAAATTACTAAATCTGTTGAGCTCCATTTTTTTCTTTTGTGACTATTTGACTAAAATGAAGGCACTAGAGTGATTAAAGGTCATCCATGAAAAACCAATAAAATAAATTTGTAAAATATTGTTTAACTGGAACTATAAATTATACTATTTGTATATTATATTGTAATTTGTATTTCACTGATCTAGAGTGAAGACATTTAACCCGTGAAACAAAATTATATAGTCAAGGTGTAATAGTCAAATAGACACAAAAGAAGACAATGGAATTAGAGACTGCTAAGGTGTATTAGTCTAATATCTATTTCACGGGTTAGAGTGGTTTTCATTAACCCGTGAAACAAAGTGTATTAATTAAAGTGTAATAGTCAAATAAGAACAAACGAACACAATGGAATTAGAGTGTATTAAAGAGTAATACACTAAAGAGTAGAGTGCTTACACTATGTCCATGAAATAAAATCTAAATAGTTACTAACTAATAGTTTTTATTTAGTGATTATTAGTCACTATCACTCAACTGAAACAGCTTTAGTAACAATACACAATGAATAAAGTATTAACTTTTTATGCTTTTGAGTATTTGATTTCCCTTGTGTATTGTTACTAAAGCTGTTCCAGTTGAGTGATAGTGACTAATAGTCACTAAATAAAAACTATTAGTTAGGAACTATTTAGATTCTATTTCATGGACATAGTGTAAGCACTCTATTTGACGGGTTAGTAGTCTTTATTCCATTGTTTACTTTTGAGTCTATTTGACTTTTACACTTTGACTATTTACTTTTGTTTAGTGCCTTTACTCTAAAAGAATAGAGTTCACTAAAGCCTGGTTCACACTAGCAACATAAGCATAGACATAAGCAACATACGCAGACTCAGTTGGGCTTTGCTTATTAGCCGCACTTGTCTTTTCTCAAACGTAGTCGAGAAATGGTTCACTGAGTTTGCGTATGTTGCTTATGCTTTTGTTGCTAGTGTGAACCAGGCTTCAACAGTTGATAAAGACCAAATATATTGTTATTTATTCATTCATGCTGGTATTGTCACAAATAGCATCATACCCTGGTTCATTGTATGGATCTCATTGTTTTATGTAAATCAAATATTCCAAAGATCTTTTACTAAATGTTTTATAATTTCTTTCTCTGTTTTCTTTTTCAGATGAAGAAGATTTGAGTGACAACTGTCCAGGAGATACAGCTGATGATCATGATTAACTTAATATTGTATATACTGTAAATATTTTAAGACGAAATATATAGAAAATAATAAAACAACATTTAATTCAAAAACCGACTGAATTCTGATATTGACGGCGCGGGGTTTCTTTGTCGGCGTCACGCACGCATGGTACCAAAGTTACGCTAAGTACACATTGTTACAAACCATGGGTCTGTTTGAACTAGACTCGATCTTTCTAGAAACTTCATAAGTTTGATAAACAACCCAAATAACTACCGGTCTCGTCACTAAATGTCACAGTATATTAAATGAAATCTCACTTTTCTAAAAAGAAAATATCAAAATAAACTATGAGAGAATAGTGTTTTTTTTCTTACTCGCTAATTCCCCTCCTTTCTCGTGTTTTCTCGTGTTATTTGGTTATTATATGGCAATATTCCGGGACCTTCCAGTAGACATCTCTCGGCATGAAGTCATCCACATCACGGATCGAACTGATAAACATTTAGTTAGTGTGTTGTCATAGAAACAAGAACATCGCCGGAAATAGTTTAACTTCATCGGCAACAGTGACGGACAACGATTACTTGGCTGACAACAACACTATTTGATAACCTTATTATCCCTTTTTTCCCACGAGATTACTTTGAAAGGTGAGGATTTTCATTGTAGTGTGTTTTCGCTTTGCGAGTTTTCCATTTATCTCTGTACTTTCAATCGTCTTTAACATCAATCTTACTTGTGTTAGCAGGTTCAATCATGCTGTATCAAACATGGTTGGCACTACTGTTAGTCTACTTGACTGTGCCTGGAGCTGAGGGTACGTTATTACCCTTGTAGTATCATATAGATTACACTCGGATGCACCCATACATATCTAACACATACACAACACATATACTAAACCCCACAAGAAAACATAGTAATCCCTTGTAGTATCATATATATTACATGCACCCATACCCTATCTAACACATACACAACACACATACTAAACCCCACAAGAAAACATAGTAATATGTAATATAAACTCAAAACTTTTCTTTTTTTTAAGAGCATTGAGCTTTGATAATGCTCCTAAAACATTATATTATTATTATTTATATATGTACATTGGTTGTTTCTACAGCAGCTAACATCGATTACAGTACCCTCGAGGCGTTATGCTTTGCTATACTTTTCCTAATACTCATCTGGCTGATTGTCGTCATCATCCTTATCTGTGTGTGCAAGAAATACATCGATAAGGCACCAGCTTTCAGGTAACACTACTAATATTCAATGAATGCAGCTTTAAAGCCGTCTAGAGAATATCGATGGTATTTCATAAACAAGAGCACGCCTCTTCGATGTGTACTTCTGAGAGAGGTGTGGGATAGATGTATTATCTGAGAGAAATTTAGATATCTTAGATGGTTATTATAGATGGTATTTGGTTTACGTAGTTTAACGCGTTGCATGTGTTTTGTGTTGTTCTAACGATAACTGAGGGATATAGATGGTTATTATACATGGTATTTATTTAATAATAATAATAATAATAATGGCTTTTATTTTGACACGATAAAATTACAGCATTGCTGATGTGGTCGTGTATCTAAGAGTAACACACTCACTCATAAAATTACAAAAATCCAAATTCCCAACCCACAAGACTCCAATAACCAACCCTTCCTTTTACAATATTTACATTAATCATTAAACTATATACACAATATGATACAAAATGCAGATGAAAGTATTAAATGTCTGAAAGATTTTTAACAGCTAGTTTAAATGAGTTATGATTAGATATAGATCTCATTTCATTTTTTAGTGAGTTCCAAAGACTTATCGATTTAAAAGTAATAGAATTCTTTAAATGTAGTATTTCATGTAGTTTAACGCGTTGTGTGTGTTTTGTCTAGATCTAACGGCGATAACGGTGGTGACAGTCAAACGAACGTACAAGAACGTACAAGTGAACAAGGAGCATACAGACGTAAATCAAGTTCACGAGTCGCCCCTGCACCACAGCGACCACAGATGACAGATAAACTATGCCAGACAGACCCTTGCGATTTGGAACCACTGGGACCCAATATTGGTGTTCAAACGAGTGAAGACGATTGATGTATAGACAGTTCTTTATTTTGTACCGTTATATATATGTATCGTTCATTTATGAACAGTTAGATAGCGGGCCGTATATCGTAGTGGTTGTATGGATGAGATATTTTTTTACAGATCTTACGTTTGCAGTATTTCCGCACTTGTCCTTTGGTGCTACTGTAAATATAGCATGTAATACCGTACAAAGCATGACTTAGTATAGCATGCCTTAGCTGAAAGCATGTCTTAGCAAAGCATGTCTTAGTATAGCATGTTTTAGTTAAGCATGTATAATAGTAAAGCATGTCTTAGTAAGCATGTCTTAGTATAGCATATCAAGTAGTAAAGCATGTCTTAGTAAAGCCCTTCAACCATACTTGCTAACTCAAACATAGACACAAAAGAAAACAAGACATAGTGTTGCAACAAAGACAATCACATACAAGTGCTGTGTGTCGATGTTGCTAAGAAATCATAAGGAGAATGAACATATAGGACCTAGCACACCGCCACAAAGTTATTTCCTGATATTGTGGACGTTAATTCTTCGATTTGTATTCAAGTCAGTAAGAAAATCTTATTTATACGGCATGATAAACTTTATTCAAGTAGCAAGTGGCACGTTGCCAATTTTTCTAATTGTTACAATGTAGGAAGTACAGTGACTCGCTATTTGCGCATAAAGTGCCATATAAAAAGTGATTTAGTTTATAACTATGTTAATAATAATAATAATAATGTACTACGGTGTATAGGGTATAATTTTATTGTAAAGAAAAGAATCAGTGAGCGTAACCTATAAGTTATTGTATACTGGTACGTGTAATTGAGGCACTGCTTGTTGTGTATAATCCAGTGCAGACACAGCTTGACCATCTAATGTGTGTATATACCAAACTTATTATTCAAAATAAACCGATTTAACGAGTGGCTGATCTTGATTTATTGTCTCGCAGTATTACATAAACTAGATACTATTATATAATGATAAAGATAAAAGTTAACGGAAAAAAATAACGAGATTACGAAAACAAAATGAACTTTATTTTTATTTTTTATAAGTTATTTCCGGTGGAGGGAAAAATACATTTTGAAACAGTTATTTTTGATATTCGAAAAGTAGCCAAAAAAATACACAAACAGAACTTGACAATAACAAAAAAATTAATGAAAAGTTTCTACGGTAGAATGAAAATAAAAAAAATGATAAAAACATTTCGATTTGGATTTTTCCAGAATTGGAAACACCACAGGACTATCGTGTCTCCATAGCAACCATATAAACAAACCGGTCAGACAATGATAAGGGGCTGCTAGAAAACGTGTGATTTCTTTAGGCAAGCAGCGGGGGTTGTTTGGTATATTAATGACTACAAGACCAAAACTATTGTGGTCAATATGAACGGATGGGTTTGTAACTTGACAAGGGGTTTGTTTACATGCATGGTACCATAGCAACTGTCTAGAAGAGTCTATCTAGTAGGGCTACTCGTGTACTATCAAGGTACACAAGGATTTAGTGTCTTGTTGGTAAGTTCTTCCTTAATAAATTCGAATATTCAGTTGATATTGGTATTGTTGTATTATATATTCGTTCAACCATCTGCGGTCTCTCATTCAATCAAATTCTCACAAGTAGAATTCGACAAAAAAAGTATTCTTTCGAGGCACAATAAATGAAGGCATGAACATTTACGATTTAGCATAAATACATATTCTGTTGAACTATTTTTAGTTTTCCAGGGTGATTTCATTCATTTGTACAAGATGGACACGTTTGTACGTCTACTAGTGCTTTGTATCGTCTTGGCGTCTTGTACGTCAGTCAATGGTAAGGGTCATATGTCACTATCATTTCTTTCAATTGCATTATCGCTGTAATGATCACTTGTGTAACGTCCTTTCATTTTTAAAAGATCGTTGACAGTTTGTGAAATACATTATCAGTGTTTGCGGACAGACACACAGTGCGCTACAGACAGACACCTCACAGAGACTGTTGCAGCCTGCCCCAGTCCTAAATGTAGATTCCATCTTATCTAAGAGAAATTTAGTGATAGGATTAATCACTTAGTTCGTGTTATATTTTACTAGGACTAATAAGTAAATTAGATATATATATATCTAATAACTTTAGAAGTACGTCTGTTATCATGTTGTTTTCTTCTGTCTCGCTGGCTATTATCATTTCCCTTTAGTCGTGTGCCGTGACATCAGTATATGTAGCAGGCTTATTGTTATGTACACTACCACGTGCATCTAGTACACAGCCTACATCTACGAGATAGAGTAATTTCCCTTCGTCCGTGCAACGAAGTAGACTAGTTAGTGAGTAATAGTCGAAATAAAACAAAAGAAAACAATGGGATTAGTGTGTACTACTATGTATTACGTTGACTATTCTTTCACAGACCCAGGAAAATCACTATCTGGTTTTGTATTGTCACTAACCTTGTTAATTGTTGTACTCTAGGTGCTACCAATAGTACAGACTACTACACTGAACCAGAAGAGATAAGCGACTCTATTCCAGTGGCCATCACCATCCTCATCATCCTCATCATACTAGTGGTGATCTTCATCATCATACTGTTGATAGTATGTGTGAAACTGTGTATGAGAGGATCAAGGTAATAATACACTTACAATGCACACATCAACCCTAACAAGAACATACACATACAAACCCTTACAACATACACAAATATACATACTACATGTAACCAATACACACAAATACACCCTTACAACATACACAAATATACATACTAATCCTACCAATACACACACCAACCCTAACAAGAACATACACATACCAACCCTTAAAACATGCACAATCCAATCCTAACATCAAACACACATATACATACCAACCCACACATATTATCCCTTCCAATAGACACTACATATACCAACCCTAACAAGAACATATACATACGAACCCTTACAATACATAAACCAACCCTAACAACACACATACCAACCATAACATACTAACCATCTAACAACACACACTACATATACCAACCCTAACAACACACATATCGACATACGAACCCAAACATACACAAATATACATATACCAACCCTAACAACACACATATCGACATACGAACCCAAACATACATATACCAACCCACATATCGACATACGAACCCAAACATACACAAATATACATATACCAACCCTAACAACACACATATCGACATACGAACCCAAACAACACACATATCGACATACGAACCCAAACATACATATACCAACCCTAACAACACACACTACACATACCAACATCAAATCACATAAACAATAATACAACGCAGAAACAAACAAGAGGTCACATTCACAAACAAATAAACAATAATAATGCGACGAAGCCACATACCATTTACCCCACGCAAAATAACACTAGATATGTTTTGATTCCCCAGGAGTAAAGATATCGAGGATCAAACCGTCATGACGACCTATCGTAACGATACTAGAGAACAATCAGAAGTACAAACAACACCTGAAGACAAACGACACACAACCACCCCTGCTAGGCAAGAAACACGATCACCACATCGACCTAGATCAACAGTACTGCTTGTGTCCCCATCAACAGGTCAACGGTATAACAATTCACCACCGATATCTAAACCAGGTCATGTATGCGAGTGTAGGGAATGTGAAGATCTACGACATGACTCTGGTACTACTACACATCGATAAACCAAACATAAATATCAGTAGTGCGATCACAATGGACTGTTGTTTTTTGTAATATATACTCATTCTTGTACTGATAGTTAGTTATACAAAACTGTAGTTTACTGCTAATTTGCCAAGCAAAGAGCGTCGAGACATAACAGGACGCCAACTGATAATAAACGCCATGCAGGAATAAGTATGCGAGTGTAATATTACAAGGAGTTAGCGATCTTCCTTTGATTTCATGGCATTGTATATATATATCGATGTATAATTCTAATTGTTGTAAAAAGGTTTCTTATCTTAGAGTACTTTCATCTTTGTTGAATATTGATGTGAATAGTTTAAGATAACGTATAACTTTTGTTGAACATTGTATTTATGTAATCATTGGGTTCATTAAAACAAAGTAATGCCCCAGCAAAACAACCTACATTCTATAAAGTAAACTAACTTGTATAAATTCTTTATGTACCTTTATTTACAAGACTTGTACATTATACACCAAATGGTTTGAAAACATTAACAATAAACTCTCAATAAACTGGAATACACAGATCTATTTACGTTTCCGTCCTGCACGTGTACGACCACGTGTTGCTGCAGGTTTTGATGGATTGTTCGACATGTTTTCTGATTGTTTGTTCGATTCAGTTTCTGATGATAGTTCAGCTGTAGTGCTGTCATCACTGGGGTTAGATATAGACCTACGAGATCGTTTTGATGGTATAATAATATCTTCATCAATACTGGTCGCTTCGTCGTCATTTGCTGACAGCTTTCGGCCTCTAGTCAGTCGCTTGTCAACAGCAGGTGATTGTTTCTGGTTTTTGGCTGTCACCGCCTGGGATTGTCCTAGCGTGTCTTCTTCATCTGTAGACATTGATATTGTCTTCTCTTCTGTTTCCTGGTCATCTGCAGGTTGTCCAGTCACTTCTTTGCGTGATCTTCCTCGCCGTTTACCAGTAGTCTTGGCTTCTTCAATGGATGCTTCTGTCTTATCTGTCTCGCCTTCCATCTCATCAGTAGTTATTGTTTGTCCTTTCTTTCTCCCTTGTCGTTTGGTAATGGGTTTACTAGTCTCATTTTCTTCATTGGACTGTTCTGTTTTATCTGTCTCACCTTCCATTTCTTGTTCATCAGTAACTATTATTTGTCCTTTCTTCCTCCCTTGTCGTTTGGTAATGGGGGGTTTACTAGTCTCAATTTCTTCACTGGACTGTTCTGTCTTATCTGTCTCGCCTTCCATTTCTTGTTCATCAGTAGTTGTTGTTTGTCCTTTCTTTCTCCCTTGTCGTTTGGTAATGGGTTTACTAGTCTCATTTTCTTCATTGGACTGTTCTGTTTTATCTGTCTCACCTTCCATTTCTTGTTCATCAGTAACTATTATTTGTCCTTTCTTTCTCCCTTGTCGTTTGGTAATGGGTTTATTAGTCTCAATTTCTTCACTTGGCTGTTCTGTTTTGTCTGTCTCGCCTTCCATTTCTTGTTCATCAGTAGTTGTTGTTTGTCCTTTCTTTCTCACTTGTCGTTTGGTAATGGGTTTATTAGTCTCAATTTCTTCACTTGGCTGTTCTGTTTTGTCTGTCTCGCCTTCCATTTCTTGTTCATCAGTAGTTGTAGTTTGTCCTTTCTTTCTCCCTTGTCGTTTGGTAATGGGTTTATTAGTCTCAATTTCTTCACTTGGCTGTTCTGTCTTATCTGTCTCGCCTTCCATTTCTTGTTCATCAGTAGTTGTAGTTTGTCCTTTCTTTCTCCCTTGTCGTTTGGTAATGGGTTTATTAGTCTCAATTTCTTCACTGGACTGTTCTGTTTTGTCTGTCTCGCCTTCCATTTCTTGTTCATCACTAGTTGTAGTTTGTCCTTTCTTTCTCCCTTGTCGTTTGGTAATGGGTTTATTAGTCTCAATTTCTTCACTTGGCTGTTCTGTTTTGTCTGTTTCGCCTTCCATTTCTTGTTCATCAGTAGTTGTTGTTTGTCCTTTCTTTCTCCCTTGTCGTTTGGTAATGGGTTTATTAGTCTCAATTTCTTCACTTGGCTGTTCTGTTTTGTCTGTTTCGCCTTCCATTTCTTGTTCATCAGTAGTTGTTGTTTGTCCTTTCTTTCTCCCTTGTCGTTTGGTAATGGGTTTATTAGTCTCAATTTCTTCACTTGGCTGTTCTGTTTTGTCTGTTTCGCCTTCCATTTCTTGTTCATCAGTAGTTGTTGTTTGTCCTTTCTTTCTCCCTTGTCGTTTGGTAATGGGTTTATTAGTCTCAATTTCTTCACCTGGCTGTTCTGTTTTGTCTGTTTCGCCTTCCATTTCTTGTTCATCAGTAGTTGTTGTTTGTCCTTTCTTTCTCCCTTGTCGTTTGGTAATGGGTTTATTAGTCTCAATTTCTTCACTTGGCTGTTCTGTCTTATCTGTTTCGCCTTCCATTTGTTGTTCATCACCAGTTGTAGTTTGTCCTTTCTGTGATCTGCCTCGTCGCTTCCTTGTTGGTTCACTTACTGTGTTGTCCGTAGCTACAGTCTTCTCTTCTGAAGTTGTCTCCATTTCGTCTCGTGGATGTATTTCTTCAACAACAACTGAAGAATCCTCATCTGTGTCGACCGTTCCGGCTGCTTTTCGTCCTTTTCGTCTTTGTCCTGGTGTTGGTTTTCTCCCACCTTTCTTTGCAGGCAACTCATTAGTATTGTCATCTTCAGTCTCACTGGGAATGATGGCTCCTCGACGTACATTGTATCTACTGCATGTTGTAGCAGACACGATTGTCTCTGAATTAGACACCGTTTCCTTGTTTGCAGAGTCACTAGAGTCGATAGCGCTGTCTTGTGATGTGTTGTTAGATGATGGTGATGCTACTTTGAGTTCTATTTCTACTGTACTAGACGGTAACTCAAACACGATATCTTTCTTAGCATATTCGTACTTCGCTTCTTTAGGTTTTCTTCCTTTTCTTCCTGTCTTAGCCGTTCGTTTGACATCAACATCTACAGTGAGTAATTCTTGTCCATCATCCTGCGAACTACCAGCTTGTTCACTATCATCCTGGTCATCATCTTCATCTGTCATTGGTTGTGCAGCCTTTCTCTTACGACCCCTTTTAGTCGCAGGTCTCTTGGCAGTGAGGGTAGCATCGGTCTTAACAGGTTCATCTGTAGACATCTCATCACCTTTATCGGCACCATCACTGTCAGAAGTAGTGTGTGTTACAAACTGGTCTTTATTGGATTCACTGTCTTCATCTGTCTTTGGTTGTGCAGCCTTTCTCTTACGGCCCCTTTTAGTCGCAGGTCTCTTAGCAGTGAGGACAGCATCAGGTTCAGTGACATCTGTAGACATGTCATCACCTTTACCAGCACCATCACTTTCCGTAGTGGTGTTTGTTATAAACTGGTCATTATTGGAGTCATTGTCATCATCTTCATCTGTCTTTGGTTGTGCAGCCTTTCTCTTACGACCCCTTTTAGTCGTAGGTCTCTTGGCAGTTAGGACAGCATCAGTTTCAACAGGTTCAGTGACATCTGTAGACATGTCATCACCTTTACCAGCACCAGCACCAGCACCATCACTGTCAGTAGTGATGTGTCTTACAAACTGGTCTTTATTGGAGTCATTGTCATCATCTTCATCTGTCTTTGGCTGTGCAGCATTTCTCTTACGACCCCTTTTAGTCGCAGGTCTCTTGGCAGTGAGGCTAGCATCAGGCTTAACAGGTTCAGTGACATCTGTAGAGATGTCATCACCTTTACCATCGCCATCACTTTCCGTAGTGGTCAACTCAGTTAAACTCTGGACAGGTGTTACGAACTCGTCTTTACTGGAATCACTGTCATCATCTTCTTGATGGGGGACGTCATCTTCGCTTGGCTGTGGCTGTTCCAAACCTGACAAGAGGCAATAGCCTTCGTAAGCAAATAAATGATTGAAAACAGATTTAAATAAACACTTTCCTTTACCTTGATAAAAAGTCATATAGATATTCCAATACAAAAGTAAATAAGTGCATGTTTTGCATAGAGATAACTGATAATAATAATAATAATTCAATAGCTATAATGTGCAAAATACATACGGATATGATCTAATGCGCAGTAAATACGATAATGTGATGCCTTAGCCAGTGTCTTAACATAACCTAACCTTCAACACGTAGTATACACTTCATGTATTATAAAGTCTCCCTAGTAAGCGGCTGAACTTAATATATCTATCTATTTACTTGCTATATTCAGTATGTAACCCAAAACAAGTGCCTATAGTACAAACAATACTACTTACCTTCATGATGCTTCATGTACGGTGTCATCTCTTCACCTGGTGGCCTATCATCTCCCTCTACATCACCATGTTCTTCACTAAACGAGTTTGGTTCCTCACCACCAATAGTAACTACCTCTTGACCAGGACTAACACCTCGATTCATGTCTATCTGGTTGAGTAGTTCATCCAATCTTTGCTTGTCTTGCCGTGATTGTTCGTCATCAATGTAAGCATTGTCATACTCTGTAGTACCATAGGATGTTGCTGTAGTATCATAGGATGATGTTGTAGTATCATAGGATGTTGAAGTATCATAGGATGTTGTTGCAGGAGTGTCTTCAGGAACTGGTTTTTCTTTAGGTTTTGTGGGTTGTGTTCCTGGTGGCGGTGGAAGGTCAGTCTTGGTAGGTTGTGTTCCTGGAGGTGGTGGTAGTTCTGAGGGTGGTGTATAGTGTCCTGGATGATGAGGGTATGCTGGTGGATGGCGGTAGTTATGACCATAAGGTGGCTGCTGTGGTGGTGGTGTGTAGTACGGGTCTTGATAACCATAACCAGGAAATCTAATAATACAACATAACACTATCAACAACATGAACATCTTATTACAACTTATAACATTAGATCTTTAACATTAGTCTGCTATTTGAAATAATGTTACTACTCTGGCTTACCTGTTATCCATGGGTGGGCCTGGTGGTCTGTGGTAAGGGGGGTAATATCCTGGTTGTGGTGGGTACCTGGCTGGTGAGTAAGGAGGTCCAGGTGGTCTGTAAGGAGGCATGCCATGCGGAGGCATACCATGTGGCGGCATCCTTGGCCGTGGTCCTCTTGGTGGATGGTACCCATAAGGAGGGTGCTCCATAGGTTGGTGCCCATAGGGAGGGTGCTCCATAGGTGGGTGGCCATAAGGAGGGTGCCCCATTGGTGGGTGCCCATAAGGAGGGTGCTCCATTGGTGGGTGTCCATAAGGAGGTCGTTCATAAGGAGGTTGTCCATAAGGAGGATGTCTTGGTGGTCCAGGGTGATATGGACCATGTGGTGGTCCCCTCGGCATCCCTGGTGGTGGCCTTCTTGGTGGAGACATTCCTGGTGGTACCCCTCTGTATGGTGGTGGTGCTCTGGGTGGAGGCATCCTTGGAGGAGGTCTTCTTGGCAGAGCCATTCCAGGGTGTACTGGTCCTCTAGGTGGCATCATTCCATGGGGAGGCATTCCATGAGGAGGCACTCTAGGAGGATACATCCCTTGAGGTGAAAGAGGCATAGCTGGTGGTGGGAAGGGAGGAGGATGTCTTGGTGATACCATTGGAGGAGGATGTCTTGGTGTGCCTGCAGTGCTTGATGGTTGTGTAGATACACCCCCTTTAGCAATACCAAAGATAAGTTCAAGATTGGTAGTAGACCAGTCTAGATTGAATCCATAAGAACAGTCTTGACATTGGAATGATGGTGGTTCATTGGGTCCTGTTAACAACAATATATCAATGACTTTAGTACAACATCAACAACATTTATATTTACATATAAGATAAGACACATTATCTTGGACACAACTAGAAAATTGTTTTAACAAAAAAACTATACACCGAATCGAAATATGGCGGCCAATTTGAATAACAATTCTTCTTGTCTGCCCAGCCTCGCATACATGTGAAAACTCTATTGTTTTCCAACGTGAACACGAGGCTAGACAGTCGAGAACAATAATAGTATGCCATATTTCGATTCGGTCTATAACGACTAGTTGTGAAATATGTTTTTGGCTACTGCTAATAAATTATTGATCTGCACCTTTTGTTTTTGATTGACGGCAGCCAAAAACGTATTTCACAACTGGCCATTGGAATGTTTGAGTTTGCAGAAAGTCTACAACCACAGTAAGGTTATACCAAATATGTGAGTCACACAAAGACAGTATTGGTACCAACTCTAAAAAGCCTCTTATGACTTGGATTTTTTGACAAAGATGTGCAGCAAACAGCATTGTGTGAATAATAAGATAATATAAAACATGAAAATTAAATCAAGAAGATAAAAGCAATAGTGTCTTTGGTGCCTTGTAATACACAAGTTATGTGTAAAGTGATAGTAAAATTTGTTTCTTACAAAACAAAAGATATTTCCAAACTGGAGTGTCAAGGTAAGGGAATTCTATTGAGTAGTTTTCCAACAAGCATAATAAACTTGTCTCTGCACCTGTCACTGATGAAAACTGACATTGAGGCAGTTGGAACATCCTGTAACATTTACACATGAAAAATCTAATTTTTTTTCTTATGTTTTAAAGGCCCAGTATCGACCGGGATGCTTTGCGGCCATTTGTTTTGAAATAGCGTTATTGTTAAATGGCGCTCTCTAATTGGCCAAAAACCGCGTGAGTTCAAAGTCCATGGCCGTATGGAGATACGAAAAATATCACATATCAACATACATGAAAGTAGCGAACTCTTTCGACGAACCTTTGAGCTTTTGAGTGTTTCTGAATATCCTTAAATGCATCCCTGAGAAGAAAACTATCGTGTAATAGTATGTGGTGAATATAATAAACGATTGGGCATGGTATGTTATGTGTATTTCTGTTGTATTATCAAAGTAACGATATTGATCAACTCGATTTGTCCGCTTTGTTATTGTTAAGCAATCATTGTAGCAAAAATATGTTTAAGAAAGTTGAGCCCCAAATATAAAGTTAAAGGTATTTTTAATGTCCATAGTATATTATCGTCTCGTCTGAGCAGCTCTCTGGCATATTTTAACTGCTAGTCCGTGGATCGGAATGAGATGCCTGCGAAGCGGCTGAGTTGATTGTAATCTACTCAAACATCAAAGCTTGTTATTTACATCTATTTACGGCACAAATGTTGTAAAATACATAGAGAACTTAAATACAGTGAAATGTTTTGAGATATTAGCAAGATTACTTAGGATTATTTGGATTGAGAAGGCATTATGAACTTTGATAATTTCGTGATACACGAAATTAGGTTGAGGGACGCAAAGCATCCCGGTCAATACTGGGCCTTTAAACACTTCATGCAAAATTCTCAAATATACAAAAAAAAAATATATTATCAATAATATACTCTATTTGTAGTTTATTTTGAGATTAAAACAGACAATAGATTGAGCACCAACAGTAATTGTAGCATCTTTAATATGGTTACTATATGACTTGTTTCCATAGAAATGAATACGCTACCTGCAACAAATAAGTAATAACAATATTAATAAAATGTACATCACCAAGACATCTTATGTACATCAAAAAATAAATAGAACCATTCATAACATGGATAACATTCGTTTTGACCCTCATTTAGTGCTACTATGTAAATGTCTATTTGTTCATGTATTTTAGTTTTGTACACTAAATGGAAGTCACTAATAATAATAATAATAATAATAATAATAATAATAATAATAATAATAATAATAATCAACTTTCATGTTAAATTATGCATATAACACATATATTATAACAACTTATAATAATAGATGTACCTTTTGCCATTTTAAAAGCTTGTCCACGTTTAAGTAATTCACAAAGCGTGCGAGGTAATTCTTTGTCTTTCATGCCTTCAGCAAAGACAATGATGTATTTAACATTCTTAGAGTAGCAATATGGACATGATCCATCACTAGATACAGGATATTGGGAATTCTTGCTTTGTGGATCATCTGTTGGTGCATCAGGAGAGTAATCAGCTGAGGTAGAGCTAGTATTACTGGGTGTGTTTTCAGGGTTAATAGAATCACTTGTCGTTGAATAAATAAACCGTGATGTTTTCAGGTGGTCAGGAATAACATTTGTATTATTAGTGTCAGGGTCAGGTTTTTCATCATGTTCATTGTTTTCAGTAGTTTCTTCTGGGTCATAAATTTGCTGTTTTTGTGCCTCTTTTTCTAACATTTGCTTTATTAACTCTTCTTCATCAAGATCATCATCATCTTCGTCTTCTTCATTTCCATCATCTTCTTCTTCATCGTTATCATCAATGTTATCATCATCATTATTGTCATTGCCATCATCTCCATCTTCTTCTTCATCATCGTCATAAGATGGCCCTGTGGAAATATTCAGTTAGTTATAATGATAGTATTATAAACAAGTACAAATCTGTAATCGTCTGCTAATAGAATCCTAATAGTAATCACTGGTATAAATATTCCATGAATAAATAAATACCTGTACTTGGCCATCTTACAGTGACAGACGAACATAACATGATAAAAGTATTATCAACAAGGATATATATCAACAATATACTGGATATATAACAACTGTAAACATTTCAATAATATAATCAGTTATCAATATATATATAAAACAGTAATAAATAGTGTACATAAATAGTTTTTCTTCTTTGACAAATTTTAATTTTTTGATCAATTTTGAACAGTTAATTTTAACAATTTATCATCAGCTAACTTTTTGTATAAAATAAATCATCTAATGAAACAATATTAACATAATTACAATATTATTTTATAATAATTATCAGATATTTCAATAAATATTTACCTGGTTGCATAGGTCCAACCTGAATGGAACAAAACAAATCAACAAGTCAGTAAATGAGGATCAGTATATTGTCTCTTTATTAGTAAACAATTAGTAGTTGTAAGAATAAACTTCTCTAACAATAATAAGTGATAGTTACACAACCAGCCAGTACTTACTGTGTTGTTTTCTTGTTTGGGTGAAAAAAAGAGGTCTTGTAGTGAAACATTGTTCCAATTGACATTGAACCCTGCTCCTAGTGGATCCGGTGGGCAAAACCCTCGGCATAAAAAAGTGGGAGGAGCCTGTGAAATACAAATGAGTATTGTACCCTTAACACATCTTCTGAATATATACAACATCTTGTAATGTAATGCAGTGCTTATATAGTGTATTAATAAACTCATGAATAATTAATGAGAAATTTTCAAAAGAAATCATGACCATGATGAGTGTTGTAAATCTGATACAACACTAGTGTTATATATCCTGATTTGCATAAGTTTTAACTGGTAATTTCTAGATGAGATTTGCTTTAATCTTGAAAATTTTGGTAAAACATGAAAGAGCTAACCTAGACGTTTTTTAAGTCGTTTACAACATTCACATCCGTGTTGTATCGGCTATACAATCACGTGCTTTTGGCTTGTAATTGTATCTGCCAATACAACACGGCTGCTCATGTTGTAAACATTACATACATATTACTGGCTAAATAACCAAATACTGTTGTATAAGATACAAAACTTTGTTGAATATTCAAATAAAGTGGTGCCTTAGCACAGGTGCTGTATACTATGTGCTTTATCACTGGTTAACACTATCTCTTGAGGAATATTTATTGTAAAAGAACGAAGGATACTTACTTGTTCAACCTCTTGGTACATAGAAACAAACCATGGAGTAAATGATGCCAACCAATCAACTTTACTTACTTTACTTACACACATTATTATTTGATACTTATTAAGTAACATACGTTCCATGTAAAATCCATTAAAATGTATCATTATATAATAACATAGACAGTACATGAATATAACAGAGATATAATACTATATGGTGGATTGTATCAGCCTGTTTACCTTACAACCTTTCTTGCTTTGACTAGACCATAAAACAGCCTTGCCCTTTGATATGAGGGATACTAACATCTCAGGCATGTCACCCATTGGGAACAACCTAGCAAATACAATATTGATTACATGACTCATCGCAGATAAGATGTATGCCCCTGTGGCATTCTGGTGAGTGTTGTATGTGTTTTACATTGAGTTAGTAACTGACTTTAGTCATGGCCAGGGTTTGTTATGATAAATAATTCTTTAATATCCCTAATGTAGATTTGTGATTGTGGAACAGCAGTTTGTTCTCTGCAATTATTTAATGTCCCTGACTGGCCTTGCCTGGTATTATACCTGACCATAATGTAATGGTGATGTAAAAATGAACCAAAAGGGTTGGCACTACAAGTAACACCAGTATCTTATCAATATATCTGATTTTCATCATACTTATCAGAAGATTTAATCAAAAGATTATGTGTGTACTGTGTACTACTTACTCATCCAGAATAAGAAAAACTACATTGTTATCTCCACATCTTGGACAGCGGCCATCTTGAGAGATAGTAAACATTCCTCTGAGATGAGTCCCCTTAATGTTCCAATCAGCAGATCTACAATATCATTGTTACATGTATTAGTATTAGGACAACAAGTAGAAACATTATCAACATCAAAGTTTTCCACTTATTTGTTTTGATTGGTAACAGCAATAGAGTATACAACAAAGTATATACACACACAGCATAACAAGAAAACATCTTTCAAGAAATAGAAGTCTTGTACTATTTATAATCACAATAATAATAAACTTTGGAACACTTTGCATGTAGACCTCAAGAACATTGGACAACTGCCTTCTTTCAAAAAAAAATCTCAAAACCCTTCTATTTGATTCTTAGCTATTTTTTTAGCTATTTTTGTGTTACTTTTGCAAAGTGCACTGAGATTTCATGGGGAACGCTTTATAAGAAATCGATTATTACTATTATTAGTGCCCTATTATTATTATTATAATACATTGTACTTACAATCTTTGCTCTGATTGGTCAATAGCATAAATTTTATTTTAGAAATCAAGCTAACTACAGATTATCGAATAGGTTATTGGCTAGCCAATAACCTATTCACTAATCTGTAGGTTGCGCTTGCAATGCATTGTTGACAAAAGGCACCACAGCGTAAATTTTGTAATGGAGTAACGTTTTAGCTTGCAATCTTTTCTTTGATTAATCTTTTGTTACAATTCAAAACAATGTATTATAAAACAATTATTGAATTTGGTTTTTGTGATATCCGAAATAATCAAGGTCTTGGCAAGTGTAATCAGCCTTGGGCCTCGGCTGATTACACTTTCCTCGTCCTTGATTATTTCGGATATCACAAAAACCTCATCCAATAAGTGCTTATTATTATACATTTTACTAACTACATTGAATCTGATTGGCTGAGAGCACACGGCTAAATCTGAATAGCATGTGAACTTGACAGTGATAATTGCATTGTCTGTAGTTATCACTGTCAAGTTCCCAGGCTCTCTCCGTTCTCAGGGAGTTGATGTGAAAATGGCAGCGATATTTGCTTGTTATTGTCTGTTTTACCTGATTATAATTGTACTTTTACTTTAAAAAATGTATAATAAAACAATTATTGAATTCGGTTTTCGCATGATATCGTAAATTATCAAGACCTCGAGTCAGTATTATCTGCCTCAGCCAGGAGGCTTCGGCAGATAACACAGACCTCGGTCTTGATAATTTATGATATCATACTCAACCTCATCCAATAATTGCTTATTATTAGTGCCTTATTTTCTACATCAAAGAGAGAGTGACAGTTATGACAGTGAACTACATATCGAGGAGATTAAAGCATTTTGCAAAATTTGAAGGAGGAAATCACATGCATGCTTAGTTTGAGGTAGATATTTCCAGGTGCAAGAAAGAATGAAAAATGGTATTGGTCAAAAAAAAGGGTGGCGGGAGGGCGGGGGGGGGGGGGGGGGGGGTTAAGGTGGTATGTGTGCAGTGTGACCCCTTAGTACAGCCCCTTATACATAACCATATCCTGTCTAATTTTGTTTAAGAAAATAAACAAATACAGTTTCCATCATTGATATATCAAAATGTCCAGTTGAATGGACACATTAATGAGCATATACCTCAAATTCGTTTAAAAGTTAGATCAAAATTGAACTGGGAACAGGCCGGGTGTTGAAAACTTTGATCGATAATAATGCATAAAATACTTACGTTTCATCTTCTGCCTCATTATCATCATCTTCATAGTCAGCAATAAAGGCTAAAGAACCCTGTGGGAACAAGAACAAACTATTACTATATGAATAAATTGACTCGAAAACAGCATAAACGGTTTGATATCGACACTTACCGTCGCCATCTTGGAAAATAACCCACAATGCATTTGGACGTGGTCTTACTGCGCACGCGCATTTCAAAAAGCGGGAAAATTTCAAGATGGCGGATGCTTCTAAAGTTTATGTGAAAAACCAGAAAATTGTGCAAACAATTCACCAAAAACTTAAGAAAGAAATCAGTCAGATTGCTAAATCAAAGTCATGGAGTGTCGAGAAAACTCAAGCGTTCGAGGAAAGTCTAAATAAGGTATTTTTAAGTTAATGATCATATGCTAATCAGCACCGTTTGGTTGCTTAATTTTAGAGCTCCGCAATTTATCTTACCAATACTTGAATATGCTGTTCCGGTTTGGCAGGCAATACCAACCAATCTAAGTGATAGGATCGAATCTATACAGAAAAGAGCTCTGCACATAATAATCCCTGAGTCTGTAAACTATGATGAAGCTTTAACTACTATGCAACTAGAAACACTAACTAAAAGAAGACAATTTATCTGTGTACAATACATGGACAAAATTAAATCCGAGAACCATCCATTAAATACACTACTGCCTCAAAGTCATACTAGGAACATTAGTTATAACCTAAGATCAAAACAAGACCAAGTTTATTATTATAACAATCTAACTACTTGCAAAACTAAAAGAGCAGAAAACTTTTTCATGTTTAGATATTTTAAATAAAGCGCTAAATAGTTTGTAAATATTTTAGATTTTATATATTAGCTTTAGATGATTTATTGTAAATAATTTGTTAATTCAGTTTCCTTATTGTAAATAGTTCGTTAATTCAGTTTTTATACTGCAACAGAACCTTAATAAACTATTATTATTATTATTATTAATGTCGTTTAGTCAAAATACCATTCCTCCTTGTCAACTGCTATCGTCTTCAATCGATATAACAAGTTAGAAATTAACCATTTGGTTGTATATCTTTAACTGTAATTGATTCTCAGTAAGGGATTTACGTCTGTATTGCAAGCAGATGCAATATGTAATATAATTGCTATGTTGCTGTGGTCTGTCAAAATGCACCTATCAAAAATCGTTGGAATGTTTTATTTCGGTTGATTCATTGGTGTTGTTGATATCACAGCTCTACAACGATGTAATCCAAGAGAGTACTAAATCTAATGTATCTGTGAATGGCAAAGAGTGGACGGATGATCTTAAACAAACAAAAACACAAACTGTCCAAGGTGAGTCTTGATTTAGGTATATAATTCGAAAATAATATGTAATTAGCACTAGTAATCTAAATTTGGTATCTGTGCTAGATAGAACTAGGTAAAAGAAGAGTAAAATAGCTGTTAGAGCTTTGCATAATACTTAGAACAGCCAAAGAGAAGCATTTGCTCCAATCAAAAGTGAACCCAAAATACATTTTTTTGGTATACAGTATGTTGTTCAGTACTGTTAATACTTTTGAAATCAATGTTGTAAATAAATGATAATTTACACCATAGAACCTGTCAATAAGGAAAGACTGAAAGAAGTCAACGACATGTGGACGTCACTGGAAGATTTAATCAGAGATACAACAAGTAAACGCAAGAACTTCCCACCCAAGATTACTGACACTATAACCAATGTACTACACAACAAAGTAGAGATACTGGTATGATTACATCTTGTTAATTCACTATTCAATAGTGACCAATTAGAATAAATATTTTTCTGGACTGTCTAGCAAAATATTCACATGCCAGGCTAGTCAATCCAGAAAAATAGATTTGTAATTGATCCTATAGCTAAAAGTCTTTTCTAGTTGTATTATTGTAGAAGCGTATTGGCTTATCTTGCCAGACCTCTGGTTTTCCTGGCTGGAAACAAGTAGGGATTTTTCTACTCCCCTGGACGGGATGCTAGTCCATTGTAGGTTACCCACAGCTTCATGCCATGTTTTAAACCCAACAATATTATTTCCAGTAAACACTAATACGTCTGGGGCCAATTGTACCAAGCCTGGATAAAGTTATCCACTGGATAAGAGTTATCCAGTGTATAGAATTTGTATAGTTTTCATCCATTGGATAGGGATTTATCTGGTGGATAGTGCTATTCAGGCTTTGTACAACCAGCCCCTGGGTGGAGAGAAGCACTGTGAGTGAAGTGTCTTGCCTAAAAGCACCTCTCAGCCCTGAGTCCATCACACTAACCATTAGGTCAGCAGACCTGTCTAAATTGATCTATAATAGAGTACTGAAGTGT
The DNA here is from genome assembly GCA_949775045.1 of Metridium senile. Classification (NCBI taxonomy): domain Eukaryota; kingdom Metazoa; phylum Cnidaria; class Anthozoa; order Actiniaria; family Metridiidae; genus Metridium; species Metridium senile. Next base: position 22,714,410 of record OX459098.1, on the reverse strand, counting down.
GACGTCACAAAATGTTTTTTTAAGAGATTTTGGATTTCAGAAAGTGCTAGCAAAAATTTGAAATAAGGTGAAAATTTGACAAAGATTGAGCAAAAAATGCTGAGATATGAGTGGTTGAATGTAAAAATACTCTCATACATTTCACTTAATTTTGCACTGGATCATGAAAGTATGATCCAGCGCTAAAACAAGAGAAAATGTATGGTGACATTTTCGCTCAATCTTTGTCAAATTTTCACTTTATTTTATATTTTCATACTCTAAAAAAACATTTTGTGACATCATCACTTCAGTACTCGATTTATGCTATTTATGAAATTATTTTTTTATGATAGTCTACATCTGTTTACCATATTTTGTAAGTAAAGGTTTATTAATATTTTGTAAATAATGGTTTATCAATATTTTGTTTTAAGGAAAACTATTCTCCATTAGTGAGAAGTGAATCAATACCACCAACTGAAGGACAGAGCAAACAAGGTACATTTAGCTGACTGCTTTTTGTTACCCTTCACTTTGAAGTGATATAGTGATTTCAAAAAACGTTGAATACTGAATAGTGCATTCCAAGATCAAAGGGCATAACGTGTGGACATAACGTGTAAACCTAATAGCCAATGCAGAAACAAGATGCATCCTGGGTCAAGTTAGATTCCCAAAGGTGATTGGGATTGTTACACAGGACACAACAATAGCCAAATGGTCACACTGTCCCATAACAAACCCAAATGCCTTTGCCAAACTTAACTTGCCCAAGGTTGTATCTTGATTGCATTGGCTAATTGCTAGCAACTTGCAGACATATCTTGATCAAATGTCCTGACATGTTTTGAAATCTGATACCATACTTTCTTTAATTGTCTGAATGTTTGTCATTCTTATTAGATGAAAGTGATTGCCTTCAAAGACTACAAGAAGCCATGAAAGAACAAGCACAGCTCACTAAGGTAACAACAACAACAATCCTACCACTAATACGTCATCACAAAGGTTTCATTCGTTCAAACTGAGTGGCCTAGTTGTTAGAGGGCTGGCCTTTCACCACTGTGACCTGGGTTTGATTCCCGGCTCGGACGGCAAGTGAATAGAGTTTGTTTGATGTGTTGTTCTCTCTCATGCCACAAGGGTTTTTCTTCATGTTATGATCCGGTTTTCCTCCCTCCGCAAAAATCAACATGTGAGCAGAGTTGTGTGTTGTAAATATTGAATGTAGCAGTAGTGAGCGAACCTCACGGAAGAGCCCTGACTGGGAGTGATGGTTGTAAATATAAGTTTTTGATTTTCATTGGTTTCTCAACTTTGTTTGCAGAAATTCCCAACACTACAGGGCAAAGTAGAAGGTCTACAGCAAGCAATCTCAACACACAAAAGAATGGAAGGCTGCGAGACAGATGCAGTATTGTTTGCTAAAAACAACCTTACTACACCAGCGCAAACACGACGAAGTACTAGATTACTATGTACACCAGACAGATTTAGCACAGCTAAAACAACGCAATCTGGGAAAAAGTCTTCCCTTAGAAATAATTTACAAACAAAAACCCTTTCTTATCCTTACAAGAAAAAGTAATTTTTTATAGTTTTTAATGGATTGCATGACATAATTTTATATTTTGTGAGCAAAAGCAATATTATTGCAAATGTAAATAGTTCCCTTTACTACTGCTATTAGAATGATAATTACAGTCATAATTTGGCTCTTTCAAATATCTTACTACATTAATACTAGTATAATAATTGTCATTTGAAATAGCAGTGAATTGATAGAGAAATAAACAAGGTTATATTGTAGAATTGTTTAGATTTGTCAAAATCCAAAGTAGATAGCACTGTAAAAATAAAAACACAAAATTATTATTTTCACCAATTTCTCTTTAGTTATTTTTTTAACCTATGTATTTTATGGAGCAAATAATATTAAAATTTCTAAATAATATTGGTTCTTTGTCAAAGTAAAACTCTTTGTATGTGTTTTGTGTATGTTGCAAGTCAAATAAGCTAGTCGCCTAGAAAGAATCAGTAAGGACTAAAATCCCAAAGTTTATTGAGATTGTTCCTAGTTTTTACTACTTCAAAGGTGTGTTGCGTAGTTCCCATTGTATGTGAGAACACATAACTGAAAGATCATATATCGAGTACTATGAAGTATAAACAGTTGAATAAGCTCCTCCGACCTGTACTGGACACAGTCTGCGTAATTCAATAGAAACACAAGACTTGCAGTTAAATAATAGAAATCTAACAAAAAAATACACTAGATTTCCAGTACACAACAGAAAAGCTGTTGATTACCTTTCTACTTTTAACCAGACATGGAAGTGACAAGTTATGTAGACAAATACAACACCAAACAGCAATTTATAAGCATAATATTTGTTTATTATCTAAAAAATAACAATATCAAATAGATTTGAATAAAATTGATAAATATGCTAACTACAGTATGCTAGTAAGATTCTTGACCTTTGTCAACCAAGAGATGGTGGCCAATCGACATCCACTGACTGCAAGCAAAAAGGTAGTCTTAAACCATTGATTGAATCTAGAGGGAGATGGTATGTCTAAGCAGTAAACATACTAATGAATACACCTACCAGTACATCTAGTTGTAAAATGTCTGTCTTCATTCCCAGTAGTATTCCTAGGTTAGGTTTGGTACGTCCAAAATCACCATGAACAAACTCTTTCACATATCTGATTACAGTTAGGGAAATACTACAGGAAATAACACTGTCCTTCCACATCAGTTTTACAGTATGACTATGAAAAGCTCACAGCACGAACACAGTCAAGGCACACCATGACAAAATCAAAATTCAAGAAATATTATGGTCATGGCAAGACACTCACACGGCACTGAAAGTTTCACAGTTACACAAAATCTTCTTTATTAAAAAAACTACACTCATGCCACAGGGGTACTGTCCAGGGGTGGGTGGGGTAATTTGTAAGTATTAAAGGATACGTCCCAGCCATTGTCTTTAAGTCAAGGGTAAAATGATGATTATCTACCCATTTAGAACTCATGTGATGTACCATTTTGTCACGGACAGCTACTGGTCTCCTGATGTATAGAATAAAAACAGCATGATTGAAAGCCTTGTTTGTATATAATTATTGCAGTGATTATTGAGTATAAACAAGAAGTGTAATTATTGCTGATATTTACCTGTGTAAAACTCTGAGTGGTGTTTTTTGTTTCAATAATAAATCCTGTCATGAAAAATAAAATAACATTTTTTTTATTAGACACACATCTTTTCTAGCACAAGATCAACAATTAGTCAAGGGGGCTAATTCAAATCTGTTGCTCTAATTGTTTTTGAAATAATGGCTATACATCCGGGGGCAGTTGTACAAAGCCTGAATAGGGCTATCCACCGGATAAACCCTTATCCAATGGATAAAAAATATACAAATTCTATACACTGAATAACTCTTATCCAGTGGATAACTTTATCCAGGCTTCTTACAATTGGCCCCTGACTATACCACCTTACTCAAGGCTAATTATACAAGCTTATAAGAATGACTTTCACCAAAGCATTATTAAAGGTTAGGGGGAGAAAAGTTATTCATGTAGTGCAAAAAGCATTCTGTCATGCTAAAGTTATGAAAAAAAGTTCAAACCCATACCTTGATGTCAGTTAATGGCAGAAGTTGTTCTTTTGTAATCTCTTGCTCCGTCCAAATCCGACAACTATACAAGAATACCAGAAATACAACAATAAATCATATAAACTAGAAAACTAACAACAGACTACCATGTTATACTTGTATGTTTTAGTCTTGGTGTTCTCTGCTTCTTTCAGTTTTGTATAGTCCTCTCTAGAAAAAAACACAATGATGTTCATTAATACAGTACTAATGTCGAATGTAATGTAATGTCCTCTCTAGAAACAACACACAATGATGTACATGAATACAGTACTAATGCTGAATGTAATGTAATGTCCTCTCTAGAAACAACACACAATCATGTACATTAATACAGTACTAATGGTGAATGTAATGTAATATCCTCTCTAGAAACAACACACAATCATGTACATTAATACAGTACTAATGGTGAATGTAATGTAATGTCCTCTCTAGAAACAACACACAATCATGTACATTAATACAGTACTTATGGTGAATGTAATGTAATGTCCTCTCTAGAAACAACACACAATGATGTACATTAATACAGTACTAATGGTGAATGTAATGTAATGTCCTCTCTAGAAACAACACACAATCATGTACATTAATACAGTACTAATGGTGAATGTAATGTAATGTCCTCTCTAGAAACAACACACAATCATGTACATTAATACAGTACTAATGGTGAATGTAATGTAATGTCCTCTCTAGAAACAACACACAATGATGTTCATTAATACAGTACTAATGCTGAATGTAATGTAATGTCCTCTCTAGAAACAACACACAATCATGTACATGAATACAGTACTAATGGTGAATGTTATGTAATGTCCTCTCTAGAAACAACACACAATCATGTACATTAATACAGTACTAATGGTGAATGTAATGTAATGTCCTCTCTAGAAACAACACACAATCATGTACATTAATTCTTGGTTTTCACCTCCGGAGACGATTCTTTTTCAACCATGGAATTATAGTCTTATAGTTGTAATAAGTCTTATAAGTGATTTTCTGATAAACAGCTGATAAACAAAGATATCTTTGCAGATATCTTTGCAAAGTTTCAGGAGACTCAGAGACTCGCTCATAGGGATTGTAAACAATATCGAAAGCACAACTTCATGGAGCCCATAATTGAAAAGTTAGTATTTCGATGGCGCCACATGAAAACATGAAAACCAAGAATACAGTACTAATGCTGAATGTAATGCAACTTAAAGTGCACCTAATGCCCTTCATGATATTTTGCAAATCTGTTTGACATGAGGTGTGTAATAAGTGTACTTAATTTTTCTTGATGTCGACATCTCCTTTCTGAGATATATTAAGCATTTGAAATCTGTAAATGCAAATGAGGTGACGTCTACCCAGGCCTCATTAAATATACAAAAGTTCTCTGGAAATAATTATAGCAATTTTTTAAAGCTCAATATCTGTATTACTAATATTTACACTACCATTAACATTTTTACTTCTTTACAAAAACAAGCTTGCTGTCAGCTTTGAAACAAAACTTTGACAAATTCCTGGGATGACATCACCTCATTTGCATTTTCAGATTTCAAATGTTCATATCTCAGAAAGGAGGGGTCGACATCAAAAAATATTAAGTACACTTATTATACACCTCATGTACAACAGATTTGCAAAATATCATGAAGGGCTTCAGGTGCACTTTAAATCAACATTGAATAATAATAATAATAATAATAAACAAATGATTACTCTTTCTAGTAACTTAGACAAACAATATCTCTGTATCATGTAACCATTTAGACATACTTAAAAATACAATGTTTATAATTTTGATAATTCAGACATTGCAATGAAGACTACTTACTTTGTAACAACCTGAAAATCTCTAATTGCTATGTCAGATGTAGAAGAATTGATTTCTTGTTGTAACTCAGACAAGAACTCTTTACTAAAGGTGTTTTTACGAGGATTGATACACTCAATAACAAATGGCCGACCTTAAAAATATCAATATAAGCATGTAAGCACAGCTCAGACAATGTAGAATATTACAGGAATGACTTGTAGGGAAGAATGTCTTTCATTTATTAGTGTATGGGAAAATCGGCAAAATCTTATGTTGTCTTTATGACATGAAAGCCCCCTTATATGACAAATTGGGTCCCCTTTTTGTTTCTTTTGAATTACGCAGACAGTGTACGCTGCACAGAGAAGCCAATAAACTAAATAAACTTGAATATTTATTACCTGTTCCTAACATACAGACATCTACATCTTCCCTTCCACCAGATGAAAATTTATAGTCTGCAAACACCAAATATAAAACAAAAATAGGAGAAAATGATTATGTATGTGATAATGACATTGATACTTGACAGTGAGTATACTCAAACCATGAACACTTGACTTTTTTCATGTTTTTATTTTCTGGACCTTCTACTGCTTCAAAACTTCTTAAAATGAGGCAGTGAGATATCATAATAAATTGTATTTCTTATCTATTCACTCATGGGATGTGTGTTAAAAAAGTCACAAAAAAACTCAAAGTGTTCACAGTTCTGTCCTAATAACTATAATACAAGGATAATGATAGTGATGATTATAATAATGACAGTAATAAAGATAATCATCAACGGCAGTTATAAAGATAAGAGATATGAAATATAATACCATCTGCTTTAATCTTCGTTTTGAGAATATCACAAATTTTTTCCTGTTAAAACAAAAGAGGTAATATTTATGTTCATAAGTATTTTATCTGCTGATTTGTTGCAAGATATAAGGAAAATATTTAACAAACCATGACCTCCATACAAACAAATGCAAATATTGAGCATTTCAATCTAAGGTATCAAATCATATTTCTTGTAGAATATCATAAGATTTGATGACAAGTCTAACCTGTACAGATGATTGCAACATGCGTTCACCATCTATCAGCCATGGTGTCTGTGGAAGACGTCTTGAATACTTGTTATATCTACCTACGAATGATTAGAAACAGAATAATATGTATTACATAATATAGCAGCCACAAGTCATACACTAGATCTTTACTATGGGCATGACATATAGTACTAAACCAATACCGCAACCAGCATGTCTATTTCAAAGTGAGTATCATCTCCAATATCACTGTAATGTTGATTTATCGGTGTGTGTTATGCATAACACAATGTACCTAGTATAGTGATAGTATAGTGAACAAATGTTGTACTTAATACATGGGCAGCAGAGTATCGTTCGAGTTTGTATTCGCTTGTAATCTCCGTGTATTTATAGCTACCAACGGTCGCTTATTTGTTTGCTTTGTTATTCCATTGACTCGGATATCAAACAAAGGCTGGACGATCTGGCATATCTATCATCACTGTCCACAGCAGTGACGTTTACCTAGTACGGATTTGGGCAGATAAAGAACAATAGGATTAAGGCTAGCTGCGTACCCTGGTATCTTATATACCTTCGGGGGCAGTTAAAGAAGTTACCGATTAGTAACCAAGTGACATACAATCGCTTTTAATACCAGATAGACTAACATCACAAGATTGAAATAGGAGCTAGAAATATGACGAAGGGTCAATGGAATAACAAAGCAAACAAATAAGCGACCGTTGGTAGCTATAAATACACAGAGATTACAAGCGAATACAAACGCGAACGATACTCTGCTGCCCATGCTTAATATGCATTACATACCAGGCTCGACATCATAGTATTGTTGATTGACAGCAATGTTGTACGTAATATGCACTGCACAACACTAATGTAGTATTGATCTACACATAAACATTACACAACTCTAAGGCCATGGAGGCCAGAAATGCGATATAAGCACCTATACATTATTATTATTATTATTATCTCTAATATATTATATGCTTAAAATGTTTTACATAATGCTATTGCTGTTGTATAATTTGCAGCACATAATTGTTATAAAAGGTGATCTATATCAAGATATTGTACCTGCCAATAAGACTGCAGCGTGAGTACAAGTTACTTGAGAACAGAAACCCTTGTAAGATGGCAGCTTAGGCGGACAGTATGTAAACCTGCAATAAACAAATTATGGGCTTGATGTATTGACAGTTACACTCATTTATCATTACATTACATTCAACCAATTCACACCTTCATTTGATAAAAGTTTTTCCATCAGTCACTTAATGTTATCATATATATCATATACTCATTCAGACACACTCTCATTTATTCATGCACTCATTTCCTTATCGATTCATTGATGTATTCCTTTACTTTTAACCCTGTCATTCCATCTTTACTTACTTTCTAAGCTTGTCTGTTGTGCCAAGTTCTTCCAGTGCTTTGCGTACTGTTGCCCCAGAGAACATGACAGGTGGGGGACCTCTCTACAAGAATAGAGGTATCCAAGTTATAACAACACATAAAATAATCTCTTTCTACTCAAGAATGAATGATTTATGTTAGAGTAAAAATATCAGTTACTTACCCTTTTTGCCTTTCTTTCCCTGAACTTTATAGGATCATAGTCAGTCCTGTGAGAGAACAAGCAAAGAATATCAAATGAACACAGAAGAGGAAATAGACAAATGTTTTTCAATAAAGTGTGGTTAGCTATTAAAATAGTGTTAATTAATACTCACAAGAACTCTAACTCTTCATTTCCATTATCATGTGCAAAGTGAACAGCAACCTGGAATGGACCCTGTATACAAATACACACAAACGGCATTGACTTCTCTATTCAATCATTTACTGGTATTCATTACTTTTTTTATCAAATAACTATTAGAAAGTATGCATTCTGATAGTTTGAGGCATGTGCTATAGGAGAGCACATAGCACTTGTGTTTACATGTTGATCAAATATATCAATTTGTATTTTAAAAAATAAGTAAAAAACTTGCATTACGTGCTGTATGCCTTTATAAAGCACTTGGGGATTGTCAGAACAATTGAGATATGTTGGGAAGCACTCTGCTCCATGACACTTCTTAACACTTCTCTTGTGTTCTGACAATCCCCAAATGCTTTATAAAGGAATACAGCACATGAAGCAAGTTGTCTACTCTAGTGTTTTGACAATCCCTGCATACATACAGCATGCGCCGCCCATAGCATGCATACATGGTGTCATTACTAACCTCATGTTCAAAGTACACACCAAGAACTTCACCCAGAGCTGGTCCACATACCCACTTTAATACTTCTTTTATTGACGGCAATGAGTCTACTGTCTTTCTATCTGCATATATAGTGCTAAACAAAAACAGAATGGACGTTGGGCTACCTGTGTGTTGTATACCATAGGAACCCCAACACTTAAATATCAAGCTCCTAATCCTTGTTGTTCATTCCAATTTCTTGTTTTCTAAATATCCAAGGATTCATATTTTACTTACCTGAATTTTTCCATAAGGTACAAAGATATTGAATGCTTAAAGAAAATACAATGTTAATATTTTAGCAATTTAATGAGTGAATGGAACATTATGAGTAATCAGTAGAAAGATACATAATTCTCACCTGTCTAACAAGACAACACAATGGAATCGTCAAAGAGAGATTGAAACTCCTATATTCAAACTGTGAATTCTCAATAGCATCTGCAATCTAGAGAAATAATTTATGTGAACAACACATGCAATCTATTACAGTAAAAAAAAATATTTTATTTGTCAAAGCACGCTATAGCTGGTGGGGGCCTGCTGTCTCTCACACACACTCCATACTACATTCAAACTCACATGTTGATTTTTGCAGAGGGAGTAAAACCAGATGACCCAGAGAAAACCTTTTTTTTAACAGTAAATCATTAACATTGCTGTTATACCTGTTTGGCTGTATCCTTTAAATTCCTAAGTATCCCAACACATGCTGTACATGAACTGTTTTCATCTTCTACTGGTAATTCATCTTTCTTTTCTCCATTTTTGTTTTCATCGCAACTCTTTCCATCCAGATACCTTTTGTGTACATAGCTTGAAACTTTCTACAAAAACAAGCACAACAAAAAATTCAGCCAAACAACCATAGTTAAGAGAAGCTCTTCCACACACAACATGTATTTTAAATATCACCTCATAATCTCCCTCGTACAGCGAAGTATCTCGTTCGTCGATAAACCGTAAAATACATCGTGAACACAATCCAAGATCGTACAGTTCTTTTACTACGCTCTTTATATTTCCGACTTCCATATCGCTTAACGAGGAAAACAACGTGTGATATCCTTTAGGATGTGGGATAAATATTGTTTGCTGTATTGATAAACAACTCCAATATGTTCATAAACTATGTAGAAACACTGCTTCCAAAATACACGAGTTTATGTCCACCATTTTGTTTTTGTTCGTGTTACCGCTGACTAAAATAACACAAGGAATTCAACACAGGAAACCCAAAGAGAGTAGTTTTAAGAGTGTCATGTTTCATGTAGTGATGATATCAATAAAACATATATTCACGAATATCAAGTGTTTGTGTTTAAATGGTTTGCACCTGTTCTGCGATCGACTTAAAAAACAAGTTAATGATCCACAGGTAGCCCAAGCAAGCTCTGTGAATGGATATATATAAGGCAATTATTATTAATTTGATTGGTACTGATGAACTCCGATTTATATCACAAAACAAAACACCATCTGAGGACGTCATTGCCTTAAATCTTGTCACCCACAGAGCTTGAATGGTCTTGTTTTTCCGCTCGGTGCTTAGTTTAAAACGGACTTTGCAATTTAGGGCTTTTCTGGTTGTTTCTGCTCATGTACTATTTTAGCAACAAAGTCGTAAAGTATTATACCGGATACAATGAAAAAAACAATGAAGGGTAAATACTAATAGAAGTGGAGATGATTTATTGGTGTTGTTGTATATCTGACAGTCCATTCCTTTAGGAATATTTTCAATATGGCGATCAGTTTGTTGTTGCCTAACTAGCCTCGCGTCCATGTTAGCGCACAATGATTAGAACATCTAGAATAGTTCTAAAATCTAGAATTGGTTTTTAACTTTTTATTGGTGTGCATGCGCGAGATATTTTAATAGGTCACATTTTCTTAATTGTAGCCTGAGTTTTTTCCAAAGGCTGTCCTTTTCACGTAACAGATAAAATGAAAAGTCATCATAAGAAACACCTTATATCTTTTGCGCGCCGCTTTGAAAATGCTTCCACTTTTTTACAAAATATATTTTCAATGCAATACTGAACAATCTTTACTTAGATCGTTTCAAAATCTTGTCGCTCGGACATTTCGTGACATCATGAAACTAAAGAGAGTTTTCAATAAGCGATTTTTACTTAAAAGTTGACTGTAAATGAGATATCTCAACATTTCGTGACATCATTAAACTAAAGGGAGTTTTCAATAAGCGATTTTTACTTAAAAGTTGACTGTAAATGAGATATCTCAAGGGCTTTTTACAATATGCTTCAAGCCTTGAGTACATACATTATATACATACAAAATACTATTCATTAATCGCAGGATTTACGTTCCATTATAATTACAGTATTTCTACGACGAGTCATCGTAATTGATTGGACTATTTAAGTGGTTTACCATCATTCAAATGTCCGCCTACATGCAATAATACAATTACTAGCCAATAGATGTTTAAAGTGGGAAGCGTTGGCGTTTCTATGGAAACTATTAGAAAAACAATGGTAACTACAGATAATGATATGACTGCATGTAGACGACCGTAGGCCATTACATGCATAGCAGCTGCATGAAAAAAGCTGAATTATCCCCATAAAATTGCACGCTATCGCAGTGGGCTCATTAGTATTGATCTTTATTATGTTTTTCCTTTTCTTTTGTCATTCTTCTTTTATTTTCAAGTCCCATTTCATCTTTATATCATAACTGATAACAGATTATGGCCCTATAACAACTGATTAACTTTTTAGTTAATGGTGAGGACCAATATCTAAAATTATATATTAATGTTGTCCTTCAGTAGCATTTTTGTAAAGTATTATGAGAGTTTGTACTCACATAACTATGTAAATTTCGTACAATTTTTCACTCTATTTCTGATGATGTCGGCGTCCGACGAAAGCTCAAGATCCGAATAATAAATACAGTAGTACATCGGGCCTCAAACCTACTCTAAAATTTTACATCATTGAATGTTTTAGTTATTAGATAATCTGTTATTAGATAATTCATGCATGGTATAAATAAAATTATTGTTGTTGCTGTTATCACCGACTGAATACAATCATAGGAGATCACACAACAGATAAAAATCGCTGATTCACTGACATACAGCCGGCGGCTGGGTGCGGTCAGCCTAGATCATACAATGTGTGCATGGAGTACTCTTTTCATGCTCTTTTGCGGGGTTTTTCGTAAAAAAACTTCCTCAGATGCCGCCAGCAGGAGGAACTGGGATGAGCTGCATATAAATAAAGAATGATAGTGACTCAAGTTCCCAATACCTCTTAGAGTAAAAAGTTAACCCAGATAAAGTCTCCAATAACAACATACTACTATAACATGTTACATTTTAGCCTTGTTATGTTTTCAAAGAAATATTCGTCAATATGTAGATAGATTTCTCCCATCGACAAACAGTTTGTTATACACTGACGAATCAATGACTTAAACACGAGTAGTCGTTACTATGGGAACAATAGATAGGTTATTGGTCAGTGAGACTGGGTATGTCAGTCATGATTAGATTCAGCTGCTGTTGTTACTGTTACCAATAATACAATCTTGAATAACTGATGCAGTAACCACTGGACGACACCGAGGTTAGTACAGGCTGTATATGTACGTGAGTTATCGTCAATGGCGTGAGTAGTTTGCAGGGATATTCAAATGACGGCCGCCCTTTCCGCAGGATAGAAACATAATACGCATGCGCGCGATAAAGCCAGAGGGGAAAAGACTTGATGAATTGGAGCAAATGTTTGTTTTTCATTAGTTCTGAAAAAACAAACGATAGTTTACATGGTCGGTAGTGTTTGTTCTCATCTGATTGCAAGCCAATTCGTGCTTATCAATGATGCTCCATTTAAAAAAATCTTTTTCTTGATATGTATATAGCTCTTCTTCAAAAATGCAGAGGATGAATTGAATAATTTTATATCTATGCGAAACCTCCGAGGAAGTTGAAGTTGAAGTTTTCTGACTTTTTCTTGATATGTGGGTATCACCTTCAACGTTTGCGTGGTAACTGACAGTCCTCTATTTTCACACGAAAACTCATAGGAAGTTGAAGATTTTCTTGAAATGTTCGGGTAAAAACAAGGACTGTTTTTCAGTCGAAAACTAACTAAAAGTGAATGTATTTAGTAACAGACCAACTTTCAACCTGGTTATTAAATTGAATGGCATGGTTGGGCTTATTTTAGACCAACTAATCAAAAACTGGAAGAGATTACACGCTTATCGCTTCTTCTCGCCTCCTTTCATGATTTTTGCCTACTTGGTTATTTTTGGTTCATCTGTTCCTTCATATTTTGTAATTAAATTTCCTTCAAGTCAGTCATCGTTCAGACTATAATTGGCTTGTTTATTCATTCAAAGTATTAAACACAAGCGAAATGAAAAAGGTTGAATATTGTAAAATACTGAAAAATCATCAAGTTTCTGTCACCCAACCGCAATGCACAGATATAATACAATGCAAGTTTATTTAATTATTAAAACTAAATAAAAGAGCTATCAATGAAATATATGTTGAACATTAGCCAATAATGTAAAAGGAGTAAAGAGCTCAGGCAGTTCTGTCAGTGAATGTTTATAAGATTCAGTTAATTTCTCAACGTGCTAAAGTAATCGATGTCCTGAACGGCTGCTATGTTAATTTTCCAATATTCTTTGTTTTTAATTCGTACTTCTATCCACCAAGTATATCACTCAGGGTTCGTATATGCAATCATGTGTTCTTATGTCAAATATTTGGAATAAAATATAAGACGTTAGCCCACGCATTTTTGGATGGCGCTTATCCAATCAGCTCGCATGTCTTTGCTAAAAACTTACGTTACATTGTGATGTCACGCAATCTGTATGTAGTTTATTCATTGCCAGAGATTTTCGCTGCTGTTGACTATAATGCATGAAGTTGTTATATAATACATTTGTTGGTAGATACAACATAATAATAAAGTAGTTGTATCAGCTATATGATTGAAAGTCAACCACCTTCGTTATCAAGCACCAAACAGACTACAGACGAAAAAGGGTCCACTGCATGTCAACTGGGTAAGTGGAATATTTCTGTCTGCCAATATCAAAGTCTTTTAATCAATATATAAATTATCGACATTAAAAAGAGTCTGCAGGCAGTGACAGCACATTGTTCAGTCCTGGTGATTGTTTCAAGGACCCTCTCAGTGTTGTGTCATCCCCACATTGAAACACTCAGTGTTTTCACAGACCTGTCTATACCGCGCTGTCCTACGATGACTCACGGTGCACTCACTCACGATTATTTATTCCTGCAGTCACTATCATTTCCTCGATAAATATTCATTCTATTTTCACACGATTTCAGCAGCACATGGTCATCGTGAGTTGAGAATTCAAGTCAGTAAGTGGTTTGTTTGTAAATCTGCGTAAGGCCGGGATATAGATGGCAAGACAAAGAGGATACATAGATATACTACTCCTATATGTATGGCTTGTTTCTTTACTGTCTTTAATAGCATCAGCAAGGCCATGGGGAAAACCTTTTAAAGGTAGGCTGCCAACTATTTCATGGATAAATCGTTTATGTATTATTAACTTTTAATCAACATTAATCAATCTATATTCTATGCCGCACATGATTCCAGGCTATTCATGACACCATATTAGAACACAGCATTGAATCACTTTAATAGTTATTGATAGAAAAATGTTTTTCGCATTTTTTCTGACGTAGCAAGATCGTTCGTCATTTTAAAATTGAAGTCTGTTTCATGGTGTATAACTACTTTTCCACTAAAACCACGTTTGTTGCTTTAATATTGTTTATTATTATCATATTCTATAAAAAAGTGAACAACACTTATGATAATGTCAATAGAACAGAGATATCTGTGAAACTAAATTAATAAAAAGCACTTTACAAGAAATATAAATATCAACCAAATTCAATCAATAAAAGGAAAGATTTCAAAGCATTCAAGATAGCTGTACTATACTGTCCACCAGAAAGCGTCGGCCAGAACATTTAATCGAAGGTCAGCGTGCAGTACCGATGAAAATGCCATCATTAAGGTCATGATCACTGTAATTTCTGGTGTATCTAACTAAAACACGAATGCATTTTGCAGGGTTTTACATGGATCATTCATAGATATAATAGTTGTAATTGATGTAGAAATGGTTTAAATTTGAATACGATCAAGTATGTTTGGTCTCGGACTAACAGCATAGTGTGGGTGTTTTATGCAAAATTGACTTTTGAAGATGCACTATTATCATAAATTACAAGATATGATCTTACAGTTATTAAATAGAATCATGTGCAGTAGATATTTGAATGTTGAATGTGGGTGAATGTTGATTAGTTGAACACAATTTATCATGCAATCCAAGCGTCGATCAGCCTACGCAGAGTTCGGCGTCATCTGTTTGTATTCCTGTGAACAGAAAACAGAAGCGCGATGGAAATGACATGTCATTATCGTTATCTCATTACAACGAACATAAAGGGCAAATAATTATGAATTATTCGAACACTAGATCGATAATCATGGAAAAGGAAAGAGAATAATTATGAACGTTTAAGTCAAGGAAAAAAAACAAAATATATTTTGACTGAGCGCATGAAAAATAATTAATTAATGGATAGATGAACTAATGAATAAATGAATGAAAACAGCGTAATCATAAACCAGTTTTATCGTCTATTTTAAGAATATTCTGGATACACTTTGTTTCTTCTTTTAGTGTTGTAGCCATTGTCAACTGGCAGATACCATACATAGCGTAAAAACAAAAATAATAGTGATAATGTCTAGCCTGCTGTGCAGACTCTGTTTTTTTGCGCTCAAAAAATCCGCCAAAAAAAGTAGAACGTAAAAACACAGCAGGCAAGATAATGTCACGTACTATACTGATATAATAGTATAAACCGCCAACCTCGTTGAGATTTGGCATAAATAGAAGATATATAACCATAACTAAAGTAGATTAACAAATAGATATTGTATAATACAATCGTGAGATTTTTCGATGCTAGATTAACGAAGATTAAAACAATATTCTCATTAATGTCTTAGTCTGTTTTAAATCCGGAAAGAAGGAGAGAAAGCCTATAAAAGATTACCATCTATTAATGGAGAAGACTTAAAATATAGTGATATATTATATCATAAACCATGTTATACTAGTGTGAAAACACTAAAACCATGAAATAAGAACAAAATAGTTACCAACTCAACCACGGAAACATCAAATACAAAAGGAAACAATATCTCTTTACAATATTTTCCTTGTCTTTGATAGTGACTAGTAGTCATTAAATAGGAACTATTACACAGTAGCAATATGATTTTATTTCATGGATATAATGTTTTGCTAATGTGTATATCGTTAACGATTACAATATATTCATAAAAACAGGATGAGATAAACGCAATACAGCTAATATAACGTTCGGGAAACACGTTTGTGAACTGATGGAGATGTACATAGCTTAATAATGTGACTAGTGTTTGAATAAAATAATCAACAATTCAATGATTTAAGATAAATTAGAGATTCAAAAAAATCCTTGTTCATTTCAGGATATACAGGATGTCCTAAAGAACAGCTGGTGCTAACAGGCCCTGGGGTAATATCAACACCAGGATACCCGGAACATTATCCTCCTAACACACGATGTATCTGGCTAATAAAGGCCCCTAAGGATACTTTTATAACGCTGCAGTTTAATACCTTAGACGTGAAATCTGGTCCCTCGTGTGACGTCACTAGGTGCCAATGCAGTTATGTACAGATACAAAGTCACCAAAAAGGCCCTCGTAAATACAACAAGAAATATTGTGAGGGCCATAAACCTAATGGTGTTATCTCATTAACTTCAAATAAGGTCCAGGTTCGTTTTAAAAGTAATAGCTTTGCAAAGGGCAAAGGGTTTGCTTTGAAATACTGGTTTGAAAGCCGTCTATCAACCAACTCTAAATCACGATCGGCAAAACAGGACTCTCCCTACCCCCCACAGCAAATGACGTCACACAAGGTAAGGAGGTCTGTGTCGAATAGTAGTGGTGTAGTTGTAATGTATAAAGAAGATAAAGAAAAAGCAAAGAAACAAGAAGAAGAAGCTGATCCCCCCGATGAAATAGTCCTTGGTCCATCAATACCAATCATTCTAATCTTTATTGGTGTTGTAGCGTCCATTGCCTGGTGGCAGTTTCGTTCGGATCAAAAAGAGCGTCTCAGGTATTATAAGGAGCAAATAAGGTACTCTTTCTCTCATTATTCTCTTTACATTCCCGCTACAGGAATACACGAGTCAAGAAGACTAACCAATACCACCAGTATCTTTGAAGTACACAGCTGGTCAGGGTCGAAATGACAAGGTCGTGACGAGGGATGTGGGATCAGGGATCACCACAGGGAGCCCAAGCTCGTCACTTGTGATGTTTTACAGTAAATGTATGGAGTCGCGAAATATCCTTTCGCTGTGCCTCAAATATACAGTGAAAGGATATTTCGCGACCCATACATTTACTGTAAAACATCGCAAGTGACGAGCTTGGGCTCCCTGTGGGATCAACATGCCTGGGATCGGGGATCACATAGCCCAAATCAGCTGGAATCAGGGATCACAGAAGAAGGATCGGGATCGTATGAATAAATTCAGGGATCAGAACAATTTTTGTGGGATCAGGGATCAAAATATACGAGCTTTAGGGATCATGGATCAAACTTTTGTGTAAAAAACTACGGGATCAATCACGAGAAAACATCCCTCGTCGCGACCCTATAGTCATGTGACCTCAACATTAACACTTCAACTTTAACCCTAGTAGCAAGTAAACGTTACATGTTTCCTTACAAACATCAGCGTATAAGGCCACTTAATTGTTAACACCTAGTTCGTATCAATCTGTAATCATGACAGCATCATTTACCCTGTATAACCACGCTGTGTCTTCACATCATACTGGTTACCAATCCCCCTACATTGTGTACGTTGACAGTAAGACTACCTTATTTGACTCCATAGGGAGATGTTTTAGAACCGAAATGTCTTCTTACTCGTTGTTTTCCAACTATTTAATAATGTCCTATTAAATCAATTAACCCGATTAACCCAATTACATGTAGTTAGATATGTAGTATACATGTAGTTAGTTGTAAATATGCTATATTTATCTGTCCACTAAACTGACCATTCACATATCACAAGAACCCATTAGCTAACACCAAGACATTTAACAGGCCTACATGCAATACACCAATGCACCGTATTTACCTATTTCTAGACCCATGCTAATTAGGAGACAATCATATCATTCAAACCATTTTACAACACACACCTATTTCAAGAAAGTCCTATAAGCTAGAAACGATAGGTAATATAATGAAACACCGTAAAAAATGTTAGTAATGTTGACTTAACTTTTAACATTTTTTACGTATTTCTACCAATGACCTCAATCGTGAGACAATTGATGAAGTATCCTTTTAATTTTTTACGGTGTTACAAATTTCATTATATTACCTATCGTTTATATCAAACACCGACGCAGCCTATAATAGTTTGCTCGCTAGTTTCCATTTATAAGCTAGAAAGGTGAGACCGACAAGGATCATGGGTAGATACATTTTTACAAGTTTTGGCATAATTTTCATTGAGGAATTTATTTTGCTAGTCAAAGTTCACTTTACTTATCTAATATAAATTATATGCACCTTTGTAGACCTTTGGCGACTTACGTAGTGAAATAAGTACACAATAATATACTAATACAGATATAGGATTTGTTGCATGCTGCATACCAAGCCCGAAATGCACTATGGATGATATGAATTATGCAAGCAGCGAAAGGCCACAACAATATGGAATTGTTACACTGAACTTTGTCTGCGTAGTTTTCCAGCACATTTTATTGCTTGGTAAGCAACATGCAACAAAACAGCCAAGCGTTTTTGAAATAGCTCAACCTCGTTCCCAGGGCCCTCTCCCTTCGCTTTTGGGTGGGGGTTTCCCGCCCCACCCAAAAGCGAAGGGAGAGGGCCCTGGGAACGAGGTTGTGAAATAGTTATATATACATGGAAACTAGCGAGTAAACTAGTATCGGCTGCATCGGTATAAACGATAGGCAACATATCTGTAGATTCAATGCGATTAATAGAGAATCAGTCAGTTAGAGTCCATGTGTTCATATTTGTTTTATTTCTTCAGATACGAAGAGATATCTAAACGAACCAAGAAAAGATACAAGAAGAAGAAACAGAGTATGAAAGAGATCAGGTACGTTAACCAGGGGGTGTCCCAATTGCAAATGAAGGGCTCTTGTGGTGTTAGGGGGTGTCCAGTGCCTAAATGTGATTGCGCTGCTAGGGGGTGTCCGGTGCCACCCCCCTAAACTCTGACCATAGTTACCAATATACTACCAATGATTGATTTATAATATGAAGATATCTACGTTCAATATTCAAATGTGCAAATAATTTCAGTACTTGTTGGGTAGGTGGATGTAAGAGTCGTACCACTCATGTCATTGTATATAGACACTAGTCAAGCTACGGTTTCAAAGGACTGGTGAAGGTGCCACGACCAGTTATGGAATAGCTTATAAAAAACTAATAACCCACTTTAAGATCTGTCTTACAGCCAGAGACAAGTGCCCTACTATTTTTTTTTATTTAGCTTTTTCTCCATACGAAGGCAGGGACACCACAACAGCTTAATTACGTCAATTACTGTGGGCCCTGTAGTATGCTGAGACCTGACTGTTGTGCCGAATCCCCTGCGGAGATTCAGGCCCACTTACTTCTCTTATATTAATTATATTAGCACACAATTCTGCTCACATGCTTTAATTATAGCCAGAGACAAGTGCCTTACTATATTCCTACATTAATTATATTAGCACACAATTCTGCTCACATGCTTTAATTTCAGAATGAAGAAGTTGTACGGTGACATGGCGAGACACTGGCAGGGAACACAGGGAACACAGGGGGGTGGTTCTCCAAACTTGTAAGTTGAACAATGAACAATCTGGTCAGTCCCCTATAAAATGATTAAACATCTTAACTTGAAAGCGACGCGACCTGCACAGACACTAGAACCATCCTTCGACCACCGAAGCGTTATTTGTCTGTCTGTTTGTTTGTTTGTTTGTTTGTCGGTATGTCTGTCGTGCCGTGTTCGCTCACGTTAAATCACTCTACGGTTGTTCCCGACAGGAGTTTCCGCAGCCCACCCAGAAGAACATTCGCTGGAAGGCTCCTTGAATTAGCAGAGAAGTAAGTTGTTTTTTTCAAGATAACTGCCGGTAACTCTGAAATAACGGTAACTAGCGATAACGGTAACTAGCGATAACTAGCGTGAGCTTTGACGATGTCTAATTAAACTAATGATGTATAACAAAACAATTATAACAAGGTATGACAAAACACAAGGTATAACAAAACACAAGGTATAGCAAGGTATGACAAAACACAAGGTATAACAAAACACAAGGTATAACAAAACACAAGGTATAACAAAATACAAGGTATAACAAAACACAAGGTATAGCAAGGTATAACAAAACACAAGGTATAGCAAGGCATAACAAAACAAGTATAATAGAGTGAAAACGAGTGAAACGTCGAACTAAGCCGGTCTTTCGTTATAGGAGCTATACCGTCCGAAACGTAAGTACCTAATCCAGGCTAATCCTAAATATCACGTGCCAATCGTACGTGATCACGTGTTCATTCCACTAACATAGCGGCTATGACATGCGCAGTATGACGACATATCGTCATACTATATTTAACCGATCTTTGTAACGCTAGCTTAACATCAATTACTGCTGTTTGTTTCCAATTAATAATGATACCCAGTAATCCTTTGCAATCTCCAAACTATCAGGATGGCATAGCTTGCGAAACGGCCCTCTGAACTCCCTGTGGATTTCCCTCGGAGAACCGTTTCGCAGGCTAGCAATGGAAGAATGCAATTCACTATATCACGAGTTCCTAACCCTAACCCCGTCTTCTCTATGCGGTATATCTAATCACATTTCCTTAATACTAGACGAGTATCATATTTTATGTTTGTTGGTATTTACCGCTGTACATAATGATTCCAGGCCGGTGTCGTACATCAGGACCCCCCGTAGTTCACGACCATCGTCTGTCGTCATGCAAGAACAAGAAATCCCATTGGTTGTTATGAGAGAGAAGAAAGCCGATCGACCCGTTGGACACCAACTACCTTCCCGGCCTGCATCGGTGCTGCTAAGAGACGCTTTGAATATGATCTTTGGTGCGACCGCACTGGAACCTGGGTAAGAACTATGACCCCTTACACGATTACAGTAAAAGAAATATAAATCTTTCAAACAATAACAAACGTTCAGTTGAAACAGGCTCAGTCAAACCGGTTTAGTCAGCTAAACCTGCTTGACGAGTCGTGTTGAATATGATCTTTGGTGCGACCGCACTGGAACCTGGGTAAGAATTATAACCCCTTAATTACACGATTACAGTAAAAATATGTAAATCTTTCAAACAATAACAAACGTTCAGTTCAAGAACTGACTAAGCCTGTTTGACGAGTCTTGATGAAGCCCACTTTCATACAGACAGACACTCACATGAGATCTAGTTTGTTCACAGGGAGCCCAAGCTTGTCATATAGAACTCGATCACAGACTAGAAAACAGTTATACACAACTATTTACGTCAAAAAAAGTATTTATTATTGTATATTTGAGGCAGAGCGAAAGGATATTTCGCGACTCCATACATTTACTGTAAATATGCAAATTACTAACATCACAAGTGACGAGCTTGGGCTCCCTGTGGTTCATTCAGTAATTGTTTTGTTGTTCTGACAGTGACGCAGCCAAAGAGCCTGGTAGCGAGAGTGATTCTAAGAGGGCGTCGTTAAAACGTGTTTCGTTCTATGATAGTTTAGTGGAGAAGATGGCTGACGTTAAAGAAGAAACTGAACTGCAACAACCACCGCCACCACCACCACCACCACCAGAACAACAACAACCACCAGCTCCACAAGAGCAAGAAGCTGCTAAAAAACCGAAACCCAAACCAGCGTAAGTTAGGTTCTTAACTACATTTACTTTGTTAGTGTTTCCAAGGAAACCTGGCCGGAGTTACAATACAATGAATAGAACACAATGACGTCATGGATTCTTGCTCACTGCTATGTTGTAAACCCTCTCTTATATACACACACGCAAGCTCCCTCTTGCTTTTTCGACGTTCTTACTTCGTTTTTTAAAAAAATGAAAGTTTTATATATATAAAATATTTTTTACTCACAACACAACATTGGAAGCATTTGGACATTGTCGAGTCGAAGGTTTTGTTGTCATCAACATCATAGTGATGTTAGTGCTGTTCATGTTTTCCCCCATAGCATTGGAATCATTTAGGTTAGAAGGGAGATCAACATGTGAGTGATGTAAGTGCTGTTCATGTTTTTCCCCATGGCATTGGAATCATTTAGGTTAGAAGGGAGATCAACATGTGAGTGATGTAAGTGCTGTTCATGTTTTTCCCCATGGCATTGGAATCATTTAGGTTAGAAGGGAGATCAACATGTGAGTGATGTAAGTGCTGTTCATGTTTTTCCCCATGGCATTGGAATCATTTAGGTTAGAAGGGAGATCAACATGTGAGTGATGTAAGTGTTGTTCATGTTTTCCCCATAGCATTGGAATCATTTAGGTTAGAAGGGAGATCAACATGTGAGTGATGTAAGTGTTGTTCATGTTTTTCCCCATGGCATTGGAATCATTTAGGTTAGAAGGGAGATCAACATGTGAGTGATGTAAGTGTTGTTCATGTTTTTCCCCATGGCATTGGAATCATTTAGGTTAGAAGGGAGATCAACATGTGAGTGATGTAAGTGTTGTTCATGTTTTCCCCCATGGCATTGGAATCATTTAGGTTAGAAGGGAGATCAACATGTGAGTGATGTAAGTGTTGTTCATGTTTTTCCCCATGGCATTGGAATCATTTAGGTTAGAAGGGAGATCAACATGTGAGTGATGTAAGTGTTGTTCATGTTTTTCCCCATGGCATTGGAATCATTTAGGTTAGAAGGGAGATCAACATGTGAGTGATGTAAGTGTTGTTCATGTTTTTCCCCATGGCATTGGAATCATTTAGGTTAGAAGGGAGATCAACATGTGAGTGATGTAAGTGTTGTTCATGTTTTCCCCCATGGCATTGGAATCATTTAGGTTAGAAGGGAGATCAACATGTGAGTGATGTAAGTGCTGTTCATGTTTTCCCCCATGGCATTGGAATCATTTAGGTTAGAAGGGAGATCAACATGTGAGTGATGTAAGTGTTGTTCATGTTTTCCCCCATGGCATTGGAATCATTTAGGTTAGAAGGGAGATCAACATGTGAGTGATGTAAGTGTTGTTCATGTTTTCCCCCATGGCATTGGAATCATTTAGGTTAGAAGGGAGATCAACATGTGAGTGATGTAAGTGCTGTTCATGTTTTCCCCCATGGCATTGGAATCATTTAGGTTAGAAGGGAGATCAACATGTGAGTGATGTAAGTGCTGTTCATGTTTTCCCCCATGGCATTGGAATCATTTAGGTTAGAAGGGAGATCAACATGTGAGTGATGTAAGTGTTGTTCATGTTTTCCCCCATGGCATTGGAATCATTTAGGTTAGAAGGGAGATCAACATGTGAGTGATGTAAGTGCTGTTCATGTTTTCCCCCATGGCATTGGAATCATTTAGGTTAGAAGGGAGATCAACATGTGAGTGATGTAAGTGTTGTTCATGTTTTCCCCCATGGCATTGGAATCATTTAGGTTAGAAGGGAGATCAACATGTGAGTGATGTAAGTGCTGTTCATGTTTTTCCCCATGGCATTGGAATCATTTAGGTTAGAAGGGAGATCAACATCATAGTGATGTAAGTGTTGTTCATGTTTTTCCCCATAGCATTGGAATCATTTAGGTTAGAAGGGAGATCAACATGTGAGTGATGTAAGTGCTGTTCATGTTTTCCCCCATGGCATTGGAATCATTTAGGTTAGAAGGGAGATCAACATGTGAGTGATGTAAGTGTTGTTCATGTTTTCCCCATAGCATTGGAATCATTTAGGTTAGAAGGGAGATCAACATGTGAGTGATGTAAGTGTTGTTCATGTTTTTCCCCATGGCATTGGAATCATTTAGGTTAGAAGGGAGATCAACATGTGAGTGATGTAAGTGTTGTTCATGTTTTCCCCATAGCATTGGAATCATTTAGGTTAGAAGGGAGATCAACATGTGAGTGATGTAAGTGTTGTTCATGTTTTCCCCATGGCATTGGAATCATTTAGGTTAGAAGGGAGATCAACATGTGAGTGATGTAAGTGTTGTTCATGTTTTCCCCCATGGCATTGGAATCATTTAGGTTAGAAGGGAGATCAACATGTGAGTGATGTAAGTGTTGTTCATGTTTTCCCCCATGGCATTGGAATCATTTAGGTTAGAAGGGAGATCAACATGTGAGTGATGTAAGTGCTGTTCATGTTTTTCCCCATGGCATTGGAATCATTTAGGTTAGAAGGGAGATCAACATGTGAGTGATGTAAGTGTTGTTCATGTTTTTCCCCATGGCATTGGAATCATTTAGGTTAGAAGGGAGATCAACATGTGAGTGATGTAAGTGTTGTTCATGTTTTCCCCCATGGCATTGGAATCATTTAGGTTAGAAGGGAGATCAACATGTGAGTGATGTAAGTGCTGTTCATGTTTTCCCCCATGGCATTGGAATCATTTAGGTTAGAAGGGAGATCAACATGTGAGTGATGTAAGTGTTGTTCATGTTTTCCCCCATGGCATTGGAATCATTTAGGTTAGAAGGGAGATCAACATGTGAGTGATGTAAGTGCTGTTCATGTTTTCCCCCATGGCATTGGAATCATTTAGGTTAGAAGGGAGATCAACATGTGAGTGATGTAAGTGCTGTTCATGTTTTTCCCCATGGCATTGGAATCATTTAGGTTAGAAGGGAGATCAACATGTGAGTGATGTAAGTGCTGTTCATGTTTTTCCCCATGGCATTGGAATCATTTAGGTTAGAAGGGAGATCAACATGTGAGTGATGTAAGTGCTGTTCATGTTTTTCCCCATGGCATTGGAATCATTTAGGTTAGAAGGGAGATCAACATGTGAGTGATGTAAGTGTTGTTCATGTTTTCCCCATAGCATTGGAATCATTTAGGTTAGAAGGGAGATCAACATGTGAGTGATGTAAGTGTTGTTCATGTTTTTCCCCATGGCATTGGAATCATTTAGGTTAGAAGGGAGATCAACATGTGAGTGATGTAAGTGTTGTTCATGTTTTTCCCCATGGCATTGGAATCATTTAGGTTAGAAGGGAGATCAACATGTGAGTGATGTAAGTGTTGTTCATGTTTTCCCCCATGGCATTGGAATCATTTAGGTTAGAAGGGAGATCAACATGTGAGTGATGTAAGTGTTGTTCATGTTTTTCCCCATGGCATTGGAATCATTTAGGTTAGAAGGGAGATCAACATGTGAGTGATGTAAGTGTTGTTCATGTTTTTCCCCATGGCATTGGAATCATTTAGGTTAGAAGGGAGATCAACATGTGAGTGATGTAAGTGTTGTTCATGTTTTTCCCCATGGCATTGGAATCATTTAGGTTAGAAGGGAGATCAACATGTGAGTGATGTAAGTGTTGTTCATGTTTTCCCCCATGGCATTGGAATCATTTAGGTTAGAAGGGAGATCAACATGTGAGTGATGTAAGTGCTGTTCATGTTTTCCCCCATGGCATTGGAATCATTTAGGTTAGAAGGGAGATCAACATGTGAGTGATGTAAGTGTTGTTCATGTTTTCCCCCATGGCATTGGAATCATTTAGGTTAGAAGGGAGATCAACATGTGAGTGATGTAAGTGTTGTTCATGTTTTCCCCCATGGCATTGGAATCATTTAGGTTAGAAGGGAGATCAACATGTGAGTGATGTAAGTGCTGTTCATGTTTTCCCCCATGGCATTGGAATCATTTAGGTTAGAAGGGAGATCAACATGTGAGTGATGTAAGTGCTGTTCATGTTTTCCCCCATGGCATTGGAATCATTTAGGTTAGAAGGGAGATCAACATGTGAGTGATGTAAGTGTTGTTCATGTTTTCCCCCATGGCATTGGAATCATTTAGGTTAGAAGGGAGATCAACATGTGAGTGATGTAAGTGCTGTTCATGTTTTCCCCCATGGCATTGGAATCATTTAGGTTAGAAGGGAGATCAACATGTGAGTGATGTAAGTGTTGTTCATGTTTTCCCCCATGGCATTGGAATCATTTAGGTTAGAAGGGAGATCAACATGTGAGTGATGTAAGTGCTGTTCATGTTTTCCCCCATGGCATTGGAATCATTTAGGTTAGAAGGGAGATCAACATGTGAGTGATGTAAGTGCTGTTCATGTTTTCCCCCATGGCATTGGAATCATTTAGGTTAGAAGGGAGATCAACATGTGAGTGATGTAAGTGTTGTTCATGTTTTCCCCCATGGCATTGGAATCATTTAGGTTAGAAGGGAGATCAACATGTGAGTGATGTAAGTGCTGTTCATGTTTTCCCCCATGGCATTGGAATCATTTAGGTTAGAAGGGAGATCAACATGTGAGTGATGTAAGTGTTGTTCATGTTTTCCCCCATGGCATTGGAATCATTTAGGTTAGAAGGGAGATCAACATGTGAGTGATGTAAGTGCTGTTCATGTTTTTCCCCATGGCATTGGAATCATTTAGGTTAGAAGGGAGATCAACATCATAGTGATGTAAGTGTTGTTCATGTTTTTCCCCATAGCATTGGAATCATTTAGGTTAGAAGGGAGATCAACATGTGAGTGATGTAAGTGCTGTTCATGTTTTCCCCCATGGCATTGGAATCATTTAGGTTAGAAGGGAGATCAACATGTGAGTGATGTAAGTGTTGTTCATGTTTTCCCCATAGCATTGGAATCATTTAGGTTAGAAGGGAGATCAACATGTGAGTGATGTAAGTGTTGTTCATGTTTTTCCCCATGGCATTGGAATCATTTAGGTTAGAAGGGAGATCAACATGTGAGTGATGTAAGTGTTGTTCATGTTTTCCCCATAGCATTGGAATCATTTAGGTTAGAAGGGAGATCAACATGTGAGTGATGTAAGTGTTGTTCATGTTTTCCCCATGGCATTGGAATCATTTAGGTTAGAAGGGAGATCAACATGTGAGTGATGTAAGTGTTGTTCATGTTTTCCCCCATGGCATTGGAATCATTTAGGTTAGAAGGGAGATCAACATGTGAGTGATGTAAGTGTTGTTCATGTTTTCCCCCATGGCATTGGAATCATTTAGGTTAGAAGGGAGATCAACATGTGAGTGATGTAAGTGCTGTTCATGTTTTTCCCCATGGCATTGGAATCATTTAGGTTAGAAGGGAGATCAACATGTGAGTGATGTAAGTGTTGTTCATGTTTTCCCCCATGGCATTGGAATCATTTAGGTTAGAAGGGAGATCAACATGTGAGTGATGTAAGTGCTGTTCATGTTTTCCCCCATGGCATTGGAATCATTTAGGTTAGAAGGGAGATCAACATGTGAGTGATGTAAGTGTTGTTCATGTTTTCCCCCATGGCATTGGAATCATTTAGGTTAGAAGGGAGATCAACATGTGAGTGATGTAAGTGCTGTTCATGTTTTTCCCCATGGCATTGGAATCATTTAGGTTAGAAGGGAGATCAACATGTGAGTGATGTAAGTGCTGTTCATGTTTTCCCCCATGGCATTGGAATCATTTAGGTTAGAAGGGAGATCAACATGTGAGTGATGTAAGTGTTGTTCATGTTTTCCCCCATGGCATTGGAATCATTTAGGTTAGAAGGGAGATCAACATGTGAGTGATGTAAGTGCTGTTCATGTTTTCCCCCATGGCATTGGAATCATTTAGGTTAGAAGGGAGATCAACATGTGAGTGATGTAAGTGTTGTTCATGTTTTCCCCCATGGCATTGGAATCATTTAGGTTAGAAGGGAGATCAACATGTGAGTGATGTAAGTGCTGTTCATGTTTTTCCCCATGGCATTGGAATCATTTAGGTTAGAAGGGAGATCAACATCATAGTGATGTAAGTGTTGTTCATGTTTTTCCCCATAGCATTGGAATCATTTAGGTTAGAAGGGAGATCAACATGTGAGTGATGTAAGTGCTGTTCATGTTTTCCCCCATGGCATTGGAATCATTTAGGTTAGAAGGGAGATCAACATGTGAGTGATGTAAGTGTTGTTCATGTTTTCCCCATAGCATTGGAATCATTTAGGTTAGAAGGGAGATCAACATGTGAGTGATGTAAGTGTTGTTCATGTTTTTCCCCATGGCATTGGAATCATTTAGGTTAGAAGGGAGATCAACATGTGAGTGATGTAAGTGTTGTTCATGTTTTCCCCATAGCATTGGAATCATTTAGGTTAGAAGGGAGATCAACATGTGAGTGATGTAAGTGTTGTTCATGTTTTCCCCATGGCATTGGAATCATTTAGGTTAGAAGGGAGATCAACATGTGAGTGATGTAAGTGTTGTTCATGTTTTCCCCCATGGCATTGGAATCATTTAGGTTAGAAGGGAGATCAACATGTGAGTGATGTAAGTGCTGTTCATGTTTTCCCCCATGGCATTGGAATCATTTAGGTTAGAAGGGAGATCAACATGTGAGTGATGTAAGTGCTGTTCATGTTTTCCCCCATGGCATTGGAATCATTTAGGTTAGAAGGGAGATCAACATGTGAGTGATGTAAGTGTTGTTCATGTTTTCCCCCATGGCATTGGAATCATTTAGGTTAGAAGGGAGATCAACATGTGAGTGATGTAAGTGCTGTTCATGTTTTCCCCCATGGCATTGGAATCATTTAGGTTAGAAGGGAGATCAACATGTGAGTGATGTAAGTGTTGTTCATGTTTTCCCCCATGGCATTGGAATCATTTAGGTTAGAAGGGAGATCAACATGTGAGTGATGTAAGTGCTGTTCATGTTTTTCCCCATGGCATTGGAATCATTTAGGTTAGAAGGGAGATCAACATCATAGTGATGTAAGTGTTGTTCATGTTTTTCCCCATAGCATTGGAATCATTTAGGTTAGAAGGGAGATCAACATGTGAGTGATGTAAGTGCTGTTCATGTTTTCCCCCATGGCATTGGAATCATTTAGGTTAGAAGGGAGATCAACATGTGAGTGATGTAAGTGTTGTTCATGTTTTCCCCATAGCATTGGAATCATTTAGGTTAGAAGGGAGATCAACATGTGAGTGATGTAAGTGTTGTTCATGTTTTTCCCCATGGCATTGGAATCATTTAGGTTAGAAGGGAGATCAACATGTGAGTGATGTAAGTGTTGTTCATGTTTTCCCCATAGCATTGGAATCATTTAGGTTAGAAGGGAGATCAACATGTGAGTGATGTAAGTGTTGTTCATGTTTTCCCCATGGCATTGGAATCATTTAGGTTAGAAGGGAGATCAACATGTGAGTGATGTAAGTGTTGTTCATGTTTTCCCCCATGGCATTGGAATCATTTAGGTTAGAAGGGAGATCAACATGTGAGTGATGTAAGTGTTGTTCATGTTTTCCCCCATGGCATTGGAATCATTTAGGTTAGAAGGGAGATCAACATGTGAGTGATGTAAGTGCTGTTCATGTTTTTCCCCATGGCATTGGAATCATTTAGGTTAGAAGGGAGATCAACATGTGAGTGATGTAAGTGTTGTTCATGTTTTTCCCCATGGCATTGGAATCATTTAGGTTAGAAGGGAGATCAACATGTGAGTGATGTAAGTGTTGTTCATGTTTTTTCCCCATAGCATTGGAATCATTTAGGTTAGAAGGGAGATCAACATGTGAGTGATGTAAGTGTTGTTCATGTTTTCCCCCATGGCATTGGAATCATTTAGGTTAGAAGGGAGATCAACATGTGAGTGATGTAAGTGTTGTTCATGTTTTTCCCCATGGCATTGGAATCATTTAGGTGTCGAAGGGAGATCAACATGTGAGTGATGTAAGTGTTGTTCATGTTTTAGTCCTAACTATTCCAAATATCATGGGTAGGTGTCGAAGGGAGATCAATATCATAGTGATGTGTTGTTCATGTTTTTAGTCCTTTAACTATTCCAAATATCATGGTCCGTCAACCAAGCTGTGACAGTGCAGACAGTGACATTGAACACAAAAGGTCACCAATACGAGAGATAAAGTGAGTTTAAATTATATATAAACGACATTAAAACTAGAAATAAGTTATTCAATAATGATAACCATAACAAAAAATATATATTGATGACGATGATCCGAGCTGATAAACATGCAGTTTAATTTACTAACATTAAATACCTGTTTCAGCAATCAAAGTCGCAATCAAAGCTATAGTCCACACTCTGAAGCCTGCAAAGGTTGTCGGTATTTATTGTAATCTATTTATTCATAGCAAATCTTAGTTGTACATATCCAATATTTGTTTGCACGCAGGCAAAAAAAGTTAAAAACTGATGATTATTCATAATAAATCATAGAAGAAACGTAATCATGAATTCTTAGTTGTACATGTTTGTTTATTTTACCATGACAAGTTGTTCCAGTGGTAGATGTTGGCAGGCCGGGGAGTTTGGAGAGGACCGAGTGATAAGCATAGAACCAAGGCGCGTCTGAAAAATCAGGCTATGGTAGATAATGAAACAAATATGTTTTTAAAACAACTGTAATAAATCACAAATTAAGTCCACATCACCGACATCCTTTGCAGGCTTCATAGCTTGGACTGTGGCTTGTGCTGCGTCAACGATTTTCGAAACAGGTGTATTATTAATCCATTATATAAAGATGATGATCCGAGCTGATAAAGTTGATAATGATGCTAAAATATTAATGATCTTGTAATGATTATTGAACTAACAACAACAATCGATGTTCTAAACTGGGGGTCTGGGTTTGAGTTTCAATCGCAAAGCATGCATGTATTGTTTGCAGGGATAGACTGGACTAATTTGCTCCACTCTGTCACTGCAAACTATCCCTGCTTTCTTTGCAATATCGACTCAAACATAGTCCCCGGCTCGTTTAAACCATGGTGAATAACAACAATGATAATCATTTTAATAATACTATGCAAATCAGTAGACTGGTAATCATGCCCAAAAAATTCCGTCCACGTGACCAATTTTTTTTCTACCATGTGATCGCTTCTGGCCAATCATTTTGCTCAAAATTGGTCATGTGGTACAAAAAGACACACCCCCAAGGCCAAATTTTCAACGTACATTTAACCACTCTAGTGATTTTCATAGTATCAATAATGGCAGATGATGATTAAAAATAATCAGGATGACAAAGACGATGATGATCTGATAACGAGATTAACTTGTCTAATCAAATAACTGCGATAACTAATAATGATAATAATAACAAAGATATAACAATAACGATAACAATGATGATAACAATAATGATAACATCAATGCCCCTGTTAACTACCTCTATTTATATAAAATATTAGTCTCTTAGCATAAAACTACCTTAGAGACATTTGAATCATCTCTATCACACATGGCTATCTGTAGTAGTGCCCAGCTCATCTAATAAGACTTGACAGTGACAATGGCAATTTTTTTATTTTCAACTTACAATTATTTACAAATTAATATAGATATTATATATTATCCTTATATGGAGGTGAGAGCCAACTGAGGTAATTATAGACTGAATCGAAATATGGCGTACTCTTATTGTTCTTGACTGTCTAGCCTCGTGTTTTCAAGTTGGAAAAAAATAGTTTTCACATGTATGCGAGGCTGGGCAGTCAAGAAGAATTGTTATTCAATAGGAAGCTATGTACAAAGCCAGTTGGCTATCATATTTTATAGTATGGTTTTCATTGTCTATATTATTGTAAACAAATGGCCGGTTCATGTCTTATTCAGGATTAGTACCAAGAAGAAACCACCACTAGTTGAGGAGAAGAAAGTCGAGCCACAATCAGAACGTGAAGTAATACCAGAAGAATCTACTACTGCAGAGCAAGCTCTACCCACTGACCTACAGCCTATGGTTGATGGCAAGGAACCAGGCTCTGAGCGGCCAAGATCATTTGAGAAGAAACTGGTAGAGATGCTTGAAAGTTTGAAAAGTGAAAAAGAGGAATTCCCAGATCATGACAACAATGATGATGATACTAGTAAAAGGTAAAACAACTGACTGTCATTAAAACACACCAACCAGAAAAACAACCAGACAACTTACTGGTAAATGAAAAACTGACTGATATTAACACATAACAAACACCAGCCAGAAAAACAACCAGACAACTTACTGGTAAATGAAAAACTGACTGATATTAACACATAACAAACACCAGCCAGAAAAACAACCAGACAACTTACTGGTAAATGAACAACTGACTGACATCAAAACATACCAAACACCAACCAGAAAAACAACCAGACAACCTACTGGTAAATGAACAACTGACTGACATCAAAACATACCAAACACCAACCAGAAAAACAACCAGACAACCTACTGGTAAATGAACAACTGACTGACATCAAAACATACCAACCAAACACCAAGACAACTTACTGGTAAATGAACAAAATGTTATAAAATCAAACCAAACTAATAACAAACAACACACAAAAACAACCAAATAGCCTACAAAACTATGTAATTATCTGATGTCTTTCTATTGGTTAGTTTTGGTAGGGACTATCTAGATGAGCCCAGTCCACCTCCTGCTCCTCACCAGACCCCTGCACCAAGGGATAGTGACTCGTCCATGACACAAGTAGGAAAAACGTATGTCAACTAAATATGTGTTAACATGGTTAGAATCTGACAATGTTTTAGTGAGAGATTCTTAGACCAGAGAACTTGCACCCCAGTATCTGCATTGTCTGAATTGATTGAACTTTGACAATTAGAAAAGAATGCTGCAGCAGTATAACCAATAGACCTCTTTACCTTCCTTGTTTGTTCTCCCATTTCAGATCTTGTTATGCTACCCTTGGGAATTGTTTCTTTCACATGTAAAGGATATAACACATTCATCATAAAAGAACAATTCTCAAGGGAATGACATTTGGTCTGAAATGGTCAATTTGCAAACGGAGGAAAAGAGGTCTATTACAGCATGCCCCAACAAGTCTGATCATTGATTAGTTTCTATGCAAAGTACATGATGTATCAATTTGCTCCTAGATCAGAGTACTTGCACCCAAGTAGATAGTTGTCCATCAATCAATAGCAGTTAGGTTACCATGTGATTGATATGTTTTCCAGGAATTGTGCTGACCTAGAGGATTTCCTGCTCAATCTGGACAAAGAACTAGAAGACCAAGACAATGACTAGTATTGATATGGTAGACTACAACCAGTTGATACCACAAACATTGGGTACCCTGTCATCACACTTGTGGGCTTCCTGTGGTGAGACAGCCCTGAAAATCCCTAGATGCATTGCTTGATAGAGAAATGACCATTGTCACCTAGCAACATCATCATTGATTGACAGAGAACCGTTGCCTAGAAACAATACCTAAAAAACGATTTCTGAAAAAACATGTTTAATTGGTAAACAAGAGATTGCTGCCTAGCAACACCATCAAGGACTGTTACCTAGCAACATATTGAATTGTAAACAAAAGACTGTTGCCTAGCAATATATCTTGATATTGTTATTTCACAGGCATTTAAGCAAAATTTACAAAAATCCAAGGATTTAGGCTTTCTACTATATATGTTGATGTGATTTGTTGAAATTTTGAATATTTTTATATTTGAAGAATAACGTTGAATAAATTATTAATTGTTTATTAAAGTTTTTTAATGGTTTAATATCCGTGCAGAAATGAGCTATTTACAAGTTAATAAGAAAATGAAATTATTAATAAAATCATTGTTGGTTCTATGTAGTTTTGATATTTACAGTAAAACTACAACTTACATGGCTTGATTCAAAAACATCAGTAAGTCATTTCTATTCTTTTCCATCTAAAACAACAACAATAGCATTAGATATTATATCATCATAGATATTGGGCACCCCAACACTACTAATAATAAATACAATGATGGACAATTTGACAAATCAATTTTGTTCTTCTATTTTTTTATGTCTCAATATAAAAATAGAAAGGAAAAGAAATGAAAATGAAATGAAAAGAAATGTCCTTCTAATTGAGGAGACGCAGACTCACACTCACAACTTTGCACACAATTTTTAACTGGACTACAGAGTGCTTAGCAAGCAGATTGTTTCCATTGATTCAACATCTCAATATTCAATTTATTGGACTTTAGTAGTGTAGGGTAAGTTAAGTCATTACACTTGTCACTAGTCATCCTGAGACAGAGACATCTTGAAAGAACTATTGTTAATGTACCTTCTTATCTTGGCTTGACTTTTTCACTTTCATTTTAATCTTTTTACCAGAGATGACACTTCTGTTAGGATTCTTTTCTTTCATAAACTAAAACATGAGATATCAAAACTACTAAAGGAAAAGCACTAGTATTTAGTGTTGGTAGTTCCTTCTTAGCATGTTTCCCCTTTTCCATCAATGCTTCCTTTTACGGATATTTAAAGCTACTCAAAGCTACACAGAATGATCGAAACATGCATGATTACTGGGGACTGAACTCTGGGCCTCTTGCTCTTACCCTGCGAGCAGAGATGTCTTTCTCTCTTACCTGGAACGATGAAAAAAGAAACCTCTGCCTGCAACCTGTTGTTAATCCTGTTGAGCATGTGTGAACATGACGTAGGCTTTACCTATCCCAAACATCGATGAGTAATGCACGCATCCGCCATCTTGAAGTGAGAACAAGCCAGGGACACAATCAGCAGGAATTGTTGATTTATTGCCATGCGCGGGATGACGTAGTTGAATAAACCAGTTTAAAACAGGTTTATAAAGATAGCCCATAATTTTTTTTACATCCAGAAACTTGGATTTAAATAACCGGTTGCAGGCAGAGGTTTCTTTCCACGTCGTTCCAGGTAAGAGAGAGAAAGAAATCTCTGCTTGCAGGGTATCTTGCTCTAAACATCACCATTATTACATGATAGCTGGTGTCCCTTACTTTTGATAGTTGTACTGGTTCTGATTTCTTTCCTTTCTTTTCTTTTTTTCTCTTCTAGAAATTTATACAAGAAGAAATGAATATTTGAAGTTAATTATTATCAAGAATGCTTAATGTTGCTAGTACCTTTTGTTTCTTTTGTTTTCTTCTTTTTCTTTCAGCTGAAAAGATGAAGTAGACTCAACATAAATATTTTAAAAACATCCCTTGATAAAAACTTAGCAATTACAGCGAAAAGCGTTGCATCGCAACTAGCAAACTTCCATTTACGGTGTTCAAGTTTACATTAAAGATTAAAATTAACAGTTGCCCTATACTACATTGTCCGTGATTGTAAACATGGCATGGTTACAAAGTAAAATCTTGTTTTAAAATTGATGAGGGTCGTACAGGGGTATTCTCGTGATGCGTGATTAGCTATTTTAATTTTCCGTGAAACGTGAATTTAATAAATCATTCTCCATGATCCATGACCCAAATGTTTTGCGTGACCCGTGAAGAACATGAATCATTAACCGATATTCATGATTTCGCCACTTATTTGACGTGATTTTGAGTTGCAAAACCTCCAGTCGGTTTATAGAACTAATAAACAATTCCTGTAAGCCATCGGAGACCATCGGAAACTGCCAATTAACTGAGAGCTTAACCGAAGAACGCCGAGGAGTGCTCTTGGTAGGCTCAGATTTCAGCTGTTGGGGTTTCGTGCCGCCCGGGGAAGAGTATCGCGGGCGCACGAAACCCCAACGGCTGAAATCTGAGCCTACCAAGAGCACTCCTCGGCGTTCTTCGGTTAATGACATTACACTTCGTAAAGGCCCGGGTAAACGGCTTCAACATTTGATTCAACATTGATTCAATTTTGTTTAATGCGGCAGGTTGGTTGTTGCAATTGAACGATGTTGAACGTAGGGGGATAAACTGTTTCAATGACAATGTTTAAATGGGGTGAAAAACGGCTTCAAAAATTGCCATTCAATGAAATCGAACGGATGTTGAAGCAAATGTTGAAGCGGTTACACCAATTTTAATGTCAAATTTGCTTTTCAACTTTTCATTGAATCCCTCTACCAGAGCGGTATTGTGTATTCCACATAATTCAGTCAATGTTGGCATCTATATATGTATATACACACAAGCGAAATGCAAAAGTCAATCATGCATTTTTCTTTGATAGGATAACTTGACGTTTCTTCAAGCCATCACTACATGTAGTGGAAAAATGGTTTGAGTCGTCTACACCCTGTAAATGGTACCGGTCGAGTTTTCGACCTGTCAAAAAATCGCACGTTCAGGGGTTCTGCTCACACGGGACCTCGCTAGACGTGCAATAATTTGGACGCCTAAAGGCCCGGGCAAACAGCTTCAACATTTGTTTCAACATTCGTTCGATTTTGTTGAATGCCAATGTTGAAGCTGTTTGCCCACACTTTCAACATTGTTAAAACATGTTGAATCGATGATGAATTGGTGTTGAAAGAGTTTAAAAGCGTTTAAACTTTGCTTCAACATCCATTCAACATTTCTTTTGTTCTGTGAATGTTGAAACGTAGTTGAAATCATTTGCCCTGCTCCGTTTAACATTGTTGAGTACACCCATGCTCATTTAGTGGTCTTTCAAATACGTAACACGCTTCAACAATATGTTGAAAGGGGGTGGCAAATGGTTCAACATTGCCATTCAACAAAATCATATATTAATATTAATATTAACTATGACAAAATCAAACAGATGTTGAAGTAAATGTTGAAACCGTTTGCCCACCTACGTTCAACATTGTCGTCCAGATCAATCTTTTGACCGGTCAAAAATTCTTCCAGTGCCGTGTAAACGTAACCTAAGAATACGGTAAAAGAGTGCGTTACTTCCATATTTTCGTGATTCATGAAAATGAAAATTTGACATCCGTGATCCGTGATTCGCTATTTTTTCCGGCCGTGATCCGTGCCAGAGACCCCCCCTGTACGACCCTCATTGATGGTTTTACTGCACCTGAAGAATCAGATGAACTTGAAGATGACCTGTCACTTGAACTACTGCTGGAATTTTTTCTTTTTCTTTTCTTTTTTCGTTCTGTGGACAAACAGACAAATAAAAGCTTGATTGGTTGGTTGATTGACTATCCTATGAGATTGACACAGGGTACCCAAACCTTGCTGTATCTAATAATAAACCATTATAATTGCCTCTGTGAAAAAAACATGCATTGATATATGATATTGAACTAAATCTTTTGGTTTTCTTGATATATTAAACTCTAATTTGAGCATAACAAGTTATATTTGTGTTGAAAACCCAGGGATTCAAGCACAAAATAAGCTTATTCTACCAACCTGACCGCTCCGTAGACCTTCGCCTTTCCTCTTTTTGTAACTCTTTCTTGTCCTTTTTATCATGCTTGTTTTCTATTGTGATTTAAGTGAAATAAATACAAAGAAACAAGAAAAATCAACACAAAAACACCAAGCTAATCGGGAAACTCTACCTTCGCTGTCAGCCATTTTGAAAATAGCGCGCCTGCGATACACTAACACAACATCCGCTGCAGCAAACAAGATGGCGGACAAGAAGTGACAAGATTATCAAAATGTTTGAACTTCTTTGAAGTCATGAGTACAGTGAAACTATATAGACCAGTTATGTACTGGCAGAAAACCTGTCAGTCTTTGCATTGTTCTGTGGGTGTTTTCAGATGCATAGCACCACGTAAAGTAAGTTAATTCTGATCAGTCTACACCGGCTCACTTGAAGGTAAATTTATGAGTGAGTGTTTTTGTCCCTAGATGTACTCTAGTGAAGTTCGTACTTCCCGCGATCATGACCTGATAGGACCTCCACACTCAGTATCTAACCTAAGAAGAGTTGTATTCGCCAAGAAATCAAACGAAACAAGAAATGTAAGTCATGTTTTTAGCTAATTAAAATTAGTTAATAAGATTATAAACTTGTGTGTATCCATATTGTGACGTTGTTGTGTTGTTCTCTTATTAGCAACAATATTTACGACTACAAAAAGAAGCATCTTATAAATGGCAGCAGGAATACTGGACAGAACATAATAACAGCTTCAATAAGGTACAAGATCACATGATGGTTCTTTACACCAATTCACCCTTAGTTCTCACACTTTCAAACATTACCTTCTCTTTCTCTTCTTCTTTCTCTATTTCTCAAGCATACCTCAATGGTGATGGATAATTTTTGCGGAGGTAGGGGGAGGTGATGGGAGCAGGTAGGGGGGGGGGGGGGGGGGGCAACGTCAACAGAAAAGTACACACACTCCATTCAAAGTGAAGCTTTTTTTGTAGGCACAATTTTCTCTTGCTTGAATCTTGACAAAAATATTTTTGGAGAGAGTGTTGAATGCAAAATACCGAGTCTGCAAAGCAGGCCGTTCAAAGTTTTATCCAAACCAATAATTTTTAGTGCCCCCCGCTTACATTGCTCATGTGCAGGCCTACATTTGTCAATGCTGTTTTCCTTTAAGTTTCCTTAGCCATACCCCAACATATACCCAGCACCATTGTGAATAAGCAATGATTGCAATGCCACCTATTATCTTGCAGGCTAAAAAGAAGTTTTTGGAGACAAGAAAGACTGTTGAGAATGAAAATGGTAAGTAGATTGGAAACATTAATGCGACAGATGTACAGATTTGATGTTTTTTCCCCCCTCTGTTTTTAGATAAACAGTATGCAGATGACTTGTCAGTATTCTACAAAGATTTTCTGGACAAAAACTACACTTCACACAAGACATTTCTATGGTACACTTGTAATTTTATTAGCAACAATTATGTTCTGAATGTTTTAAACTTGATCAGATGTAATCCTGGTTTTCCAGGTTGAGCATCTTACCAAGAACCATGTAAGATCATGCAAGATCCTGGTAAGATCATGCAAGATCCTGTTAAGATCATGTAAGATCCTGGTAAAATCCAGGCATGATCTTATAAAATCTTGGCATATAACCCTGAATCTACAAGAACTTGCATGAACTTTCAAGTTTCTGCCAAGGTTTAATTAAGATCTTCCCAAGATCCTTCCAAGAAATTTACTTGCCAAGGTTTTGCGAAGATCCTGGGTGATCTTACCAGATCTTACAAGATACTCAACCTGCTTTATCTCTGAGTAACAACAATAGAGTGTTAGTTTGGGTTATTGCTAATTAGGATTTAGCCTACACCATAGAAAATACAGCCAATCAGAAAGCACGAAAGCCATTGTATATTTGGTAGTACTCTTCCCATCAGACTTTGCAGCAATTATTGACTGCATTTTGTAAACGCCAGGTTTCTTGTGGCATACTGTGGATTTCCCACTCATCACTTGTATTATCTTATTATACACACTTGCCTTGAGGCTTGTGTGAATCCAAGTGACTTGTGGGATATTTTACAGTATCCTACAATTCCCTTCTTCGGAAACCAGTTGGAGAAGTTGGACGCACAGAGACTGGGTAGCTTCTTTGGGTAGACAGTTACTGCTTTTTATAGGCAGTCGCATAATGGTTATTCCTATCTATTATTATTATTATCTATATTACAGCAAGGGTTTAATGAAAGGTAATATATTTGAAGAACCATTATGTGACTGGCAACAAAAAGTGATTACCGTCTATCCAAACCAGCTGCTCAGTGACCATTGATCCAACTTGATCCAAAGCTAGTTTCTGGAGAGTGCAATTGTATAACTAGGATTTGCACAGTGACAAACTCTATACATTATGCAAGACAGTTATTAGATATACACTGCACTGATAGTCATTGTTTGTTTGTTTGTTTGTAGGCAATGGTACAAAAGGAACTTCAACTTATTATGGCCATCGTTTGTTGTGTTACTAGAGAAATTCACCAAGTCAATAAATCAAAGAAATCGATAGAACATATTTATTGTAAACTTTAGCATGTATATTTTATAATTTGTAAACAATAATCATTAAAAGATATCTGAAACCAAAAAAGCAGTTTTCTTGAAGTTAATGTTTTAAATAGTTGAAGCCTATATATGATTTCAAAAAAAGAATATGTTGAGAGATTTGATTTTGTTATTAGATGCACTGCAGTGCTTGAGCTTGCATTAACAACACCATGAAATTCCTTTGAAATATGACATTACCACAAGTGAAATAACAAAAAGAAAGAAAGAACCAATGTCTAAGCAAACGTTTTGGGTGACAAAGGTCTACTATTGCCAAGCAAATGTACGCATGTTGATTCAACAGCCCTTAGTTGCGTCATACCAATATTTACTTGTTGCATGATATGGTCACGTGTTGATTAATACGGTCTTTACTTGTTGCATGATATGGTCACGTGTTGATTAATACGGTCTTTACTTGTTGCATGATATGGTCACGTGTTGATTAATACGGTCTTTACTTGTTGCATGATATGGTCACGTGTTGATTAATACGGTCTTTACTTATTGCATGATATGGTCACGTGTTGATTAATACGGTCTTTACTTATTGCATGATATGGTCACGTGTTGTTGTCTTTACTTATTGCATGATATGGTCACGTGTTGTTGTATTTACTAATTGCATGATATGGTCACGTGTTGTTGTATTTACTAATTGCATGATATGGTCACGTATCTCTCAGTACCAGTATAACATAAGTTACGCAATGACATGGAAACTATTTCTCATTAACTATTTATTTAATCGCGATGTCGTACAAGTATGCATCAAACAGTGATTATGCAAATATATCATTAAACTTTTGTCCTTGAATAACTCTTGTCCACGTGGTTGGACAACCGGCCAGTAATGTAAAAACTACACAAGGAAATTCAAAAAAATATATTTTTGTTTGTTTTTAATGATTTCATCATTTCTCCGTTTGCGACCGTAAAAGTAACATATATGTGTTTGTTTTGTTGTTCAGCAGAAGTTTGTTGAGCTTTATGTGATTTATTATAATAGCATGACTTGAGGGTGATTAGTGATTAAATGTCCCCGAAGTCGGGGAGGTTGTTTTGAAGTCCCGACGCCGTAGGCGGAAGGACTCTTGCTAAACCTCCCGAAGCTTTCGGAACATTTAATCACTAAACACCCACAAAAAGCATGCTATTAGATTGTAATATTATGATTACTGAGGAATATAGAACTACTGTTAGGAAATATATGTTAGTTTTCATAGAAGCATAAATGATAAAATTTTACAAAACTTTTGATTTTCTCGGCATACTTTAAGGGATAGTTGCCTTTGTTAAAGGAGACGTGCGGAATCATACCACCATGCGTTCATTATAGTTTGTTTGCATAAACACGCATGCCATACTATACTACAATGTAGTCAACGCATGCGCATAGTTACTTTATGAGTCCCACAAGTGTTAGAGTTTGGAACAGTCTAAAAATCCCTGATATTTTACTGCGGTTTTTGTCTTTCTGCGAACTCAGACATTCTAACGACCAGTTGTGAAATACGTTTTTGGCTTCTGCTAATTAGTCGGCACCTTTTATGTCTTTGATTGACGGCAGCCAAAAACACAACTAACCGTTAGAATCTGTAGATGAGGCATAATCGTACGGACGATCCGGCATGCCTTATCTACATAGATTACACCTGGGATCAGAATCTCCGAGTTCGCAGAAAGTCGAAACCCGTAGTAATAGACTAATCGATGAGGGATATATTTCGACTAAATATCCTTCATGACTATTCATCCAGAGAAATGTTTATAGACCTTAAACATCCCTAAGGAAACAACAGATACCGAGGTAATCATGATATTACCACAGTTCATAATATACCATAATATTTTCGTATCGCCTTATTATGCAATTATCATGTAAAATTCACGGTTTATTGATAATTAACAGCCAATCAGAGGCGAGATTAGTATTGTTTTAAAGTCAATACAAGTAAACAATATGTAGGCTTATATTTTATTCGACAAGGTGTGATAATTCTATTAAAGATTTCACAATCATTTATATCCATACCACTGCAGCATACTGCAATAACATTGAAATTGCTATCGAAATTGCTGTAGTTAATTGCTCTGTTCGCAGAGTAATATGACTGATGTTCCGGAAGAAATAGTCTATACTATGCAGTAGCCGCAAGCTTCGCACTGGTTTAGATTGCCGATTGTGTTACTTTGATAATCCTTCTTTTTTATTCAACGTAATTATTTACAACTGACCTAAATACACAACAAACCACGACAACTAAAATAGAAACTACACTGAAAAAGTTAACATGACAGCAGTCAACTACATGTACAGCCAGCAACACGTAGCGGCATGCATGATAGCCCAACATAAACCAGTGAAGAAACTATCATTGTCAGTGTATTCATTTGTCATAGCTGTCTCCAAGCAAATATTGAAATAGGAATAGTATTAAATGATATGATTTGATAGATGTCTTTGGAGATAATACCCGCGTAAGATGATTGGAGGGTAATCTGTGTTCCTGAGGCACAATTAAAGTAGTTGTTTTCTCTCAAAGATCTTTATTCTCCACGAAGATGTCTTCTTTCTGTTTCTACGAGCCTGTGAGTGCCGTGGTGATGTTATATTTTTTTGGTTCCATCTTTTCTGTATAGAACGAATGTCACTCAAAGTGTCAGCGCTTTGAATCATACTTTTACACCGTCTAGTCTTTACTAAAGGGGTAATGATTGTTGATCGACTGCCTCCGTTCTTTTCAGGAAAATTGAAACAAGTTTTAACATCAGATATTACACTTCCCGTGTATGTACTTTTAATCTGAGGTAAACTAAAAGTGTTATTTGTTTGGTGGCTAAACTCTAATTGGTCCTCACTAGGTGGTGCTGGGTTATTCCAGAAATGTGTCCTTGGTGATTCTGCTTCTATAGCTATAGCTGTAGCCGAAGACACTTGTGATGTCGTCTTTGTAGTACTCTCAGGTGCCATAAGTGAGTTACGCCGGCGTGTTTTTTTGTGTTAGTTGGGTAGAATGACTTTCCAAAGATTTCTTCCTTCTTGGTGAAGTTTGCAGGTTTGGTAAAATAACATAATCGCGCGAGATATCATCGTCGATGTAGAGACTGTTTCTTTCATCGGTCTTTAGTTCATTCAGTGTGCTAATGGCTCCTTGTAGTACACTCAAGAAATCAGTACCTTTACTAGGTACACTCGTCCTTTTTGCAGTTTTTCTTTCTAGCGCCATACTTGTTGCGTATATTCCTTGAATGTAGCGTTCTTACTGTCATACAATGAATGACATCATATGGTCAATTAGGGTTGTTAATCGATACTAACTAAAGACCAAGGATAGGCTACTTTACAATACAAACACTAATTCAATAACCATATGACGTCAATAGGGGAACAATGAGATTCCTGCCCCCTGTTACCAGCCAATCAGAACACATCCTAAGACCTTGATGAGTTAACAAAAGAGAGCTTTTAGATGCAGGTAAGCATGGATATAATTGACTCAATTCTAAGGCCTTTGTTACTAATAAACTATTACCAGTGTTTTGTAAGGCTTATAACACCAGTGACCTAAAGGAGTGCTCAAAATCAGTCAGTATAGTGTTTAGTAGTGTTGGTAAAGTGCTCAGAGATCCAGCAACTGACTTGACAATATTCTGATACTTTACATGAGCAAACATTTGCTGAACAAAGAAAACAACTGCTCAATTATTTCTGCATTATTTGGTATTAAGACAGTGTTGATTTAAAGTGATTCTGACTCTATCATGGTGGGTGAAACCATGAATAAGTATCCTACAGGCAACGACTATGATCTAGGGAAGAAAGAAGGCATTGGATACCAAGGACAAAGTTTCTCGTTTGACCCGGTAAAGCCTCTGGAATCTAAGTTAAGTAGTGTACTGTCTTTAACTGAGAGTGAAGAGCACCGACAGGCCATGAAAGACTTGTTCACAACCAAGCATGACAGTAATATTCTTACACGTAGAAAGATGTCGCAAAAACTAAACGTTAGCGATGAAAATCTTGACTGGAGATTAC
Organism: Metridium senile; assembly: GCA_949775045.1. Taxonomy (NCBI): domain Eukaryota; kingdom Metazoa; phylum Cnidaria; class Anthozoa; order Actiniaria; family Metridiidae; genus Metridium; species Metridium senile. The sequence continues at coordinate 22,670,542 of OX459098.1, read as the reverse complement.
CAGTAGACGACTTGCTCCCTCCAAACAGGCTAGAACCATTAGGTCAGCGAAGACGCGGTTCTATGCCAGCTGTATTGCCATCAACTAGTGATAAACCAAGCCTACTTACGAGACAACGTCTTTCACAACACAATAGTTTAATGTTACCTAAGATATCAGAGAACGGTGTACCAAGGGCTGAGTCAATTATATCAGGGCAAACTAACTTAACCCTTTCGTCTTCTCTAAGAAGTTCTATTCTTCGTGAAGAATATTTAACGCGACGTAATCACAGAAGAAAGAGTTTTAGTTGTTCTAGATCAGATGCAAGTAGCGTGGTTTCCTTAGATTTAACGTCAGAAAAAAGAAAAAGAAGACAAAAATGGAGGAAGATGATTCATCAGAGAAGACCGAATTTATTCGCGAAAAAAGAAAGTTCTACTAAATTACCAAAACTAACTTGATGGTCCGTGAATGACAAGTAGTAATTATAATTTAATTACACACAGGGATCAACATTTGTTTGGTAGCAACCGCCAGCTTAACAAACTATTGCATGTGCAATACTTCATTATGATCAGCTAGAAAACTGCGCAACCTTCACGAATCAAGAAGTCAGTAAAACAACGAACAGGTTTTTGTACAAGGCTTTTGATTATTGTTGATTCATGTGATTTTTACACGAGGAAACAATTCCAATAAAGTAGTTTATAATGACTTCCGATGACATTGTAGTGCAGTAATCCAGTAACAATGGTTGTACATTTAGTCCCCTTGATATGGTTATTATCATATATATTCGTTATTATCATATTCACAATATTCGACGGATCTCAAAATATCTTTCTCAGGATTGTCTTAAAACATTAGTTCATGCTTTTGTTACGTCACGACTTGACTATTGTAATAGCTTACTCTATGGCCTGCCTAAATATCAGATCTGTAAATTGCAGAGGGTCCAGAACACTGCCGCTAGGTTAATAATGAACGCTAGAAAGTATGACCATATCACGCCTGTACTCTACAACCTTCATTGGCTACCTGTCTTTTATCGTATTCAGTTTAAGATTTTAACAATTACATTCAAGGCTATATATAACATCTCGCCTAGCTATATAAGTGATTTGGTGTCCATTAGGTCCTGTTCTGCATATTCATTAAGGTCTAACAACACTTTAGTCTTGGATCGTCCTAAGGGGCGTATGCTATCGACACTAGGGGCGCGTTCTTTCTATGCTGCTGCCCCCACACTGTGGAACAGCCTTCCTGTACAAATTCGGGAAATAAAATCACTTAGCATTTTTAAGAAACAGCTTAAGACACATCTTTTTAATATAGCTTATAACAAGTAGTTTTTAGTGAATTTAACTTAGTTATTTTTATTTAGAATATTTCCATTTAGAATATTTCCACTTAGTATTTCGTTTTTTAGTATTGGATTTTTATAGATTAATATTTATAGTAATTATTCATATGTTATATATTTATATTTTATTGACTTATTCATGTAAAGCGCTCTTGATCATTTTAATGTTAAAAAGCGCTATATTAAGTAAATAAATTATTATTATTAATTATTATTATTGGTTATGGAGTATTGGTATTACTAACAACAACGCAAGAATACTACATATTACATGACATTAACATACCAAATAATGATACTATTTATAGAACATTTGATCGCAGGCTTGTGATTGGCTGATTGATTGATTCTCCTCATGTAGAGGTAACTACTACGCAAGAATAATAACGCTGGAGATTTTGATTGTTGGCCCGTTATCCACTTATCGCTCACTGTGAACAACCTGAGAAACACCTGTCAAACCTGTTAAATCCATATCGATATATTTCTTATGTAAAAACTGATATCACCGTTTTATAGTGTTAAGACCGGCAGGATTCCTTGTGGTCGTCTGTAATCATAAATGAAACCAGAGTTGCACGATCCATTGCGATTCCAAACGATCAACTGCGATTATATGTTACCATGTTTTACCTTTTCGTTTATTACCTCGCTAGTTTCCATTCATGTTTTACCAGGGTTTCACGATCTATTGCTCAAGAGAACTTTACAAACAGTAGTGTATAGCCTAAATCAATTATACTATCCAACATGCTACCGAAGGACAACTTTAGTATTGTTAATGATATTGTTTATTATCCTGTTAGTATTGTCACACACCGGCAAGATAATGTGGGGTACTCACTGAGAATAACCCTGTAGCATAACACCAGTCTTTCTCTATAGATCTACTGAAACTTACGCAAAAGTAGGGACTGCTAATTAATAATAATTATGCAATGAACAATATTATTTCTATAAAACAATGTATGTAAATATACATATAACCAATGTTATAAATATATCTTTAAAATAAGAATATTTAATGTTATATAATCCAAATGTTACATTGTGATACGTATATGCAAACATTTTCTAATTGTATAGAAAAATGCACGATCTTGAGTACAATTCGTATTTAGTAGGTGCGAGTGTAGCCTGATAGTTTGAAAATCAGGCTAGTACGAGTGATGTTTTGAAAGTTTTTATAAATTGGACGGGCCTTTAGGAGGGGGACATTGGGGGTCCTCAACACCGCATACAAAATTTGACAAACAATACGAACACCACAGCTTTAAAAAAGCAAACACCGCACACTGAAGGCATTTACATCAACACAACACCGCACACAATATCTCTCACCAAACACTACAAACACCACAGCTTTAAAATTCACCGCACACCGCAGCTTTGGAAAAGCAAACACCGCACACCGAAGGCATTTACATCAACACAACACCGCACTTTGAGAATTTTTTACCGCAACACCGCAAAAAATATTCATCAACACCACAATCCCCCGTGTCCCTCTCCTTTAGGCGATAAAACATCACGAGTATCCCGTTAAAACTACAAATTGTACGAGAAGATCGTGCAGCTTCAATGTTCTATGTAAATCTAGTATTGTGAATATTAAATGTGTTACATCTTGTTTTGATCTTGCGAGTGTTTTTTTATCTCGGCTCGTCTTTTCCCGCCATCAGCTATTGGCTTTAGTTTCGGTTTATGTTTCATTGCAGGAAAACTGTACGATTTAACGAGTTTTCGATCCTCTCGACTAAATAAAGGAACATTGTAAACGATGTTAGATACTTTAGAAAACCTTCTGTTATCGACATCATTGGGCAATGCAGTGTTTGTAGACTTAGGGGGGAGGGATGAGTCAGCTGTAGTAGGCTTTGACTCCGCGTTGTCCCTAGTAACTGGTCTTAATGCTACGATCGATCGGTTAGCTATCTTAGGCAATCCTGTTACCCAGTTATAGAATTCTGATTCATTAGACAAGTTTCTTCTCATGATCCTTGGTATATTAGCTGTGGTGCATGTTAACGGCGGGAAACTATCTTGGCTATTTTGTCTGTGTAATGTTGAGGTTTTACGCCGTCTTCCAATCTCTATACCACTGAATGTCTTTTCACGCCGTAGTACAGCAGGCTTGTCTAGTATAGATTCGTTTTCCAAGCGTGTTTTTTCTTTTATCATTGTTATAAGATCTTGCTTGACTTTTCGCTCCTCTAGTTTATGTTCTATGGTTGATTGGATCCGTTCTTTGTCTATCGCTTGTGTTTTTACTTGTAGTTTCTTTGCTCCTTCTTGAAAGATAGCCAGTGCTTTGTCGTAGACAGATTGATGCATGGTCTACTAGATACACGGCGCCAGTATTAGGGGTAAATAATGTACTATAGGTACCCAGTATAAGGGGTAAATACTGATATATATATATCCCAGAGCTACGGTGAGTGTACGCGAGTGTAATTATCAAGTTTGGTATAAATAAAGATGGTTTATAATGGACTAATGATTCCAGTGGGAATTATTAAACGTCAACAATGATCATTGCTTGGGATTAACATTCATATCAAAGAGGCTGACAACAATACATCTTGATTCAATATTCACCAGTATTTAATAATTAGCCGTCAATACAAACAATATTCAGTCATTTTTATCCAACCGTCAAAGATGTGTCAAAATCTATCTTAAACCGTTATATGGATTGCGCAAAACACGTCAAAAAAGTTTAGAAACTAATACACCGTATAAATGAGTGCTACTTACTACGTTATAGTCGCCATTTTTACTCCGACGAAGGGTTTACAGATCCGAATCGTCAGTAAGTAGCGAGTAAACAAGTATATATAGTTTGAGTCGGTGTTTGATATAAACGAGAGTCAATATAATGATATTGGTAACACCGTAAATATGTTAACTATACTTTATTGACGCTTGAAGCTTTAGCCCAACTCGTCGAAGGTTACGGTGATTACAAATTTTATTCTACTCTTGCGTATGGTGTAAAAGTTATTATTTTTTTATAATTTGCGAATTAATTCTATCGAAACTTCAGTGACACTCGCATTTAAACGCCATATAAGTTACCTTTGAAGTAAATTTAATGTGCAATTAATTGCAAGCACATATGTTGAAACTTATCTTCTTACAAAGTACTATACAATGTTATCGTTATGAAATATGCAGTTTGTGCAGCCTTGGTTTACACGAGATACCTGTGTTGTCGTTATGAAATATGCAGTTTGTGAAGCCTTGGTTTACACGGGATACCTGTGTTATCGTTATGAAATATGCAGTTTGTGCAGCCTTGGTTTACACGGGATACCTGTGTTATCGTTATGAAATATGCAGTTTGTGCAGCCTTGGTTTATACGGGATACCTGTGTTATCGTTATAAAATATGCAGTTTGTGCAGCCTTGGTTTATACGGGATACCTGTGTTATCGTTATGAAATATGCAGTTTGTGAAGCCTTGGTTTACACGGGATACCTGTGTTATCGTTATGAAATATGCAGTTTGTGAAGCCTTGGTTTATAAGGGATACCTGTGTTATCGTTATGAAATATGCAGTTTGTGCAGCCTTGGTTTATACGGGATACCTGTGTTATCGTTATGAAATATGCAGTTTGTGCAGCCTTGGTTTATACGGGTTACCTGTGTTATCGTTATGAAATATGCAGTTTGTGAAGCCTTGGTTTACACGGGATACCTGTGTGTTCTTCCCAGTGTGCAGTGGGCGTTGTTTTAGACAAAAGGGAATGTTCAAAGATAAAACTATCTCTAGTGTTCACAGTTCGGTGATAGTCTTGTTTGTGATGAGGCTGTCTCCAGTGATGACGATGGTATAGTTTAGTTTTGTAGTTCTGTTCGATATTTAAATACTGGGTGCCTGATACTGATTTGAGTCTGTTTCGATTTGTATTTTGTTGTTTTGTGTATTTGGCTACACTGGTATCATAGCTTTTCATATGTTCATCATCGAAAACCAATGTACTATTTTCTTCGTTTAAAACATCCAAGTGATTTAGTCTTTTGGTTCCGTTATAATCTATCCCTTGTTTGTGTTCTTTCAATGCAAAACAATCTGTTGTCCTCTTTAAACTTTTCCCGTTTGTTTGAATGTTTCTCGGCGTTGCCATGGCTTCCATATTGATTGGATCATGATAGGTTATTGGTATATCATTATGGCTGGTATTATTATATTGTTTGTCTATAGCTGGTAGTTTTTCATATTTATAAGTAGTAGTTCGTGATATAGGAATAGGTATTTTAGATGGTTTTTGTCTTGTCCTCTTTATTGGAGGTAAAGGCCTCTTTCTTTGGAAAACAGTAGCTTGTAACCCTAGAAAAGGGTTGCCTTGTCTTTCTCTTTTATTCATTTCTTGATGTAAATTAATTCCGCTACTAGAACCACGTTGATTAGTCAATACACTTATTTACTGTGATGCAGTATAGTTCATCGCCTTTTCTATCAACTCCCTTTGTCCAATTCTCTTTTCTAAATGATTCGCTAAGCAAAAATGGTGTAATTCCTTTTCACTTTGTTTTCTTCTAATTCAATTAATTGTTGTGCACAATTAACTAGTATAGTATAGTTAGAATATAACCAGCAGCAGCGACTAGTAGTGTATGTTGCCAGTAAAACCAATCCGTCTTGTTTGTAGTATATAGATCCCGGTATATTCAAACACTGATAGTGGTGTTCAATCAATATCTTGCGCCGTATATCCACTAACCAACCAGCAGTACAGCGAGTCAATAGCGGGGTGTTGTGTTTCGTGATCACTAGTAGATACTTGGATTGGTTTTGTCTATCTCTCCAGATGGCATCTGCAAAAACACGCGGTTATTGGCCTATTTTCTTTTTGCATAATTAAATGATTCTGTTTTGATCTCAGCGATATCCCCGTAGTGAATATATGACCAATAAACCCATTTACACTTTCTCAAGAGTTGTTCTCTCTCTCGTACTAGACTCGAAGAAATCAGTTTTATAGCATCTACATTGCTTGTTTGCTTTCTTCTAATTTCTCCCTTATACACAATATTCGGTTTTTTTCTTCGTTTATTTTTTAAAGAACTTTTTAGTGTTTCAAATTGATCTATATCGCTTTTTTTCTCGTTTTAACCCGGCTTTAGTCGTTCTTTTCTCATCGATATTTTCTTATTGAACAATTCTATTTGTCGTTATCATTCTTTCTTTATCTCTCTTTAACTATATTGAAGATTTTCTTCAGTTCTTTCTTGAACCGTGACTTTGTAAGTATGTTGTCGAGTATACAAACTACAACAAATTAATTCTTGGTATTAGTTAAAATAGAACTGTTTATGGAGTCCAGTCAGTGTTGATATCCAAATCATTAGATAATACAATGTTCAGTTAGATAACTAACCTTACAGCAAACCCACAGCCTTCAAGATTAGGTGTTTGTAGTTAATATAGTTATATACAATACAATACTAGTTAGATTATATACTAACCTTATAACAAACCCACAGCCTTCAGGGTTAGGTGTTTGTATCTAATATAGATATACAATACAAGCTATTCTGCAGTATTCACATTAACGAATTACACCTTTGACAGAATTGTTGGCTCTATATAATTATTAATATTAGTTTCACACTATCTTGGCAAAAATGTTAAGTAGAACGGCCTAAAGTGAATGCTTATTGGTTAAAACACGCTATCATTATGGATATCAGTATCAAGTGGAACTAGTTAGCTGGCTTTGTTTCTCATCTCATCATGTTTTTGCGTCATTCCGATATGAGCGGCTTGAATATGTAATGAAGCAATTGTTCTTCTTGTAGAAATGTGGTTGTTCGTGCGTTGGTGGGTTATATTCTACATGGATTGTTAACGAGAGATGGCCGTTGTGAGGCGATACGTGAACTGTTTAGTATAATTTTTATTAATGTTGAACAACACGGAGTCTTAGATCAACAGTGATCGCTGTCAGTAGCTATAGCAACTCCGTGAGAGCATTCAAAGAAATGTTCTATTTTCAACATGTGACAAAAGAGAGTTGGACAGTTTAGCATCAAAACAATACTTGAAACTATGATTTGAAAACAAAACAGTAGCATAATGATATGTGAAGAGAAGAGAAGAGAAGAGAAGAGAAGAGAAGAGAAGAGAAGAGAAGAGAAGAGAAGAGAAGAGAAGAGAAGAGAAGAGAAGAGAAGAGAAGAGAAGAGAAGAGAAGAGAAGAGAAGAGAAGAGAAGAGAAGAGAAGAGAAGAGAAGAGAAGAGAAGAGAAGAGAAGAGAAGAGAAGAGATCCATGTATGTTGCGTGTAATACTAGTGCTGCGTGTGGGAAGTGTTATAAAGGAGGGTAAAGTACCACTTGTTATGGGTGTCACGTGTGACCTTATTTGGTTCTGTTACAGTCACAATAAATCACGAATGGATATAACAAACTAATAGAGCTAGCTTATTGTGAATCAATAAAACAGGATTAAATACTGTACAAGGACTACCACATGCATAAACCATATCAGACGAACATGACATCCAAGTCATTACTTGCTATTTTGTACATAATAGTCATGTTTATTGTCCTGTGGCTATGTATATACACCTAATCCAAAAAACGTTGTCTGGTCCGCCGCACAGTCCTCACGCCAAGACTGTGAAAGATATTGGTTACATCTAACCAGTAATTAATTTATTTGCATGTTCACACTCTAGTGTGGTACTTTTTTCAACGAAATAGTGTTGTGTCTACTTTTATTTTCTTGTTTTATCACTCTCATCAAAATATTCACTGTGTTTTCCTTCACGGTCTTGGCGCGAGGACTGTGCGGCGGACCCGACAACGTTTTTTGGATTAGGTGTATATATTAGATTACCAGTAAATACGTTATTGACATACATTATATATTTACAATTCTGATTTACAATTGATGGCCCTTATGTATAGTATACTATAAAATACAACTTGAGTGCCGCAACTGTATAGTACTTAATTCTCTTTCCTTTTCAGTAAGGAATCGCTAATGTACAGTTTCATATTGAGAAATCTGACGTATTACAACCACTTTAAAGTAATTTCTGAATGATTGATGTTATGTGTTCGTTTGTTTGGGGGTAAATATAGCTTTAACTGCCCCCAGAACAAACAACCTCCTTTCCCTCGAACCCTTCTAGTGCGTACTTCGACTGTTATAATTAGTACAACAAAAATCACCTTCAAAATCACGCCTTGTACTAATAGGAATAGGTGTCTCAGAGGAGGGATGATGTACAATAGACCATAGTATGTGATAATTGACTATATAGTACAAGAACAATAATGCTAGCCATTTACATTTTCTGTAATGATAATGTTGATGTGCACTTTGGCCTTCCTCTATACAATAGTACAAAGCTGTCATCTATTTTGATGGTTGCTCTATGCAATACACTAAAGTACATAGCAGTCATCTCTTTTGGTGATATGGTACATTTGGGTTCTTTGTTTACAGCTCAAAAGAGGCACGACTCCTTTATATATATAATAGATTAGAAGTACAATCTCTTATGTAAAGATGGTCTTTGGTACTGAAGCCTGTCCACAACCAGTCTTTCACGATACACTATATATAGTACATATCTACTATCATCTCTTTTGTAATGACGATGGTGTTGGGCAGTTGGGTCTTTGGTAAGCCTGTTCACAACCCAAAGGAGGTAAAGACACTGCACGACCTCGCCTGTCATGAATATGTTTGTCGGAAAGAAATTCATTGTGAGTAGTGTCAAAAAAGACATCACTATCGGCACGTTTCCTGCCGTTCCATGAAGTCACTGCTGTATAGTCGGGGCAGCTGTTGGACTTTTTACGTGTGAAGACCTTGGGAATGGATGGCAAAGGAGCTTCGAGAGGTTTCAAAAAAGCTTTCTTCAACACAATGTTTTCGTACATAATGTCTTCATTGATGTCCTTTTCTTGGTTACGTACAAGATGGAGTATTTCTTCGACGTTTTCCTCTGCAGAAAGAATTTGTTTGAAGGAAATCGTTTTATCCATTCTTGACACAAGTAAACAACATGGTGTGTGTACAGGCTATAGCTACTTGGGCTCCTTACTGTTACTGTACAAGCTAGTCGATACTTGACCTGCTATCATGTGAAGTAATATTGATATCAGTAGTACAAACCACAGCAATTCTTACCAAACAAGGTATTCAATACTAGTAGTTATTAGTCCTGTTATAAGATTGTTATGTTTTTCAATATAAATAAAGATTAGTGTTGTCTATTAAGTACAGATTAGTACAAGACACCGATTGGCTACCGATCAAAGAGAGGCAATAAAAAGGTATGGCCATCAATAATAGTACATTGTTTTGTAAAGACATACACCATGGCCATTAATAATAATACATTGTCCTTTAAGGACGTACACCAATTACTAACAATAACATGGATTAAATTCTTTACAACTGCACATCCGATGTCATTTGTTAGTGGGTAAGACCGATAATGGACTTCAGTGTCAGTTGGGTGGCTAGATGAGCGGATCAGGCATCAGGGAGAAACACGGTTCGAAAGACCTCACAATAGAGGGTGGCCATGCAAGGGGTAACCCGTGACGCGTGATTTAGGTTAAAATAAGTGTGTGATTCGTGAAAATATCGAAATTTAGTTGTTATACGTGAATACTATGTTGAACGTGACTTAAATTTGTACGTGATGCGTGAATATCATAAATATCGATTCGTGAAACGTGATGACGAACCCCTTGGCCACGCTCACAATAGACTGGAAGGACTGGAAGATGGAAGAAATCACTAGGTAAAAGATGGAAACTAGGGAGTAAACTAGTATAAGATGGGTAAAAGATGGGTTAAAAGAGTTATACGGCAGTGGTCAGTACGTATGAAATCCGACAGACATAAAAAGAAATACATCACTAATAGGATAGCCAGGTGCATTATAGGTCGCGATGTTTATAAACAGTTATAATGTAACCGTTAGTCAGGGTGATAAAACACGACGCCATGGCCATCGCACGGTCACGTGACGTACCTAATATCACGTGATAAAAGATGAAACACACCGGAAAGAAAAGATTAGCGGTTTTCGTTTATCAAGTGATAGCTGTGAAATCGTATTCCTTGAATTACACCCTAAGGCATCAATAAATGAGCCGTGCGAGGACACCGACAAATAGAGTCATTGCCGGCCAAAATTGATCATAAATTATGTAGAGGACAATCGAATCGACCGTGTAAGTGAGTCATCAGACCCAAGGCGGGCATCTTTTGAAGTAGAAAGTAATTGTACATTTTGTAGACTGATTTTCTTGTTAGTCTTCTTTGTTTTTCACATGATAAGTTACTAGAACATCTCTCTTGTTTACATGTTCATTCGCTTCATTTTTTTGTCGTCAATAGTTGATGTATTTTGCGGAACCTTTAAACAGCACGCAAGCTTGACATGTTATTGAGTTCTGTGCGCGGTTTTATGCGCCACATTGTTTTATGTCATGTTAAATTTTTACTTGTTGACTTAATTGTTTACTGGCACGGGTAAACTTTATCAACCTTTGCCAATATGTACATTGTTTTTTTTCGATGAGTTAAGTTCAGTCTTTTTTCATGTCATTTGTCGATGTTGTTTTTCACTTGATGTTCTTCTAGTAATATTAAATGATAATATATGTTTTTAGACGCATCTAAAAATCTCGATGTTCTTCTAGTAGCATTAACAACAATGAATAAACCACTTAATAAAAGGAACCAGTTTTATGTTGATGATAATTGTTTGGTGTTTGTATTATCACACCTTAGTATCGGCCAAAAGATCGTGTGCCCAGAGAGGTGCAATATTATCATAACGAGAGACTTGTCCAATATTCAAAATACAAGGGATTTATTGCAGAAGGCAACGACAACGAAGTCAACGAAGACAACAAGTCAGCTATACTTGCTTCATTGAAACAGTAAAAGTCATTGGAAGCTATATATAGCACTGCAAACATATGTTTTTATAATAGCTTTTTCACATGATCTTGTCGTGATGCGCAATAGAGCAATATATATGTTTCGCATACGATTAATAATATATCATCAAATACATTAAATTATATAAACTGTCTCTTAGATCAATTTACTGATGGGAGGTTTTACTAATTATTGAATGTATTTAATTCAATATATATATATATATATATATATATATATATATATATATATATATATATATATATATATATATATATATATATATATATATATATATATATATATATATATATATATTCCATTCATGTCTCAATCCTCTATTCCCACTTATCTCTGTCGTTTCCCATTTTCCACAGTGTCGTCTCTATTAAATAATAAAGACATTGTGTGTTCTGTCTGTACCAGCGATATCTTGTGCACCTGGTATCTCTTATCGAATCGGTGGTGGGATTTTCCCATCTACGATATGTTATGTTACCATGGTTACACAATACACAAATGAACATGTTATAGCGATATAGAAGGCATACTTGGACTGGGTTCAATTCTGATCAGTACTGCAGCAACAGCGAGGAAGAACAAGATTGAGAACAGAAAAAGAACGACTGAGAAGCCGCAAAGACAAGACACATTTGAATCGTTGACGTGAAGGTGAGATAAAGTCTTATGCTAACATTATGTTATAACTGAGACTTTTACAAAAGATAAAGTGTTTGAACATGACAAAATTGTTGACTAAGAAGTTGTTTGATGACAACAACTACAAGGAATATTACATCGACTGACAAAACGAACTACTAACCAGCTTTATGAATATTGAATGGCTAACAATGACACCACTGTGTTTATAAATACCTTATTATAATAAGGAAGAAAAGCTCATAATGATAATACGAACGCATTCGGAAAACTACAAGTATCGTTTTTGGATCAATAGAAATTATTCGAACACAAACACGAACAATGCGAATAAAGATATTGGAAATTATGTTTTCCGTCAACGAAACAACTAGGGACTGTAAAATTCATTCATTCATTCATTCATTCATCCATTCTCATTCATTTAATTACTCATTTATAGAAGTATCCATCCTGATTCCAACCATCCATTCATTCATTCATTTATCCATCTATTATTTCATCCATTTTCCTTTCATTAATTTATCCATCCATCCATCGATCCAATCATCAATCCAACTATCCCTTTATTCGGCATTTATCCATCCATCCATCGATCCAATCTTCAATCCAACTATCCCTTTATTCGGCATTTATCCATCCATCAATCGATCCAATCATCAATCCAACTATCCCTTTATTCGGCATTTATCCATCCATCCATCGATCCAATCATCAATCCAACTATCCCTTTATTCGGCATTTATCCATCCATCCATCGATCCAATCATCAATCCAACTATCCCTTTATTCGGCATTTATCCATCCATCCATCGATCCAATCATCCATCCAACTATCCCTTTATTCGGCATTTATCCATCCATCCATCCATCCAACTATCCCTTTATTCGGCATTTATCCATCCATCCATCGATCCAATCATCCATCCAACTATCCCTTTATTCGGCATTTATCCATCCATCCAATCATCCATCCAACTATCCCTTTATTCGGCATTTATCCATCCATCCATCCATCCAATCATCCATCCAACTATCCCTTTATTCGGCATTTATCCATCCATCCATCGATCCAATCATCAATCCAACTATCCCTTTATTCGGCATTTATCCATCCATCCATCGATCCAATCATCCATCCAACTATCCCTTTATTCGGCATTTATCCATCCATCCATCGATCCAATCATCAATCCAACTATCCCTTTATTCGGCATTTATTCATCCATCCATCGATCCAATCATCAATCCAACTATCCCTTTATTCGGCATTTATCCATCCATCCAATCATCCATTCAACTATCCTTTTATTCCTTTTACTCCGACGAAGGGCTAAAGCTCGAAACGTCCATCCATCCATCCATCCATTTATCCATCCATCCATCCATCCATCCATCCATCCATCCATCCATCCATTTATCCATCCATCCATTTATTCAACTATCATTATATTCATCCATCCATCCATCCTTCCATAATTTATTATTGCGTCGAACTAGCTAACCATTCATCTATCCATCCATCCATTCATTAAAAGAATTACATTCCCCTCAGACGTCAAATTGACTGTAAAGATACATACTCCTTCCGCTAGTCGACTTTACCAAGTTTCCCCATGCAGTAAATCACCTCTTGAAGTGTGACAACACAATGTTAGTGTAGGAAACATTGCGTGTAAAAATCAACATGTGCCAGTACGAATGTAGTGTGCTTATAAAATACAGAATATAGTGAGTGACAGCAGGCCCACATAAGCTGTATATTTGCCAATATAATCAGCCTGCTTTAACAAATAAAAGATTATTATTATTATTAGCATACTCGCCTAGCCGTTTATTTTAATAATTATAGTAAAGAAACAATGCTTCTTCGATGTCTACGTAAACTATATCAGACAAAGTCGGCCGACTCGTTTAGCTGCAGGTCATAGACTGTGATAATGCTCACTTAGATATATAATAAAAAAACTCGTTATACATTTTTAATTAATCTCACCACTAAATATTGGAAACTAAGATGAAAAAACATAACGAAAAGAATGGAAGTGAAAGTGAAAACAAGGATACAAACAGGGATACTGTAAAACCCCGCGTATAAGAACCTAAAATTTAAGAAACTGTCAGGCTGAAATTTTTTTTTCAATAAAAAAAGCCATGTGCAAAAGCATTGACCTGTATGTGAATAAAATAGGAAGAAAGGTGTTGTAATGATGAAGTGAGTGATGAACCTAGATAGCCTGATTTCAAGTTAAGCACCATTTATATAAGAACCTGTTCAGGCTGACTTGGAAAAATCTAGGTTCTTCTATGCGGGGTTTTACTGTAGTAATGAATTAAAAACTTCGTACATAGATCGTGGATATATCGTGAGTTCTTTATTTAAAGAGGGTAGCACGAATAGTGAATTAGTACAATAGTAAACTTGTGGTCTCCAATATTTGAATGTAGAACAAGGAAGAAGATATGCAAAGGACAGCTGACATTATGTGTAGTTCTTTATCGTCGAACAAATGTTCGAAAGCAGTTGATGGATGATAAATGACAGGTGACGGTATAAAGATACCAGTATTGCATGCAATAGTCTACCACCCTTACTAGCCATGCGATAAGTGCTATAATACCACGGTCAATAAGGCTATGTAGATATAGGTAAGCTAGATCGATCGATGGATTTACTAGTCTATGACTACATGTACAGTAATGGATAGCCCACCATAATGTTACATTGGCTTACATCTCGCCCTTTTCTCTTAATACCTCAACACTGTGTATGTAAACGCTTAGCGAGGGACCATTTCTATCTAACCATTTGAAACACTACACCATGATCGCAAGGCAACATGGGATATATACTAATGAAAAATTAGAGGAGCGTTCTTTCCATGTGAAAAAAAGATTAACAAAATCTTTCGCCGATTGTGTACAATTCTAATTTATTGCATATATGTATTTTTTTACTTTCCACGTATTTAGTAAGCTTTGTAATTCAAACCTTGTAATTTCAATTTTTGATTTTTATGTCGTGGGCCAAATGGGGAACCAGTCATTTTGTAATTTTACTGAATTTGTCTGCCCACCTTTGTTTGTATTTTATGTATGTGTATGTCAGTATATTCAATTTGAATGCAGTATACAAAACGTTTAGGAACAGATTTATGATATCGTTTACAAATAAAAGTCTTTGCTATGTCTCTAGGCGTTCATTTATAGCTGGGTCGCCATTTTGAATCCGTAGTTTTCCTCGCGAGTGTTTGAAGTGAAACTATATAAGAAGTCAAAACAGCTCAATTGTCTCTTTCACTTTCAAAATGTTGAAAATAAGATGAATAATTGTGAGATGTCTTGCTGTGTTCATGTGTTGCTGGTGAGATTTTTATCGGCGTTTTTAAGATGAAAGTCTTGTTGTTATCACAACCTGTAAGCTTCTCTCACACGGCGTCTATATCTATTAGTATAGCGGTATTAGTCGGCTGTAGATGGATGACAATGATTGGTTGAAAACCTCTATAGATCGACCGCGTTTGGTTGAAAACCTCTTTAGATCGACCACGATGATTGGTTGAAAACCTCTATAGATCGACCACGGTGATTGGTTGAAAACCTCTATAGATCGACCGCGTTTGGTTGAAAACCTCCATAGATCAACCATGATAATTAATCGTGAG
The DNA here is from genome assembly GCA_949775045.1 of Metridium senile. NCBI lineage: Eukaryota > Metazoa > Cnidaria > Anthozoa > Actiniaria > Metridiidae > Metridium > Metridium senile. The sequence continues at coordinate 22,654,947 of OX459098.1, read as the reverse complement.
CCTCCATAGATCGACCACGATGATTGGTCGGATATTATATTGTTATAAAGCGGTATCTTGCTAAAGTACTACCAAAATGTTTTCAGCCGTGTGGCATTAGAAAAACCATTTATATTATAGAAATAATGGCAAAGTACCACAGACAGGAATGGAAGTCTGAAACTACAGACTTGACTTCTTAAACCATGAATGGAAACTAGCGAGTACACTAGTATAGGCTGCGTCGGTGTTTGATATAAACGATAGGTAGTAGAATGAAAATTTTAAAACCATGGTTAACTTAAACTAATAGAATCATTCCCAGTGGTTTATTATTAAAAACAAAACTCCTCATTAATAGTTAAAAAAGCTGCGAAAAGAGCGGAAGAGATAGAAAGAGAAAACAGGGAGTCATGACGACTGTAAGATGTCATACTTGCATGAAGAATTATACTCCATTGTTCCGCTAGCATGAAAGTCGAAAAATAGACAAGAATACACAAGAAAAGGTGAAACTAGCACAATTAAACTGAACAGAGGAACAAAACAGCCATTAAGGAATATAAGAAGTTGAAATAGCCAATAAAAATGTACACGAGACGGAAGAGGAATGAATTGAAGAAGGGAGTTAAGTATTATCTCTGTTTTTATCAAGAGCAAGGAAATGTTTTTATGATATTCGGCTAATAAACGGAACAACTTTCGATAATATCATTGACAAAAATCATGAATGTGTAATGGTTAAGATATCGCCTATCTGTGTTCCCACGACAACCCAACCATAACAAAGATAGTGATTTTCTAACGAGTGGCGTCGAACGACTCAAGTCGTAAGTAGGTGTCACTTAACACTGGGTAGTTTTAGGCTCGTTTCAAAGTGCCTTCACCACAGTTTATGTTTGAAACATTAAGGGATATATTGCATCTCAGCTGCTATTAGCATAACAATATCATCATTTTCTTGCTGTAATTGTCCATCACTATGGGGTTTCGGCGGCGCTGAAATTACGCTCTCGACATGCCTATTATTGGCATTGCTCTGTTTTATTCAATATTTGTCAAGTACATGCAAAGTGTTTTGACAATGTTAGAAAAAACGGCGACTGGTGAGTACAGCTTGTTTAGAATAGTTACTATTGAATTGTTATTTAGTTAGTATTGCAGGGTTATAATAGCTAGTATTGCATGGTAATAATAGTTAGTATTGAATTGTTAGTTGGTATTGCATGGTTATAATAGTTGGTATTGCATGGTAATAATAGTTAGTATTGAATTGTTAGTTGGTATTGCATGGTTATAATAGTTGGTATTGCATGGTAATAATAGTTAGTATTGAATTGTTAGTTGGTATTGCATGGTTATAATAGTTGGTATTGCATGGTAATAATAGTTAGTATTGAATTGTTAGTTGGTATTGTATGCATGGATATATAATAGTTAGTGTTGAATTGTTATTTAGTTGGTATTGCATGGATATAATAGTTAGTATTGCATGGTAATAATAGTTAGGCCTCGTCTACACGAATCCGATCCGGCTGAAACCGCATAGAAATATTTGCGTCCACACGAATCCGCGTATCCGGAGGATTCAAGTAAAAGTATGCAGTTTCGGTGACCGGATTCAATGGATTCGTGTGGACGATAGGCCGATTCGCATCAAAAAGTATGCGGTTTCAAAAGTATCCGGATCCGTGTAAACGGGGTCTTAGTATTGCATGGTTATAATAGAGTGGTTTTCATAACCCGTGAAACACACTTTAGCGTAATATTACACTTTGTTTCACGGGTTAATGAAAACCACTCTAGTTGGTATTGCATGGTAATAATAGTTAGTATTGCATGGTAATAATAGTTAGAGTGAAGGCATTTAACCCGTGAAATAGATATTAGACTAATACACCTTAGCAGTCTCTAATTCTATTGTTTTCTTTTGTGTCTATTTGACTATTACACTTTAGCAAGCAATTTCTATTTCACGGGTTAACTGACTTCACTCTAGCATTGCATTTATTTTGCCAGTTTAAAAATAGCAATAAATAATAAGTTAAACAACATGGTAATGAGTAAAGGCCTATGTTCAAGTCCTTATCTGATTGCATGACTTTGAGGGTGAGTTAAAAGGGTTGTTAAGGACCATATTACCTCATCTAGTTGTTGTTTTGACTTAAGTTATAGCAGAATCGATTTGAGGGGATTTAGGATATTCTCACGACTCTAAAGACACGAGAGAAGGAGGCTTTGCCATATTGAATATAGTGAACAACATAGTCGATGGTTTTGAAGTGTGCGTCATTTTGTTATAGTTTTCCTCAGTTAACTTTTGAAAATACTAAAATTAAATGTTAAGACTTCATCAAAAGATTACTGTCATCATGGCGGGAAATACAGACTTTCTTCGCTCTGAGATATACACAGACTAAAAAAGGTTTTCTACATTTATCTAGCGTTCTTAATTAACGTGCCAATGGCAATCACGGCAATATTATTAACCAAAAAGAAAAAACAAATTACTAAAAAAATAAAATATGATTTATTACAAGGGCGGAATCCAAAACAGGTAGTACAACTGAACACGTTTAAACCGGTTTGACAAGAAAATTTATCATTTAACATATCTTTATATATTCACCTGTGAATTTCTTTTAGCAAAACTATTGAATTGTCCATAATATTATGACTGATATAGTAATACAGCACATCACAAACCATAAGCTCAGTCTGGTTACACTTTACATTAACAAATTATTTTATATTGTTAAAAGAAATTAATATCGGCGATTTTCGTTGCTCAGCGTCGTCTAGGGTTTCTCTCTTTGGATAATAGATTCATTTAGTCAATGTGCTTCTAATGTTATTCAGACAAAAAAAAAACATAAATCCAAATGAATTCTAAGAAATAGAATGTCAGTAAGAGCAACGTGTACGGTTAGCTGTGATTGGCTAGCTCCACAAGGCACTTTCAAGTGCTATCACTCAAAGAAGTCGCTTCTTCTTGCTACTGTTTACAGCCAAAAACAAAAACCTTTTTCATTCAGAACAGCTTGTATTCACTTTTCCTTAGATGACAGTAAGTCTTTCATTCAAGTTATACACCGTTCTGATTCATTAAAAAGGAATACAAAGTAAGAAAAACATCACAAAAAAAACGCCTTAAGCGAGGTTACCATAACAAAGTCGACACAACATAGTAACAAGCTGGAAGATTCTAGAAACAATACACCACACGCTGGAAATGACTATCAGTAGAAAGGCTTGCGTGATAGCATGACGGCACAGCTATGATTACTGGAGCAAGACTACTATTATACGACTATTAATGGCCTTATTGTTGTTGTTTCTTGTAGAATAGATGGTAAAGTAAAAACACCATCATGACTACTATCCCTTCCAACCCAAAACCAGCAAGAAAAATATCGTACAAAGAACAACAGTCAGTTGACGAGATTCTACAACTAGTACAGGATCAAACAAGAAAGATATCATTATCTAAGGCTGACTATCGTACTCAGAAACGACTCGAAAGAACAGCATCACAGATAGAAGATGATAGTGACTTTTTTGATGACTCTAGCTATGGAACGGCAAGTTCTGAGATGTCTTACAGCCCACCATCATCACAAGAAACAATGTTTTCAAACGCCTCTTGGGAATCAAGTCACAGTGGACAAAGACAATCATCAAGCGGGGATTTGATGATAAGTAAGCGTGGTTTACCGCCATTGGAACCAATAAAGACAAAAACATTTATAACACCTCGGCCACCATCACGACTAACTACACATGAATCATTCGATACTGATGAAGTAAAAAGACCTGTACGGCCAATGTCTGCACGCGGTCAACGAACAATTTCTAATGCAGGACGCGTACGAGGCCTAACTACATAAACCACGCTATTTACTACTATTGACTTTGGGAAATTCTATAAAGTGAGCAACTCAAATATTTATCTGATTACAGAGTAGACAACTATACGACGTATAATATGTAAAAATATATTAGTAGTTACTATATAAAAAGATATAAGGTGATACAAGCAGAATTACTGTTTATTCGTACGTGGCATGTTAATAATATCTATAGCCCGCACGCAATACTTATAAACACTTAACTCCTCCAACTACAGTCAGTTTATTAATTGAATTTAGGTAAGTAAACTGATACAGAAACAGGATTAGCCATGAAACACGTAGCTTTTTTTCTAATTAATTAAAAGTCAAATTAGCAACTTTCAAAAAAGGACAAGTGTCTGAAAAGTCAGCGTGCAACGTAATTTTTGTCTTATTACTAAAATATGGTTATTATTATTATTATTTTCATTATAAGTTACCATTTTTACTCTAAGTGTATTTATGGACAGAAGCAATATTCAGTCGAGAGTAAAATTAGCAACTTTCAAAAAAGGAAAAGGAAGGTTTTTTTTAGTACAAGAGTCTGAAAAGTCAGCGAGTTATAACGTCATTTTCATTATAAGCTACCATTTTTACTCTATAATTGCATTTATGGACAGAAGCAGTATTTATTTAGTAGTAGTAGTAGTTGGTTGATATATTCAGTCAAGAGGAGCTCGACAGGTTAGCTCTTATGTCACTATAGAGACTAAGATAAGATATGAGTAGACTAATACTTGCAGTTAATGGTTTATAGAACCTTTCAATCCGACATGTGAAACAGGATGACAAAAACAAAACAAAAACTATTTGTTCAATATTATTATTATTAAATAGAAGTTATTATAATAAAAACATACATTAAAATTGGATGATGTTTGGCAGATGTGCATGAAGGACTTTTACGGGTGACAGGTTATTGAAAGAAGTCGATTCACAAAAATAAACAAATACTATATTGGGAGACAACTCGACGGATAACTGTAGCAAATGATCATGAAATTACGTCATGGTGACGTCAATCACGAGAGCTATTTTATAGCCAGAGGGTGTCTAATGACTATAGGGGGTTGACATAGAGGGAGATTTGTTGTTAATTCATTAGAACGAAGTCAACAATCTATTTAAAACATATGATTAAAAATTCCCTTAATACACACCTGCCCGAGGAGATTGCTATAACAATAATAACCCTCCCTTCCCCTCCCCTGTTTGTTAGGCTTGCCCAAAGGGTGATCTATCTTTACTAAGCTCGCATTCATTAGAGTGAAGTCAACAATCTATTTAAAACATATGATTAAAAATTCCCTTAATACACACCTGCCCGAGGAGATTGTTATGACAATAATAACCCTCCCTTCCCTTCCCCTCCCCTGTTTGTTAGGCTTGTCAAAGGGGTGATCTATCTTTACTAAGCTCGCATTCATTAGAGTGAAGTCAACAATCTATTTAAAACAAAAATCCCTTAATACACACCTGCCTGAGGAGATATAACAATAACCCTCCCTTCCCCTCCCCTGTTTGCTAGTCTTGCCTAAGGGCAGATCTATCTTTACTAAGCTGGTTTTAACTAACAGCAAATATCACAAGTAATGTTACTTTAGACTCTTTTCACATAGGTGTGTAAAATAACAACACAATTGGCCATGTTCTAAATGAGGAGGGGACTGGGTACTAGTTTCTAGATTTAATGCAATTAAAAAATATAGCCCATAGCATGAAAGAGCAGAAAAGCGTTTCTCATGCATCGTTCGAGAATGAAAAAGAAACCGCCCAGTTTTGTAAAGCACATATATCAAAGAAAAAACTGCACCAAAAATAACGTGAAACCGAAACCCTTACGCCCCCTGTAGATCTATTATCTTGGAACATAACACGTTGTTGCAGTGGTAGATGTAGTCTCCCTCGCAGCCGTTATTAGTGTCGGGCTTCCTGTCCCTCCCCAGGTAGATGATGAAACAACTATTTCTTTCTTTCAAAGCGTGTAATAAATTATAAATTACGTTGATATAACCGATAGCCTTTGCAGGAGTGTGGACTTCTGTAGCTTCGTCTGTTACAATGTTTATTGAATTTGATGTATACTGCAAGGCACACGGGTCTTTGACAACCCTACTGGAGGGGGGTGGGGAGGGGCGTAATTATAATCGACAAAAACCGCACCAAAATTTGGTAAAAACCGCAACCGCAAGATTTGTAAAACCGTAAAACCGCAGATATAAATGAAAAGACCGCAAAACCGCACCAAAAAGAACGCGAAACCGCATCACCGCAAACCCTTCCGCCCCCTGCTACTGCCCTGTTGTTGTGATCTAGAGGTTGTGTGTAGGACCATTTGTTTGGGTGGGGTATTTGTTTGGGTGGGGTATTTGAAGTGGTCTTGACTGTACAGATCCATTAGTCAAGCCTGATAGACACCATTCAATACAAACTAACAAACAAACACACAAAACAACGATAACCAGTGAAGGCTTAAGTTATATCTAGCTGTAGTAAACAATGAAGGCTTAGATTATATCTAGCTGTATTAAACGAGTCAAGTCGGGAGTAGGTTAGGATCCGTTGGCAGATGTGAAGAGAAAACGGATCAAGAGGTAATTGCCATAGCAACTATCCTCTATCTACCGTCAACAAACAAGTGTCAATACAAAAGAAGGATTAACACCAACCAGAACTAATTAAATATGAGCGAGGTTTTTGATTGATATGTGTTGTGAGAAATAACTGAAGGATTAGAGTGTCTAGAGTAGACAAGTCATGAAAACTGTACATGTATTGATAATGGTTGAAATAAACGGCAATACGAACAGTATAATAACCTAGAACCTTAATACTACCCCCTCCCCACCCCCCAGAAAGAACTAAAGAACCGACGATTCATTACTAATGTATAATGGTCAACGATGTTGTGTTTAACAAATTGAATTGTTTGCTAGAGTGATTTTCCTTCATCCGTGCAACGAAGTAGACTAGTTAGTGAGTAATAGTCGAAATAAAACAAAAGAAAACAATGGGATTAGTGTGTACTATTATGTATTACGTTGACTATTCTTTCACAGACCAAGGAAAAATCATTTAAGCACTGAGTAGAGTAGAACTAAAATGACTAATGTTGTTAACAATGAATGAGACTTGAGAAACATCAAGAAAGTACATTACAAAATAGTTGAATAATAATGATCAATTAATCCATCATAACAAGCTTGTTTTAATATTAAAAAGTGATTGCAATAGAGTCGAACTGTTTCTTCGATCATTCGTTTTAGAATATATAATCACTTCATGGATTGTTTCTTCGATCATTCATTCTAGAATACACAATCACTTCATGACAAACTGTGAAGTACTTTTGTTATTTGTCACATATCATGTACATAAATAGTTTATTTACACACTATGTATACTAACTATCTTTCTCATATATCGATACATTAGGTCGTTAGTATTAGTCCTCCCTAGCAGGCAAAACTGATGTTCGATGCGAATCATACTGCGTTATGTGAACACATTAAAAATATTAAAGACCAATAGATATTTCATCAACTAATTAACAAAGTCACCTCCAAATGAGGTGTGTAAACTTATGTACATTGCTGTCAAATAAAGTTACTATCATCATCGATATATGGTTATTATTATTGCAATACCGAATATCATGTCCTGCATTCATACCGTAGCGTTTGAAATAGACATGTAGTCGCGTTAATAGACGGTGGTGTACGGTCCTGTTAAATAGACGGTGGTGTTGTCTGTATTGGTGGCAGATGTACAAGTGTATATGGTGCACCAACACTACCAGAAGCAGAAGTACCTCGCAGTAAAGGGATCTCACTAGGATGAACTGGCTCTATGTTCAAGTTCATGTATGTTCTTCCTCGGCTTTTCGAACTGTGTCTCTTAGCGGGACTAGTAGACCGTGATTCAGCTATCTGTTTGTGGCTCTTTGTAGATACAGGTCTACTATCACTATAATTGTTCTCTGGTGAATATAGAACGTATTTTCTACTGCTTAGTTTCCTGGACACGAATTCTTGTTGTGGCCAGGAAGAGTTAAGTTCTAGTGGTGGTGGTGGGGACATAGGACGAGTAAACCTGTCCATACCGCAAGGCGACATTGTAAGTCTATCCATACCAATGGTGTTAGATGAAGACATGACCAATCTATCTACAATACTATTACCAGGAGCTGCTAGTCTGTCCACCGCACCACTGCTATTACCAGACACTGTACCAGTACTATGTACCCTGGACAAGCTGATCTTTCGTGGGTTGTTCGGCGTCTCATAACTACATTTTCTATGTAACCGTCTAGATCCTGGCCGTCCAGAAGGCGGCCGTGGTGCGACCAGTTTGCTGTCTTCTGGAGTAGACACGACGGTTCTAACGTCTTTAATGGTTACGTTATGGTTTAAATCGTTACCATTAAAATCAATCAAGTCGATCGTATTATCATCAATGAGTTTAAGATCAACTTGTGATGTCTGTAAAGATTCCTGGTCTCGTATAAACCGCAACACTAAGTCACGTTTAGCTTCATCTACATCTGCTGTATTCTCAAGATCGGCTAAAGCAGTGTTGGTGGACATTATCAAACCATATATATTACACAATTAACAGATTTCGTGGAGTATTTTCCAAAGATATTTCACCAGTGTAATGAGGTTTTGAAGCTATTATAATGGCTGATCGCACACTTCATTAGTTTTGTTGCTCAAATCAATATCAGTTCTCTAACATGAAACCCTGGCGGTTTGTTAACACTCTGTTAGCAATAAACCTGGTTCAACCACATCTACATATAGTCAATCGCTAAAAAACACTTTGTCAAGGCTAGACAAGGTCGATAGACAGTAAAATAACTGACTAGTAGGGTTCCTTGGCAACCAATGTTGTATTCATTGTTGTTAAGAAATGTTAGTCTACCCTGATTAGTTAATATGTACAAGTACATATATATGCATGTTAATGAGTTCAAACGTCGTCATAATATAACCAAAACAAGACAGTTTTATTGATATAATTTACATGGAAAACCCTTGATAATCGAAAGGAAAACTTGAAACAATACTATTAAAAGATTGATAGACATTTACAGAGCATAAAAAGCGACTTTTCGATGAGAGAAATACAACCAAACATAACATGCATAGTCTTAAAAGTCGTTCCAGCCGACTAACTCGAAACCGTAAAACAATGAGCTCTTTTCTGTTTTTGGTTTAAGGCTTACAGATGATATTAAGAATCGCTTTTTATAGTACAAAATAGTACAAATTTACCCTAGGGGACCCTGGTACGCTAGTTTTGTCATTTCCCTAGGGGACCCTAGTACGCTAGTTATGTCATTTCCCTAGGGGACCCTAGTACTCTAGTTGTGTCATGATATGGCACTAAATGTTTTTCGCCATAGGATAGAGACGCGAGATTTAGTATGCATAATTACTGTTTTGTAACAGCCAATATAAATAGAAATAAAACATCAAGGGTTGTTTTTCAACATCCGACATGATCAATAATGTACGAGACATTTATTGTAAAAGGGCTTGTTAGACCTGTGTTAATGATATATTTACAGAAAAGCTCAATATGTTCATTTGTTAACCGGGTCTTTATCACCATATCGATCAATTGAAATAGCGTTAGATAGGGAATACATACATTAAATACATACAGAATATATAAACTATATACAAACAGAATATACATATACAATACGTACACAAATACAAACAGAATATACAATACATACACTATATACAAACAGAATATACAATACAATACATACACAAATACATACAGAATATACAATACATACACTATATAATAATAAAAATAAAAGAAAAAGGTTGAAGAAAAAAAGAGAATGTTGAAAAATGAAAACGAAATGCGAGAAGTGAAGGAAAACAACAAATGTGAAAAGGATGAAAACAGCAAAACATAAAAAAAGAAAAGAGGCAACACAGTGTATATAGGAAATACCAAAAAATAGAAAACAAGCCAGAGGAGAGAAAAAGAGAAAAAATGTCGATAAAATGAAAGAAAACGGGAATGAAATGGGAATACAATGGAAAAATAATGAAAAGAAAATAGAAGAAAAGAAAATGGGAATAAAATGGAAAAATAATGAAAAGAAAATAGATAAAAGAAAATGTGAATAAAATGGAAAGATAATCAAAAGAAAATAGAAAAGAAATATATGAAGAGAAAGCAATAAGAAAGAGTCGGAAGAAAGAAAGGAGAGTTCATGAAAAGATGAAATGAGCCGATATTAGACTAACAAAAACACTCCGGGACTAGCACGTTCATATATATTCTATACAGACTGTAGAAGTATTCAAGACCACCAACCGACCGTTTTTAGAATGATTCGTTTTAATTATCTTGGTCAAACAAAGGTACTAAGACAGCCATTGGTAATCCTGGTTTAGTAGTTGACACTATGAACGCGTTAATATAACACTTTTATAAACAAACATTACAGTTAATCACGTCCTTCTCTGCTATACGTACTGAGCACATACAACTGTACATCTACATAGATAGCTAGGCAGATCAACAGCCTATAATAGTTCAAACTTGACATGAATAGCAAGGTCAAAAACACTCTCTTTTGACATCAGATAAATTAGGTGTCCATGATTTATTAATGACTTCAATGTCGATCTTATTTAACTTAATAATATTCTTAAAGGTCTTGTAATGAGCTTTATGAATGGTGTACTAATCCCTAGCAACAGGGTTAGTGTTTTATCTTCTTGTGTCATCTCTCAATGTAAAGTAAATGTGTTGTAAGAAGGTCTGTATAGGAAGTAAATTTACATACAATTATACATGTCAACTACTGGACGGTAATGCAAACACAGCACTCTATTCAGCTGACACACAACGTCTTACCTTGCTAGCAGATGAAACTAATGCTATTGAGAAGGAAGACGAAGAAGAATGTATTCTATATCAGAAGAAGATAGTTTTTTACCGGCTATTATCAGCAATAACCCAGCAAAACAACTGGCTCAGATACGAGGCTATTATGAACAACAAAAAATGCGGCAAATTTATCTCGCAAAGGATATGGAAGAAATACGTATGGCTTATGCAATGAGGATTTGTCAAGAGAAAGAAAGAATGAGAAAATCATTGTGGGAATTGGATAATAGAAAACGACGTCTTATGTTACAAGTTACTAATAACAAGACACCAAGTAGCTACACTACAAAGAATAAAGGCAATAGATCAAAAGATTCCACTCGACTACATCGACGTCAAGGTGAACGCAAAGAACAACGTAAAACAGACACGAAGACGACTAAACCAGGGGCTCGTGAAAAGACTAGATTGACTACAGGCATAGAAAGATCGAAAAGTCGACAACCTGAACACAATGCACAACGAAAACTAAGCAAACAAATAAAACCTGAAATACCACGCTATCTACTGTGCTAGCGGGAAAAGGTAAAATAAAATAAAAGAATACTATTTCTTTTCATTCACATTGAATAGTTAATGGTAAAGCACTGGATTGAGATCAGTAACACTAAGTATCGATCCAGAAATGATCATTATACATTGAGAGCGTAAAACAAATCCTCTGTGTCAACAAAACCACTCTACAAGAAAAGACTCAAAGCGGATTGTTAGGATTTGACTTTTAATTAAAGAAAGGAAGTGTACGATTAAGAGATAACAAGAAAACCTCTTTAATGGTTGCTATTATGGTTATTGGTAATAGAATTGTTAACTATAGCAGTGGTTACTATGGTATTACAGCCGTTAGTTACCGTCAACAGTAAACCACCCAGACAGGTCATAGAACCCATTAAGAAAAGGTAAATAACAATCTTTTTAGAATAATGTTACGACATCGTGTGGAGAATCCATCAAGCAGCATGATCAAACGTTCGATAACGTTGTTGATTGCAGTATTATGATAACTAAAAGTATTAAAAATGAAAACTATAACCGCCATTACTGCTGTGATAATGGAGAAATTTTACCGAACATATGAACAGCTGTTTCCATCGAGCGGTTTGAGAGTCACGTGATCACTAAATGGAAACCAGTATGTTATTACACTTCCTTGTCACGTGACCGTACATTCTAACAATAAACGTCTAGCTATAAAAAAAAATCACATTAAACCCCTCTCCCACTAAAAAGAACAAAAACGAAAAAACATTTCGTAAAACTGCAATTGATGTATGTGTATTTATCGCTTTTTAACTAAACCATTGCATTGTATATTAACATTGTCCAGTCTATTATTAGAGATATTAAAAACCCTTAGTTGTTTTATATGACATTTGTGTAATACACACTTAATTGTCTTCCTAAATTATGTTAAAAGAACGAGACTAAAAGTCTGTGATGTTTAGAGTATATTAGCAGGTATTTGTTAGAGACCTTCTGAATAGTCTCAAACAGACGTAAGGCTAAATAAAGTTATTCATACATTACTAGTCCACCAGGTTGTCAAGTCAACCATTTCAAATGTCTGGTTCTAGTGATATATTTAAATACATAAAAATTATGTTAAAATTACGAGACTAAAAGTCTGTGATCTTTAGAGTATATTAGCAGGTATTTGCTTAGAAACCTGAACAGTCTCAAACAGGAGGCTAATTCACCAGTTGGTCAATTCAACCATTTCAAATGTCTGGTTCTAGTGGTATATTTAATTATACGTATTATTACTTAAATTATGTTAAAAACAGTTCTGAGGCTATTTCACCAGTTGGTCAAATCAACCATTTCAAATGTCTGGTTCTATTTAAATTATGTTAAAAGTACGAGACTAAAAGTCTGTGATGTTTAGAGTATATTAGCATGTTTTTGCTTAGAAACCTGAACAGTCTCAAGCAGTCCTGGGGCTACTTCACCAGTTGGTCAATTCAACCATTTCAAATGTCTGGTTCTAGTGGTATATTTAAATACATAAAAATTATTTTAAAATTACGAGACTAAAAGTCTGTGATCTTTACAGTATATTAGCATGTTTTTGCTTAGAAACCTAAACAGTCTCTAACAGACCTGAGGCTAATTCATCAGTTGGCCAATTCAACCATTTCAAATGTCTGGTTCTAGTGGTATATTTATTACATGTATTATTACCATGGATTGATTTAAACCTTCTGCAGTAGATCTTTGGCATCTCTTAGTGATTTCTCATCCTAGGAACAAAAACATAATGTATGATTTGAAATGTGTTGCTTATCCCTAGAGGGGGTAGTCAGGGGTAAAAGTATCAGGTATCCTTGTTGCATCCCTTAGTGGTTAAAATCAGCGATTTGGTATCTTTCAGGGTATTAGAATTTCGTATATTTCGTACATATTTTGGTATCCATCCAATTATTTCGATGTTTTTTTTTTCGTTTTATTTTTTGGTGTGGTATCTGTTACAAATGGTCTGTGCTACGCCCATTTTACTACCGGTATCTTTTAGTGGTGTTCTTAAAGATTCCCGAGGCATACCTAATACGTTTACCCCTGAGTCCCCCTGTTCATAATATTATATAGCACATTTAACATATACAGTCATTTCATAAAAGTTGTCCCGGCTAAAGCAATGAGTGTAAACTGGGTTTGACGCTGGTAATATATTGAAATCAGAATTGTTTTCTAAAGAATTCGAACTAACACTTAAATGCATGTGAGTATTTTCACCTGCTTGCTATTGTATTTTGTATTTTGTTGATGACAAGTGTAATTTCAATACATTATCAGCACATAACCAGCATTCATTTCGGTCTTGGTTTGATGCTTGTTGCTTATGCCGCAACAACGACTTTTGAAATAAATGTCAACATGGCCTACAAGGGTACCGAGATAAAATAACTAATTGTTTTTAACTATTATAACTATTGTTTTTAACTAACTGATCTTTGACTAATAAAATATTTTAGCTCAAAAAGCTGTTTTTCCCCTTCTTTTTGTCAACTTCAAACAAACAAACAAACAAACAAACAAACAACAAACAAACACACAAACGAACGAACGAACGAACGAATGAGCGAACGAACAAACAAATGAACAAACAAACAAACAAACAAACAAATGAACAAACAAACAAACAAACAACAGACAGACAAACAAACAAACAAACAAACAAACCGACAAACAAACAAACAAACAAACAAACAGACAAACAAACAAATAAACAAACAAACAAACAGACAAACAAACAGACAAACAAACAGACAAACAAACAAACAAACAAACGGACAAACAAACGGACAAACAAACAAACAGACAAACAAATAAACAAACAGACAAACAAACAGACAAACAAACGAACGAACGAACGAACGAATGAGCGAACGAACAAACAAATGAACAAACAAACAAACAAACAAACAAATGAACAAACAAACAAACAAACAACAGACAGACAAACAAACAAACAAACAAACAAACAAACCGACAAACAAACAAACAAACAAACAAACAGACAAACAAACAAATAAACAAACAAACAAACAGACAAACAAACAGACAAACAAACAGACAAACAAACAAACAAACAAACGGACAAACAAACGGACAAACAAACAAACAGACAAACAAATAAACAAACAGACAAACAAACAGACAAACAAACAAACAAACAAACAAACAGACAAACAAACAAACAGACAAACAACCAACCAACCAACCAAACAAACAAACGAACAAACAAACAAACAGATAGTAAAGTATGGGTTAATGGTAAACTTACATCTTCTGACTTGGGTGTCATGTTGATAACCTTTTGTAGCCATTCTTTACATTGACTGTATTGACTTTGTTCATAGTAACACTAGATAAAAAAAACACACCCATCATTAAGACAACAAAATAGACACAGCCTGAGTATTGCATCTGTATATAAAATGTAAAATAAATATCACTGTCTCTCTGCATAAAACAGACTACCATATTTACTTGAATTTTCTCGATCTCACAGTCCCCTTCTTGATCAGAACTACGAATATTGGGGAGATACCTTAATGGACGAGCGGTGAAATATAATTACTTTAAACTGAAGAATATAGCTTTTGATAAAGATTTACTTATGATGCTGTTCTAGAGTAACATTATGGCATTAAAATGTGGCGCTTATTTGAGGGTGGCACTTATTCAAGTAAATATGGTACTTGTTCTTGTTATCTATCAACAGCTTTAGTTACACCCTCATCAACTATTAGCTGAAATAACACTCATATTCATAGTCTACCGGTGGGTCTAGCACATAGTCCATTTATTATAATGATATACCTTTGCAATCCAAAATGAATTTGTCAGCCAAAATCCAGGGTCTAGATTTTCTGCCTGAATCAACACAAAACAAAAAATGTTGAATAAAACAAATTATCAACACATGTCAAAAATACATTAAGGTTACAGTCCACCTTCGCGGGGTGTCTCAGTAAAAAAATCATTAGCTCGTCAGATTAAATAATATTTCAAAGATTTACACATCATCTTAAAGCTAAATAACCATAAAATACGCCTGTGTAATTTGTTTTACCGAAATGCTCATGTATAAAGAGTTGTGATGCTTTAAACTCAAAACGACCGTCTTTGTTTGAGCGAATTGATCTAAAAAAGTTCTCATTGTATTGTCGCCTTTTCTGCATAATGTCAATCAGCACATACGTGCCTTCCAAAACGTGTGAGGCTTTGTCAATATTTCACTTAGTTCAGATATAAATTAGAGTTGAAGCCGGAGATTCAATTATTTTTGTGAAATTCAAAACTTTTGGTCATAAATCTGAAACTAAGCTGTTATTCAACAAACGCTCACACGTTTTGAATTTTGTTGAGTTGATAATGCTACATGGCATTTTTCAGGCTATTTGGTTGAAAACATTTTTAGATCAATTCGCTCAAAGTTGTGTTATACGCATTCAACTCGAACAAAGTTATAAGGCTTTGAAGTTGTGTAAACATTGAGTCTCTATCTGTCATCGGGATCACGAAAGGTCACCGAACCAACCAACTCCAAGGGTTTTTCCTCTCTCTCTTTGACATGTAAGCGATATTAAAGCAGGTTTTAAAGTAAAATTTTCAACATATATCCGAACTGTAAACAGTCTTGCACGTTGTGTATGCTAATTATAATAATTTGCCGAAAAAAGCTCCACAGGAATGAATCACGCAACACTGCGATTAGGACAGATTATGACACTTTGGTCGTTATATTTATTTGGCCATAAAATACGTTTCGTTAAATATCTCGCTAAGGAAAATACATTTCCAAAAGATTTTGATTTTATTTGAAGGTTTATTCATCGACTAAAAAGTTCCTGAAATAAAAAAAATTTGGCCAGATTATAGGTCTGAAACTAGACTGTAACCTTAAATATACTACATAATTTTGCCTGCTCTTCAGAGTTGATTTATATAAGTTACCAACTTTACAGGTGTGATCATTGTTATAGTTATTTTTATCATTTTGTTAGACAAAGTACTAATACAATGGTGTGTGACACTGAAATGTCATATTTATAGCTTAAGGCCCGGGCAAACGGCTTCAACATTTGCTTCAACATCCATTCGATTTTGTTGAATGGCAATGTTAAAGCTGTTTCAACATTGTTGAAACCATTTATTTCCTTAAGTTCAACATCATTCAACAACCCTAACCCTAACCCAACAACCATTCTACATCATTCAACAACCCTAACCCTAACCCAACAACTATTCTACATCATTCAACAACCCTAACCCTAACCCAACAACTATTCTACAGCGTTCAACAACCCTAACCCTAACCCAACAACTATTCTACAGCGTTTAACAAAATTGAACGAATGTTGAAGCAAATGTTGAAGCCATTTGCCCAGGTCTTTAGAACAGGTTCCCATTTAAATCTGTACTTTCCCATATCTGTACTTATGCAAATTGTGTTGATGTGTGCTAAACACACAGATCAACCAATCAGAGAAGTTCACTTCAGAAATGATATACTCTGATTGGTTAATCTGTGTGTTTAGCACACATCAACACAATTTGCAAAAGTACAGATTTAAATGGGAACCTGTTTTAGGTGTTTTTACTCTGACGAAGGGCTAAAGCTTGAGACATCAGTAAGTTAAGTTAACATTTTTTTACGTTGTCACAAATTTCATTCTATTAACTATCGCTTAGATATCGTTAGTTACCTTTAGAAAGTTTTTTAGAGCTTCTTCTATAGTTGATGTCGGAGGTTCAGCAATAAGAGCTGCTGCAGCCTTTCGCTGCCACCACGGCAATTGGCTGACCTACAAGGTACAGTCATTAACACAGGATAATGCATTGGTGTTATTATAATAATGACATGTTATATCTTTGCTATATGTATCACAACCAAAACAGGGGAGGGGGGGACTAAAAGTATTGGTTGTGCTTATTGTATCTCTTAAGAATAAATATCAGTGATTTGGTATCCTCGTCGTATTTAAATTTAAATTTAGAAATTTCTTGGTCTCTTTTTCTTTTCTTTTGTTTCATATCTTTTAGCCAGAGTTTTGCAATGCCAGCATACCACCACTTTCCCAGTAGATAATATAATATGGATGGCAGTGAAAACTTGCTGTAGGATGTGCAGATATCTTGCAACATTGTAATATGTAATACCGGTAAGATGTGTCCAATGATGGCATACCTCAAAACACCATCTTCCTAGTAGATGATATGATGATGGATCCCTGTCATTCAGTTCTATTGCTCTGGAAATGTGTTCCTGGAAACAGTGAAATAGTATAGGTTTAATATCATTGGATTACAATAACATGACTATTCACTATCACAGTATCCTGGCAACCAAAGAACCAAAAGAACATAACAAACAAACCAACAACAATAACATGACTATTCACTATCACAGTATCCTGGCAACCAAAGAACCAAAAGAACATAACAAACAAACCAACAACAATAACATGACTATTCACTATCACAGTATCCTGGCAACCAAAGAACCAAAAGAACATAACAAACAAACCAACAACAATAACATGACTATTCACTATCACAGTATCCTGGCAACCAAAGAACCAAGCGAACATAACAAACAAACCAACAACAATAACATGACTATTCACTATCACAGTATCCTGGCAACCAAAGAACCAAGCGAACATGACAAACAAACCAACAACAATAACATGACTATTCACTATCACAGTATCCTGGCAACCAACGAACCAAGCGAACATAACAAACAAACCAACAACAATAACATGACTATTCACTATCACAGTATCCTGGCAACCAAAGAACCAAAAGAACATAACAAACAAACCAACAACATAAACATGACTATTCACTATCACAGTATCCTGGCAACCAAAGAACCAAGCGAACATGACAAACAAACCAACAACAACATTTCTGCCAAACTTTGAAATATAACAAAACTTTTTGGGACCATAACACAACCCAGTTGAGTTATTCGTATTGTAATACAGGGTTGAACTAATAAATAATTTGACCTGCCACTTCCAGATGCAGAAACCATGTATATGATTTTCAGTAAATTTGGAGTGCAATTTTATTATCCATTTGGCAGTTCATAATTATTTTTGCCTGCAAAACCTAAATTTGGCCTGACATTTGGTCATTAGCTATTTCAAAACCTGCAATAATAACTGACTTGGACAATACCTTGTATTTAAAGCCCAGTAAGATTCTATCCTGCGTACTTTCATAATCTGCTGTACTCCCTAGTAACAATGCTTTCCTAGAACACAATCATCATAACAATGGTTTATACACTGGCACAGACAGACAATCATGTACATTGCTGAATAACTGATTTCAGAAAGTGAATTAAACAGTCTGACTAAATGAATGCAAAAATATATGAATGAAAAAGTGTATAGACAATGAATAAATGAATGGATGAATGAATTGATGGATGGATGGATGGATGGATGGATGGATGAATAAATGATTGAATGCATGAACTAATGAATGAGTGAAAAAGTAATTGGATGAATGAACGAACAAACAAATGAATAAATGAAAAGCCAAATGAATAAATGGATGAATGAACAAACAAACAAATGAATAAATGAAAAAGTGAAAAGCCAAATGAATAAATGGATGAATGAACGAACAAACATATGAATAAATGAAAAAGTGAATAGCCAAATAAGTCATGTTGTTACCATTTATGTGCATTTGCAACCTTGTTGCCTACTTCAACAGACTTCTGAGCAGCTACTAGACCTACAAACAAGACATTACTAGATTGAGGCTTTTTTCTATAACTTACAGACTTAAATTGATGATTATTACTAACATCATTTATAACATTGATAGTCCAACATGTTATTTTATAAGTACATTCTTCATTTTAGAGTTGTTTACCTTTGTAAAGTAGATTTTTCTTCTCTTCAAGAAACCCATCTTTGCCTTGTTCTGATGCAACTTCATAATATGATTTTCCTAATCTCCATAGCAACTCGCTGTTGTCTGGATGCTGTCAATCACATTAGTTTGACTCAGTAATGAACTAATTTATTAGAATGATGAGTAAGTATTTACATGTATACCATTTAATGCCTTTTATTATTTACCATAATATATATTTCTATATAGATTGTAGATTGATTAAAGACAAGACATCACTTTTGCTGTTACTCAGACTTTCATGCTTTCACGATCTTCAGACAGACTTTAATGAATAATCAATTTACAACCATAATTTAGTTTGTTTACCTTTCTGACAGCACTTTCCATAAACTGGTGGACTTTATTTACATCTCTTTCCTTATTTAAATCATCATTAAGTATTTCATACTCTCGTATAATGGATTTAATATCATCTTCTGGTACACTACAAACATGGAAACATCTCTATAAATAGTCAATCTTTAGAATAAAACTAACACCTCCCCCTCCTCTTGAATACAAACCATTCTGATATGACAAAACACTGTTGTCTCTCTGTCACTCCTCCCCTCCCCGAACAGTAAAGAGCAAATATATCTCTCACAAAGGAGTGGCTGCATAGGAGGCTAGGATTATCTGGGAGTCTTCAGATTTTCTCCCAGTCTCCCAGTTAGAGCTTCAATCTCCAGGATAATTGTGAAAGATGGCCTCTTTTTTCCGGTAAAACAAAAAGGCATAAATCTCATAGGCCATATATAGTGGAGGATCTAGGGAGGTGTTCCTTCAGGCACCGACACCCCCCTAGGATCACAATTACCCCTGTTTTATTTAAGATATTTCGGGACTGGACACCCTCTAACACCTTAAGAGCCCTTCACTTGCAATTGGGACAACCCCTGACAAATTTCTGGATCCGCCCCTGATAAAGCTGTCTACAAATTCTTCAGCATATTTGAAAGCTTACAAGGTTGTCATGTATGCAATCCATCAATATACCTCTTTAGAGGAATGCAAGTATTATAGAAACATTTCATGATGGCAAACAAACGCTTCTACAAGTGTTTAAGATTATAAGTATTAAAGAAGAGAGCTGCATGGATACCTCTGCATGACCTGTTCAGTTTGTGTAGCTGGAATGGCAACATCTTCCTCTGGACTGAAATCATAAAACTCTTCGTCTTCATCAGAATTAAGTGACAGTAAGTCTCTTAATGCATTAGCACTGTACTGTTTTTCAGTGATTTTAGTTTCTTTCACAGGTACAATTAATAGTTCTTCCCTTTGCCTCCTTAAAACAAGACGCAGTTCTTTCATTTCATCTGTAATTTGTCGCATGCAAATCACAATATCTTTGTCTGAACTGTTTGTTTTTGTCATATGCTTTATAATCAACAATCCTGTGCCTACTCCAATGCCTATTCCAAGTCCTATCGTTGTACCAACTAGCAAGCTTCTTCCTAAAGAAGAAAAACTTACATCAACAGGCTGGACACTACAAGACGCCATTTTGTTTTGAATGCCACAGAACACAGGAAGCCCAACACAGACAAAAACAAAGGAAGCCCAATTGATAGAATACCCTTGAGGCTGGAGAATTCGAGCTCGATCAATTTAGTCAGCATCAACTGCTCTAAAATGCCTCATCTCCTGATATCAACCAAGATAAAACTGGTACTGATTGTTAACGGTGTCATTAGGTTTTAGTTGTTCGTGTTTTAACGTTGAACTAATGTGTTTTTGTAGGAAGAAGGACCGACTTACTGTGGAGATGAGTGGTCCGACCCCGAGATCATGAAATACTTGGGTGCAAATCTTGTACAAGAGTTTGGAAATAGCTAGTGAGTATAGTGTTCATACATTGTTATCATGTTCTATCATGTTCAAGTATAAAACAGTTTGTAATGTTTTAATAGATACATGTAGTCAGTAAATGATGCTGGGTTCTACAGGCAGGAATCGAACCCATGGCCTTCTGGGAAGGTCAGCAAAGTGTATAGTATGTATTCAAGATGTTCCCATTTGACGAAGTTATAATCCATAAGGGTCGACTGGTCAAGGGGGATTGGTGCAAATAGAGGGGGGGGGGGGGAGGGCAGTATTTGTTGTTCCAAAGAGAAAGGGACTAAGACAAACAAAGGGCACTTAAGGGGGAGGTGTCACAAAAATGTGTGTCAGTGAATATCAAAAAGCAGCAGCCCCCCTGCCAATAATGACTGTTCCTAACTATTAAATCAATAACCTGTTAAGTTATGACTATTGATTAATTTCATGATTTATTTTATTTCAATACTTAAATAATTCAATGTAAGGTAATTATATATATTTGTTACTATGAAAATCACTAGAGTGGTTAAATGTACGTTGAAAATTTGGCCTTGGAGGTGTGTCTTTTTGTACCACATGACCAATTTTGAGCAAAATGATTGGCCAGAAGCAATCACATGGTACAAAAAAAATTGGTCACGTGGACGGAATTTTTGGGGCATGATTACCAGTCTACTGATTTCCATAGTATTTAGACCAGATCCCATCCTCGGGAACCCAGGGGTAATCTTCTGTTGCTCGTTTCTCGCTCCCAGAATAAATACCCCTGGGAACATACTCTGTTGGAGCTTGTTCCGGAAGTCAAAATTCAAACTTATTTGACGACTTTCTTTGAATCGTTTTCTTGATTTTCATTAATCAGGAAAGAGCTGAATTTTGACTTCCGGAACAAGCTCCAACAGACTACGTTCCCAAGGGTATTTATTCTGGGAGCGAGAAATGAGTGAAAGAAGATTACCCCTGGGTTCCCGAGGATGACCAGATCCTTAGTGTTGATAGATCGATCATTAAAAAGAAACAAGTACACTAATTATTAATATTATTAGTTATTATTATTGCTGATTATACTGACAGTTCTCATTGACCAATTTTAAATATTGTTGTGTTTTATCTTTACAGTAAAGTTTACATAGTTGAAGATCCACCAAGAGTTGTACTTGATAAACTAGAAAAAGTCAACTACAAAGTCATATCATCTACTGGTATAGGCCAAACACTTGTGTGGACACTACACACTGATATGGTTCTTCAGCCTCAGATTTATAATAGAAAATAAAAAAAAGTCATTATACTGTAATATATCAACTTGCTGGGAGCTGTAGAGTAGTTGTAACAGGAAAGGCGGAATTTTTTTTGAATAGAGCATTATTATTTTTTGCTGAAATGTTGCTCATTTAAAAATTTGTAGTGCCCCCTCTCCCTCCCCCCAATGATTTTCAGCTTTTGCAGTCACTGTGTAAAGAAACAAGGCATAGTCAAGTGCTCTACAGCTCCAAGAGTGTTTATATCACCGTATATAGACACAATTAAGCATATGTGTTACATTGCTTTTATAAAACATTTTTGACACGGAAATAAGCTGTGTGTCTCTGTCCTCTGATATAAACACAGCAGCCAGCCAATCAGAGTGGAAGTAGTATCACAAATATAAACATGATAGCCAGCAAATCAGAGTGGACGAAGTATCACAAATATAAACGTGGTAGCCAGCCAATCAGAGTGGACGTAGTATCTCAAATATTTTATAAATCCTTTATTGAATACCGGTAATGAGAATTTTGAATTATATTTATTGAAATAATCTGTACAACATTGACAATAAATAGACAACTATGGTAATATCATCTGTGGTATTTTTATAAAGTAAGTTAACTATTAAATACAATCAATTGAATAAGATTGATCTTCACTTCACACTTATAACAACAATAACAACAACAATCGTTTATTAAGTACCAATAATTTAATAAAAAAGAATTACAAATATAATTAGAAACTTAAATATGTGGTACAAGCTATCTACAATAACCACAAGGGCTAGCCTAGGTAGATAGCTTTTTACAAAAATAGAAATTATGGTTATATAGGTCTATATAAAATTAGTTATGGTTAATATGATTGGTAGTGAAAAAGAAGTATATAAGGAAATAAGTTATTCATCGTGGAATGTGAAATTAAAAGGATACTTACAGCGGAAATCGTTGCATCGCGACCAGCCATGTAAACCTCGGTTAGGATTTTGGGTTTTTCTGAGCAGCCAATCACATCTCGGGGGCGGTACTGACATTGTCTGCAAATTTTTTCTGGAACCTACTACTGATGTAAATATCAAAATTTCACGATTAGATGCATGCGAATGTGTTTGGAAGTAGTACTTGATTATTTATTAAGTTATCAGAGTACTGTAATTACTCGTGCCCAGGCCTATGGCCGGCACGAGTCTTAAAATGCAACGCGTATTTTTTTTTTGTGTGTGGTTTCCATGTCAGAAGTTGTACTTCGGAAAGTCCGAAGATGTCCGAAGATGTTACGAACCTCAAAAAAACAAGCCATAAATCGCTCGATATTGAAGTAAATGTCCTTAAACTTTACAGAAATGCAAAGAAAAACACAACACACACTCAGGAAGATACATCTAATTTTTCCATATCAGAAGTTCCTTTGGCTTCGCCATGAAGTCGTGAATAGCGATTACTCTCCGGTCAACTTCAAGATAGCGGCTATATACCCGGCTATATATAGCACAACTCAAAACGTCTTGGTAAGAATGGCTTGAAAAGCGGTTAAAAGTCGCAATCGACACTAAAAATCGTCGCAGTTTGGCTTTTTATTCATCAAAGTTCGTAGATGGAGTATCAAGTTTTCATGTTCATCGCCATTTTCGTTTCAAAATAGTAAAATATACAACTAATGGATTTGAAGGACTTCGATCGTATGTTGAGGTTTTCAATACCATGTGGAAAATCGTCTCATCTAAGGATATGCATGGGTATACAAGCTTCATACTTCGGTAAAACAACAATTATTTAATGATGCTAAACATGTCAAAATAGGATTTCAAAATTTTTCATACGTATTTTCAAACGAACCTAATTCATTGAAGTAAATAACATTGTGTGAATCGATCATTTGTGGGTCTTTGTATGTAGCAGTCAATAATATCTTTAGATAATCCTATTCTGTTTACGTAGTCGTTTAACTCTTATCCCGCTGAAAACAATGGCTATATTTTTTGGTCTGATAATCACCAAGCCATTCCCTATCATTAAGTGCTGTACAAAAGGGTTGACTTTTTAGAAAAACACTAGGAAATCTTCGCCGGAATGTGTTCGAAGACCGCCTTGAGCGATCGAGTAATATACAAAACAGATGAGATGTGCCAGCAAAATTGTATTCGCTACGGCATATTAATTATCTAGCACTTTCCAACAGAAATCTTGATCAATTGATCTGTTTTCTTGGAACAATCTTTTTATCTTTTTTACGAAAGTTTGACCGACGTGCAAAGTTTCTTTCGTGCTCCGTCCTTGTCTAGACATGTAAATCACCCTTCCATTGTAGTGTAAAGCATATTCTCTAGTCATTTTAAAGGAATTACAGTACTCTGATAACTTAATATATAATCAAGTACTACTTCCAAACACATTCGCACGCATCTAATCGTGAAATTTTGATATTTACATCAGTAGTAGGTTCCAGAAAAAATTTGCAGACAATGTCAGTACCGCCCCCGAGATGTGATTGGCTGCTCAGAAAAACCCAAAATCCTAACCGAGGTTTACATGGCTGGTCGCGATGCAACGATTTCCGCTGTAATCAATTGTCTCACGATTGAGGTCATTGGTAGAAATACCGTGACGTTTCGACTGCAATCTGCTAGTCTTCATCAGGCGATGGTGTAGACTGGATGATGGTTGCCTTATATACTTTACGACAAAAAGGAGTACTATACAATATTCATGTCTGATCTGTATGTAATAATCACATACAGATCGGTTGCTCATATTGTATATATTACTTACAGCTTTATGAGACTAAAATAAATTAACAAGACTGATTAACCATCAGGACTGAAGAGATCCGAGCCCCAGAAGGGAATCAGGCCCATGACCCTCTAGATTGTTTCTAAGCACCATTGTTCCATCATTCTTTATATTTAACAAATAACAATAGACAACATATCAGTTCTTTTATATGCTTTATTAGATAATATATGTACATAATTTACATTTTTTCATCTGTCACCTATGTTTTATTATTATAAAAATACGGCTCATAAAATGATGGCATCATTATAAATTATCGTAAAGGGCATTATTATTTCAGTCATCTTCATTTTGCATTTCTTCTATCAATCGTTTTCGTTCCTGTGCTTGTCGTAGTCTCATTAGAGTAATGCTTTCATAGTCTCTATCAGTACTTGTGTAACTAGTGGGCATTGTGGGTAATGTTGATGGTGCTTCTACTGGTGTAGCTGTTGTAGTGTTTGTAGAACTTTGTTGAGCTGGGTCTTCTAGCCATGATATGTTCAGAGGATTGTCTGTGCTGCCAAACTCATTCATTAGTGCCATTTTCTGAGAAAGAAATGAGATTGATTTATTTACCATAGTCAGAGCAGTCCCTCTCTTCTAGGCTTATATGCTCTGGTTTGAGACCTGACTGCTGTGCCAGGAGACAATCCCCTGTTCTTTTCGAAGAGCACAACCGGATCTTTTACATCCACCTTATATAAGAAATTAAAGGTAGAAGGGACCTCCGGCTTTATGTTCTTATCCAAGAAGATAACGCACATAGAAAGTAAAGTGTTTTGCCCAAGGACACAACATAACCACCCAGGCCGGGAATCGCACCCAGACCATTAGGCCTGGAATTTGGTCCCCTGATCACTAGACCTCTTAAATTTTAGATTTTACAGCAACCTTAAATATTTTGCAACTTTGTTACATGAACTGCATACTGGAATTTGTATTTTTACGTACTAAGAATCCAAAAATACCAAAGATACTACGTGATGAACACTGATTGAACAATACAATTTACAAGTTACTGATAGAAATATTGGAGTTTGCAGAACATTAATAATTGCTTTAAAATAAATAATAAAACAGCAGGATAAAGAAAGATGAATACTAACTGCACTCTTGACACAAGAAAACTCCACAATAGCACTGCCTTTCTTTTGCCTGGATACAATAACATGGGTAATTTCGCCATACTGAAAAAAAAAAAACACAAAAAAGATGAGTATATATTTGAATGATGAATGAAGTCATTAGTTACCAGTAGAATGAATATAATTTGAACTTGTTTTCATTACAAGTGCAAGGTAAGGTACCTTCTCTTTTACTCTGCCGAAATTGTTAAAGCTCAAAATATCAGTAAAGTTAAGTCAACATTTTTGAAAAAAACAGAGAACGTTTACTTTACTACTATTTTTTTACGGTTGTGTTACAAATTTCATTCTATTACCTATCATTTATATCAAACACAGACACAGCCTATACTAGTTTACTCGCTAGTTTCCATTTATATTTTTTACGGTGTTACAAATTTCATTCTATTACCTATCGTTTATATCAAACACCGACACAGTCTATACTAGTTTACTTGCTAGTTTTCATTTACCTTTTGAAAAAGTTTTGTTAATAGTTCTTGTGAGTATCCCCCATTACTGTCATCATTCTTTTTGCACTTCCATTTCACCTGTAACAATAAAAAAGACTAATGTTATAGTAATGCAGCGAACAAATGCAGCCCATATGCTTTCACTAGAATGTTTGTAATGTGTAATGTGGTGCTTATATAGTGCATTTCACATGTCTCAATGTGCTTTACAATTAATCATTTATGGTGGCTTACAATCATGAGAAATTAGTAGTTAGTATGTATTAGTATTAGCCAGTCAATGAGGGTGGTCACAGCCAGGGTTTGTTACGCCCCCAGTGGTTCTTTTACGTCCCTCTGGTGCAGGTTAGTGTTAGTAGTGTGGAGAGATGGGACCTTCGTTTAACATGTACACAGCCTAGGCAGAAAGTGATAGCAAATACTACCAACAGTCTCATATTTAAGTCTTTACCTTTAGTTTTGGAGTGTGATCATACTGTGCAAACTGTTGTGTTTGTATTTTTTCTTTGTTCTGTGTTCTCATCATGTCTTGTTGATCTTTTAATAGTTGGGATCCTTCTTCTCTTAGTCTCTCAATCTAGAGATAAATAAATTCTTGTAAATTCAAAATTTTAGTCAATTTGTGAATTTACTTTTCACAAGAACATTAACTTAATCATTAAGATTAATCATGACTTTCATGGATCACTTATTCGAAATAACTCAAATCACAGATCACACAAAACCTCTTCAGGCCATGTATAAAGGGACATAATTATAGAATAGGGGATTGTCTTCAAGTTCTCTAGGTTCAAGTACATGTTTTGTTACCTCTGCTTTTAACCGTTTCTCTACTGCTTCTGTACTTTCTTTGGCAGCACTTTCCTGTTGCTCAAGATCTGAAGCAAATAAATAACATGAGTAAGAATAAAGAATTAAGAACTCTAACAGAAATAAGATGGAAAATGGACAATGAGAGAACAGAGGAAAATGAAATGAGAAGGAAAATGAATTACCTAATTTAAACTTCTTTCTTTTAGCGTCAAGTGCCTGGGTTCTTAGTCTTTGCCTTTCTTTTGCCTTCAATGAAGCATCTAATGCAGCCCTTGCCTTGGGATCAGTTAGAGCTTCAAACGCTTTTGTCAGCTCATGAAATATCGCAGCTGAAGGAGATAATATCTCAATTAGTATAAACATACTTATCAACTAGATAACGGTGAACATATAACTATGCCCATCATATTTAAATACATATTAAGATAATCATTATCGCTGCTGAAAGTATTAAACTAACATAGAAGAAGAGTACAAAAAGTTAACGAACCGGCTTTAGGATCATCTGGGTTCTTGTCTGGATGGCAAATTAATGCTTTTTTACGATAGGCTTTGGTAATCTGTAACAAAAACACCAAACAACACATCAAATAACAGCTCAATTGCATGGTGCTCATTTAATACTTCTCATACACACCTCTCTATCCGTAGATTCTTGTGTTACACCAAGAACTTCGTAAAAGCTCTTCTTGTCCGCCATCTTGAAAAGTTTTAGAGGACACAGGAAGCCCAAACATTAACAAAACTAACTAGAAAAAAAATGTTTCTACTTAAAACTTTATCTTTGAAAATACTTCTCCAAATACAAAAGTGTGCCTTAGCCTATTAACCTATTGGTAAAATATTACATGTTTTTTCTTTCCAGGTTGATATTGTGAATGATGTTGAATTAAGTTGGGCTACCTGTGGTAGATTTTGAACGTTGCCAACTCGACAGGGACAATATGGACGTGTTACACGTGCAAGGAGTTCGCTCTATTCTATGGCTACAGAGCACATTTGCCTCTTATACCAATGAGATGTTGTTTTTGAGTCGTGTTGGTGATCCTAGCTCTATCTGGCTTTATTTTCCAGTAACGTTTTACATGAGTAGAGCATTGGGTTTGCTGGTTTTGTGGGCTGCTGTTATAGCTGAATGGACGAACCTTGTTCTGAAATGGTATGAATTATTGAGTTACGATAATGATTATAACAATAAATGTATGCAAATGTTTACTCGAATACAGCGGTTGGTTGGATGGTTTGGGTAGCTAATTAATGGTAGAACTTGGTTCTGAAGTGGTATGAATGATGTTGATGATAACAATGGTGATGGTTGAGATAAGCCTATTATAATCATGATGATGTTGATGAAAATGATAACAATGATGATGATTATAATGATGATGGTGATGATGGTTAAGATAAGCCTATTATAATCATGATGATGTTGATGAAGATGATAACAATGATGATGATTATAATGATGATGATGATGATGGTTAAGATAAGCCTATTATAATCATGATGATGTTGATGAAGATGATAACAATGATGATGATTATAATGATGATGGTGATGATGGTTAAGATAAGCCTTTGATATAATCATGATGATGTTGATCAAGATGATAACAATGATGATGATTATAATGATGGTGATGATGGTTAAGATAAGCCTTTGATATAATCATGATGATGTTGATGAAGATGATAACAATGATGATGATTATAATGATGATGATGATGGTTAAGATAAGCCTATTATAATCATGATGATGTTGATGAAGATGATAACAATGATGATGATTATAATGATGATGATGATGGTGGTTAAGATAAGCCTTTGATATAATCATGATGATGTTGATGAAGATGATAACAATGATGATGATTATAATGATGATGATGATGGTTAAGATAAGCCTATTATAATCATGATGATGTTGATGAAGATGATAACAATGATGATGATTATAATGATGATGATGATGGTTAAGATAAGCCTATTATAATCATGATGATGTTGATGAAGATGATAACAATGATGATGATTATAATGATGATGATGATGGTTAAGATAAGCCTATTATAATCATGATGATGTTGATGAAGATGATAACAATGATGATGATTATAATGATGATGATGATGGTGGTTAAGATAAGCCTTTGATATAATCATGATGATGTTGATGAAGATGATAACAATGATGATGATTATAATGATGATGATGATGATGGTTAAGATAAGCCTTTGATATAATCATGATGATGTTGATGAAGATGATAACAATGATGATAATTATAATGATGATGATGATAGTTAAGATAAGCCTTTGATATAATCATGATGATGTTGATGAAGATGATAACAATGATGATGATTATAATGATGATGATGATGGTTAAGATAAGCCTTTGATATAATCATGATGATGTTGATGAAGATGATAACAATGATGATGATTATAATGATGATGATGATGATGGTTAAGATAAGCCTATTATAATCATGATGATGTTGATGAAGATGATAACAATGATGATGATTATAATGATGATGATGATGATGGTTAAGATAAGCCTATTATAATCATGATGATGTTGATGAAGATGATAACAATGATGATGATTATAATGATGATGATGATGATGGTTAAGATAAGCCTATTATAATCATGATGATGTTGATGAAGATGATAACAATGATGATGATTATAATGATGATGATGATGGTGGTTAAGATAAGCCTTTGATATAATCATGATGATGTTGATGAAGATGATAACAATGATGATGATTATAATGATGATGATGATGGTTAAGATAAGCCTATTATAATCATGATGATGTTGATGAAGATGATAACAATGATGATGATTATAATGATGATGATGATGGTTAAGATAAGCCTATTATAATCATGATGATGTTGATGAAGATGATAACAATGATGATGATTATAATGATGATGATGATGGTTAAGATAAGCCTATTATAATCATGATGATGTTGATGAAGATGATAACAATGATGATGATTATAATGATGATGATGATGGTTAAGATAAGCCTATTATAATCATGATGATGTTGATGAAGATGATAACAATGATGATAATTATAATGATGATGATGATAGTTAAGATAAGCCTTTGATATAATCATGATGATGTTGATGAAGATGATAACAATGATGATGATTATAATGATGATGATGATGGTTAAGATAAGCCTTTGATATAATCATGATGATGTTGATGAAGATGATAACAATGATGATGATTATAATGATGATGATGATGATGGTTAAGATAAGCCTATTATAATCATGATGATGTTGATGAAGATGATAACAATGATGATGATTATAATGATGATGATGATGATGGTTAAGATAAGCCTATTATAATCATGATGATGTTGATGAAGATGATAACAATGATGATGATTATAATGATGATGATGATGATGGTTAAGATAAGCCTATTATAATCATGATGATGTTGATGAAGATGATAACAATGATGATGATTATAATGATGATGATGATGATGGTTAAGATAAGCCTTTGATATAATCATGATGATGTTGATGAAGATGATAACAATGATGATAATTATAATGATGATGATGATAGTTAAGATAAGTCTATAATAATCATGATGTTGATGAAGATAATAACGATGAAGATGACAACAATGATGGTAATAGTGGTGATGATTCGCATGCTGTGCAGACTCTTTTTTTGCGCTCAAAATATTTGCCAAAAAGAGTTTGCACAGCAGAACAACCTACAATGTGGATTTGCAATTTTGCACTTTGAAAAAAACTGTCATTTATGATGGATTCCTAAATTTTAATACCAAAAATCACAATTATTGGCATTTTCCTAATTCTGCTATTTTGACCAGGATTTCAAAAAACCCAAATCAAAATTCATTAAAAACAGCACTATTTTTGCTTTAAGCCAGCCCGAGACCTTACCGATTTCATAAATTTATGAAACTATAGCGAGACCTTACTGATTTCATAAATTTATGAAACTACCGTGAGACCTTACCGATTTCATAAATTTATGAAACTACACAAGACCCTACCGATTTCATAAATTTATGAAACTGCTGCAAGACCCTACCGATTTCATGAATTTATGAAACTACCGCGAGACCTTACCGATTTCATAAATTTATGAAACTGCTGCAAGACCCTACCAATTTCATAAATTTATGAAACTACCACGAGACCTTACCAATTTCATAAATTTATGAAACTACCATAAATTTTGAAATAAGTACTGATTTTTATAATTTATGGGGAAAAAATCTAGAAAATCATCAAATTTGGTAAAATTTTGCAGATAATTTAAGGAGTGCAAAATTGCATATCCACATTGCAGGTTGTTCTGAGGCTAGATGATGATATTAACGATACTAATTTTGATAATGAAAACTATTACATAATATAATGATATAATATAACGTTTTACTTGAAGAGCATTTGATTGTCCTTGGTCATTGCTGAGTTTGTAATTCATCAAATAAATGAGAGAAAATATATTAAAGAGTGTCACTGTCATGTAGGATTCTACGCGGTGAGAGGCCATATTGGTGGATCAATGAAACAAACAAGTATAAACATGTCAAACTCCTTCAGTATCCATTGACATGTGAAACAGGTCCAGGTAGGAGGCTTTACTGGATGTATTATATTCATATAGTATATTTACATAACTATCTGCTGCTATATGGTTGTTCTACAATGCCACTGTTTGGAATACTGTATCAATTTGGTGTGCTGCATATATGTGCACAATCTATGACAAGATGTTACATGATTACAAATTTCAATTGTTTTTTGAGGGGTGTACTGTACTTTATATATATCATTCCCTAACCCCCCTAAACAATATGTCAATGAGAGGATATAAATTTGACTGATGATTGTCAGATTGATTGTGCGGATCTAGGTGTCACTAGTAGCACCAGACACCCCCTGGTGCCGCAATTACCCCTATTTTAATTTGATTATATTAAAAGGCATTTAGGGCTCAGACGACACCTAAATTAACACCACAATAATTATTAGCCCTTCATTTGCACTTGGGACACATCCCTGAAAATTTCTGGATTCGCCCATGGTTTTTGAGGTTCATTAGGTGCAACATTATTGTAAGGAGAGGAAAAGAATAACAAAAAATATTCATGGTTAGACATTTACTCAAAAGTTTCCATGTTGTTTTTTCAGGTTCACCTTCTGGCCACGCTATGGTTACCACAGCTGTTCTTTTCACAGTATTACTATTCACTGTAAAGCAAATCAAAGATTGTCTAAAGACTTCTCCTGCCCTGGGTAGAATGGCTGACTGTGTTGCATGGCTGTGTTTTATTACTATTATATTATTAGTATCAATATCTAGGGTATTTATAGCAACACACTTTCCGCATCAAGTCATTGGAGGTGTTATAGGAGGAATTGCTATCTCGTACATGGTGCAAAAATACACCAGTACATTTATACAAATGAATTTCAAAAAGTGTATCATTATTTCATTCAGTCTTATTTTATTGACTCTCGTAATTTATGTGGTTCTTTCTTATGCTATTTTTGACCCTTCAGAATCTGTTCTGAAGGCACAGAAATGGTGCGTAAATCCTTCATACATCCACATTGAAACACGTCCATTCTATGCCCTTGTCAGAGATGCTGGTGCAGCGTTTGGTATAGGCTTAGCACACTGGCTGTGTAATAAATATGGGATATATCATAACACAACTAAAAGTATTTTCAACAAAGGAATAGAGATCGCTATATCTTTGATATGTATTCATCTCATAAAAGAATTGAGTATAAAAGTATCTTTCTCTAGTGATGTCATGTCATATGTATTTGGATATTTCAAAAGTGTTTGTCTTGTTGTGGTAGTAGTTTTCTGTGTACCATCCATGGTATCAACTTTTAAAAAGATATTTAAAACTGATATAAAAAGAAATTAGTTTGAAAGTGATTGATACAAACTAATATAATAAAAAAAATTATATAATAAAAGACGTTTTGCTTCTTGATCTCTTCCCGTCATTATGTCTGTAGTATTGATCAGGTCAAGTCTCGGGGGTGAGCTGTGCCCCTTCTAGCGGTTATACATATTTCCCCTGCGTACATTTTCGGATTGTGGCTCGCAAGTCATTTACGAAACCTGTCTCTGTGCCTGTAAGGTTCTCCCTTTGTCTCTCCTTTTGTGGTAGGGGTGATCGCCGGTCGATTTCCCAAATGACCCCTAAAATGTACGCATATAAATTTAGAAAACTGTCAAAGCCTTGTTGATTTCAACCCCTAAAATGTACGAGTGTGCTATGTTGTCAAATTCAAACTGAAATTTTCATTGGCTTAATTAGCGGATATAATTGTCGAAATACCGCACCAAAACGCAGGATGACCCCACCTTTATGATTATATACACTAATGAATTTTTTTTTGTCTTGCTCATTTCACCATGAATATCTATGTTTTCAAAGATCTTAAATCCCAAAGAGATGGGAATCCATGTTGTCAACAACTTCAAGCTGAAATTCTTCATTATTTTAACAGTTTTAATTGTGGAAATACAGCACCAAAACGCAGGATGACCCGCCTTTATGATTATATGCACTAGTTGATTTTCGGTTTTTCGCTGATCAGTTTACCAAGAATATCGATGTTTTCAAAAATATTAAAGCTCAGAAAGATGTAAGTCCATGTTGTCAACAAGTTTAGGCTGAAATTTTTATAGTTTTGTAGTTTTAATTGTGGAAATACAGCACCAAAACGCAGGATGACCCCGCCATTATATGGACTAATTAATTTTGGGTTTTTCGCTTATTTTACCAGGCCAAGAACTGATCCATGTTTTCAAATTCAAAAATCTTAAAGCCCAGAGAGATGTAAATCCATGTTGTCAACAACTTCAAGCGGAAATTTTCATTAGTTTTGTAGTTTTAATTGCGGACATACAGCACCAAAATTCAGGATGACCCTTTTATTATATTCGACTACTCTTTAGGGATATTTTGAGAAGTTGTACCTTTAATGGATTACAATCAACAGTTCTGTCAATTTATGCGGCGTACCTTTTATCTTTTCATTTGCCAGTCCGGGAAGGTCCCCTTTTTTGGGGACCCTATCGATTACACAACAGTCACCACAGGATGCCCATGAACCGAAAACACTCAAACTCGCGTCCAAGGCTTTTTTCGTTTGTTTTTTTGTGCCTTTTGCCCATAATTCCTGGCTAGATAGCAAGTATTTGAGATTCTTTCTTCGAGCAACACTGATATTTTAATAGTCACAGCTTTGAAACCCGAAAAAAATTGCACATTCCAATCATAGTTGGCCGTTCTTTGGCTATGAAAACATCCATTCAAGTGAGTTTGAAATATTCTTTCGTACACTAATAATTTTTTTTGAGCTTTTAAAAAAATACTATGGCATCTTGAATGTGTGAGGATTTGTTGAGCGAAGTTTGGTTTAACGGCACGGGGTATTTCTTAACGGCACGGGATTTGTTTATACCACACCGCTATATTCATGCTTGTCACCTTGCTCTGAAACTCACTCGTAAAGTGATATTGTGTCAGTCTCACTGAATAAAGCTAGGACGTTCGAGGTATAATCTTAAGCATTTCCTGTCAAAGTGCAAGGATATAACATTTTAATAAGAACTTAAACTTAGTAGTTTTCGTATGAGTTGGAAACTGTCGACCGTATTGAGAGTTAACTAGTATACTCAGTGTACAGCTTCAGTACGAAAACCATAACAAACCAAAACTCATACGAAAACCGCTCTATATTGAATAAAAGTACTGATCCAAATGGTGATGCAATAAAAGTAGTGGTCATATTGCTGTATGCTTCGTGTTAAAAAGACTCAATCCTTCTTCCTAGGAAAATGCCAAAAAATTATTATTATTATTATTAGCAATCATTCTTCCTGCTTTAGAGATTTATTCCTAGCTATAAAACAAATTAAAATGCAATGTAAATTATGAAACTTTATCATATACATTTTCAAGCATGTATTTAATACAACCCATCATGTGGGCGAATATTTTTTAATCTATTAATTTATTTTATTCACTGTATAAATAATTTATTTAGAGAGTTTGTTAATAAAGTTATTTATTTTTTAATACAGCAACTATTTGCTATATTTTGTTTATCATTTGTTTTTTACTCATTAAAATAATTATATTTCCCTTTATTGTTTAGGAAATATTTTATGCAGCAGCATAAACTGCTGAGGTAAGTAATTGTGTATAGTAGTTTTCAATGGATTGACAACCAAAACAAACATTTTTATACTCATCATTTTTTATCCATCATTGTTACACACAGTTATGTTTTCCCTATTACATGTGGAAATGTTTCTTTGGGCTATTTTGTTCATAATTGCATGTATAGATTCATAGCTCATAACAATAATAATAATGATGATGATGATGATAAATTATAACAATGACAATGATGACAACAATAATGATGGGTTATTGCTATCTGGTCAAAATAATATATGGAAATATTTCTTGATCATGAATGAATAATACACATCATTACTAATAGTTATTTCCTATTTGATTCTATTTTATTAGGTTGCACAGAACGTCAAAAACAGAAAGAACTAGTACATAGGGGGGGGGGGGGGGGGGAGTGCTAGCCTCTCATTTTAAAATATTGTTCCGTCACGCTAGGCCCTGTAACAAATAAGGAATGAATGTGTGATTGCATCTTTGACATTTTAAAATTAACTATTTTCAAAATTCCAATAAAGGTGGCCAATTATGTGACTATTGTTCTTCGCACTGTCCCACTTTTCAAGATTTATATGGCATGCACTCTTAAAGGGATAATTAACCACTGTTTATAATTAAGAAATTTGATTGCATCATATATACAGGCATGTATATATAGAGATGATCATGATGATGATAGATAGGTTTTGTTTGTTTTCAACACATTGTATTCTTGTCATACACTGAAGGCCATTCAACATGGTTGAAATATAGGTGTTTATCATTTAAACGTCTAACATCTTCACTTGTGCTTATTATATAGATACTGATAGTGATATAGATGTAAGAATTTAGAGTTATTTCATTGTTTTAATTGCAACAAGTCTGTTTCATATATAGTTATAAAATGGCCACACTCATCAAGCATTAATTGCAACAACTCAGTGATAAGTCTGGGCATTTTATGACATCTCTCCAATCCTCAAGAGCTGCTTTGCAGACTTAACATCATATTACATCTATATTACTATAGACCTCATCGGCTTGTCCCATTCAGACCTCTTGGGAGTAGAATTCTTTGTGCCGAATTCATTGAAAACAATTGATAATTTTTAATAGGCCACCTACTTTGATTTGATATAATAAATCTAATCTGGCACATGTGAGATTCTAGGCCTTACTTTAACAGAAAGGGGTATTAAAACAGCAACATGCATTTACATGCATTTTTATGTAGTCAGTGTAGTAATTACATGTAAGTGTTATCATCAGTTACACAAAATAGTTTCCATGCATAAAGTTACAGTTTTAACTCATTAAAATGAGTCAAGTGTATATTTCATAATTTTAATCAAACATCAACCAATCTTTACTGAGTCTGAATATAATCTAGAAACTCTAAGCTGCACTGGTGGGCCGGAATAAAGATTGGATAATCAAAATAACAATAATATTGTACATATTTATAATTCGAATAGCTAGATTCATCTTCATTCATGTGGTAATGCTTTGATTGCTGTTCAGCTTATGGACTGCATTCATTAAACTTATTTAAAACTTTTGAACTTATTTATTAATCCTGGCTTATAACATAGCTTCAATTTATGAAATTATCATCCGGTGAACCAAAGATCATACTAAATCCGCTGTAGCGAAACAAGAATAAGTAATTAGAGGTCAAAATATCATTCCACGATTGAAAGTCACTGGAAAAGTTTGACAAATTTCATATCCGACTCTGTATCGAAAAACACTGAAATAAAACACTTCTACTAAGGTATTGTGTTTTTTCGTTCAAAACATTGACTATTACAAATAATTAGAGAGCTAAGGCATTGCTTTACCACAATTTGTATTCGATTTATCAGTTGCATTTTCCTCGTTTTGAAGTGGTAATAATTTGACATAAAAGGCCATTAGCGTGCCTTATTGGTTATATTCTTTTTCCAAACCATTTAGACACTGTAAATTGAACGAAAAATCATACTTAGACGCTTTTTAAATCCAGAAATCGCTCTGCCTTTCACCCGAGAATCCGCCATTTTGAATTCAACTACATTTCTGGTCCAGTTACCATGACTACCAAATCCCTCAATTCTGATTGGACAAAGGCTCGTGTTTACGATAACATTGGAGGGGTCCTCAAAAAAGGGGACCTTCCCGGACTGTTTGCGAAGTCGACCGCCGAACATCCCTATACTGACCACCCATGCATATACCGCCACCCCACCCCCATAACTTTAAACTAGAAAATAAAAGAAATGAAGAAAAAAGATCTGTAATCCCGCACTTTAGATGATTTTCATGAGTTATGTTTAATGTTTAAAAACGTCTTTTCAGTCAGTCTTGTAATGACAATTTTTTTCAAGTTTACGGCGCATAGTATTGACATCAATATGTCGTGTCGACACGTCTACACAACCAGAATTTATACCAAAACATCATTCTCGTACCCAGGCTAACTCGGTCGTTCATCTCTCCCGTCATTACCTCTGGTAACAACGGATTTGAGACCCTCTCAGGCCGATGCTGATTGGCCAGTAAAATCGCGCATGCGCGAGTTTCGACGTACATTGACCCTAGGGTTCTCGTTCGTGATTGGTGGAATTTCTACGATGCTCGGAGCTTTTTGAAATGTGTTTTCTGCGCATAAAGTAAAGTACACAAAGCTGACTCATTTTGTAACGGGCTCAGGAAGAATTCAAAATGGCGGGTAAACGG
Organism: Metridium senile; assembly: GCA_949775045.1. Classification (NCBI taxonomy): domain Eukaryota; kingdom Metazoa; phylum Cnidaria; class Anthozoa; order Actiniaria; family Metridiidae; genus Metridium; species Metridium senile. The sequence goes on along the minus strand of OX459098.1, from coordinate 22,616,501 downwards.
AGTAGATATGAAAGCATCCAAAAAACGTTAGGAAATTGTGTTCTAACTCCACCTTGAACTGCTAAAACTTATTTTATGCATATTTAGGACTATGAGGAATGTATGAAGGTATGTTTTGGTTTTCGTGAAGCGCATTTTGAGACGATTACAGGCATTGTTTGTTATCGATAAATTCAGTACCAGAATTGAATTGCTGCATTAAAGCTTTCTTCTCGAATTCTGTACTTCTTTCCTGCTGTTGAGGCAAGTAAAACTTTACTGACGTTGAAATTTTAATGAAGTGTATCTGATCTGTTGTTTGAAGCAAGGAATCTCAACATATGATAGAAACTAAGGTTTATAACTTATTGTAAATCATTCCCACATTTATATCATGAATATATGATGGTAAAACATTCATATAGCCTTATCAGTAATAAAAATGATTTCAATGCATTCTGTAGTGGATATTATGAACTTTCACACTGTAATTTTGACTCTATTATAAAGCTATTATATTTGCCTTGGCTTTTCAAAATAATCTAATTATTATTAAATGTGAGGTGTTTATAATTTCACAGGCTATAATGTACATGATGAACAAGGGGTCAATTAGTATTTTTGTATTGGTGTGTTAGATTTTGAAATGAATAATTTAGCCAATTTACTGATATTAAATTACAATTCCAAATGCTATTATTGCAACCAGTGAACTGTCACTTCATATTTATAGTAGATACAGTACTTATTTATATATTTTGTCATTGATATATTGATTTGTATTATTCTTGATATAAAACATAACTATGCAGAAACACTATTTGTAGATATGCCAACATGTTGTGATAATAATAACAATGGCAATCAGATAACTACACTTACAATAGTTGAAGTGGTCCTATTTCAGTTGTATATCAAGTAAATTTTATTCTGGTTAGATATCAAAAATCACTTCTGAAATTCATTTGTCATCTCACTTTTCTCATATTGACCTGTTTTAGATGATTTAAGTCTATTTTAGGGACATAAAAACTGTTCAAAATATCATTTCTGCATCATAAAAATCATATTTTATTGAAATATTTATGATAATTATTGCAATGCAGACCAATTGTCAATAACTTAAATTTTGTTTTCTATTTTGTTTTATTTATTTATTTGTCACAATAGAGTACAAACATTAAAAGCGTGAAAAATAAATAGTACTAAATAGTGATATTTTATGCTAATTCTATTGTTTTCTATTGTTTAATTAGCACTATTTAGTACTAATTAGTAGTACTTGTTTCATGGGTATAATGTTTGTACACTATATAAATGTAGTTGAAATAAAATGAAACGAGAAGTTAATGATAAAATTTCTAAAACTAATTTTGTGACAGGTAGAAGCTCTGTAGCTTTCTAGACTTTCGTCCCTATTGATAAACTTCCCCTATAAATTAAAAAAATATATATATTAAGAAGTCTAAGTTTATGGCCTATAAAATAGGGTTGATTGTGATAGTAGTATAAAAGAGATTTGCAATCTTCTTTATATTCCTTTCATATATAATACTATGTGTTTGTGTGAATACTCGACTGTAACCTGTTGTCAGCTAGTAGTACCTAGTTATGTCCTTTTAATTAAAATTGGATTAAAATTGTTATTTTTGCAAAACAATGATATAATCTAAATATTTATTGTTATTTCAAGCAATTGAACAATCTCATTATCTGCCATCTAATCAGTTTTGCCTATCCAAGTACCAGCATAGTTATGTATGTATGTATGCTATTTAATTATTATCATTTAGGGACTAGATAAAAATAACATCTGTAATTCTAGTTATCCTATTAAAATAAAGTGCTTTATTGTTATTATGATTATAATTAAATGTCAAGTTTGTAATTCTCAGACTTAGACCTTGATCAGTAGGTAAAAAGAAGAGGGAAAACACCTGTGGTAGTGTTATTGTTTTTTTGAAATGCTCATTCCTTATTGGTTTGGTACTACTAAAATTATACAAACTATTACTTCACATTCTATTGTGGCTGCATGAAGCCAGTGCAATTAAGAACTCAAATATTCAGTTCAGATTAAAACCCAACAGTGTAACTGTACTGTAAAAACAAGATGTCATGGAACATGATGTAATATTTTACCCTTATTGATATCATCACTAGAGTGCAATAATTTATTCAATACAGCAAATATATCAACAGAACTGCTAATTAGAAAGATGCTGTGGGTTTGATAATAGTTTAGTTAAATACACATGAAATGAGGAATGGAAATGAGACGTCGAATAGACTTTTACTGCGTTCCTTTCATCCTATTATTTTATTTGAATACTGCAGAGCTCCATTTCATGTATATTCTGATGTGATATGCTTACCTAAAAAGATATTTTGACTGTGAAATATAAAGTCAAGTGCATATAGTATGTCTGTGAGATATTTGAATATTTTATGGAGCTTCCGGCAGTATCTATTAGTATTTAGTAATTTGTATTTCATGAATATACTGTTTGCACTCTATTGAGTATAGAACAAAAAGTATATAAACTTATATATAAAGATTTGTACCAAAAAAGGAAACTACTGGTATACACATTTACAATGATATTACAACTGAAATAAGACCACTTCAACTATTGTAAGTGTAGTTATCTGATTGCCATTGTTATTATTATCACAACATGTTGGCATATCTACAAATAGTGTTTCTGCATAGTTATGTTTTATATCAAGAATAATACAAATCAATATATCAATGACAAAATATATAAATAAGTACTGTATCTACTATAAATATGAAGTGACAGTTCACTGGTTGCAATAATAGCATTTGGAATTGTAATTTAATATCAGTAAATTGGCTAAATTATTCATTTCAAAATCTAACACACCAATACAAAAATACTAATTGACCCCTTGTTCATCATGTACATTATAGCCTGTGAAATTATAAACACCTCACATTTAATAATAATTAGATTATTTTGAAAAGCCAAGGCAAATATAATAGCTTTATAATAGAGTCAAAATTACAGTGTGAAAGTTCATAATATCCACTACAGAATGCATTGAAATCATTTTTATTACTGATAAGGCTATATGAATGTTTTACCATCATATATTCATGATATAAATGTGGGAATGATTTACAATAAGTTATAAACCTTAGTTTCTATCATATGTTGAGATTCCTTGCTTCAAACAACAGATCAGATACACTTCATTAAAATTTCAACGTCAGTAAAGTTTTACTTGCCTCAACAGCAGGAAAGAAGTACAGAATTCGAGAAGAAAGCTTTAATGCAGCAATTCAATTCTGGTACTGAATTTATCGATAACAAACAATGCCTGTAATCGTCTCAAAATGCGCTTCACGAAAACCAAAACATACCTTCATACATTCCTCATAGTCCTAAATATGCATAAAATAAGTTTTAGCAGTTCAAGGTGGAGTTAGAACACAATTTCCTAACGTTTTTTGGATGCTTTCATATCTACTCCGTTTACCCGCCATTTTGAATTCTTCCTGAGCCCGTTACAAAATGAGTCAGCTTTGTGTACTTTACTTTATGCGCAGAAAACACATTTCAAAAAGCTCCGAGCATCGTAGAAATTCCACCAATCACGAACGAGAACCCTAGGGTCAATGTACGTCGAAACTCGCGCATGCGCGATTTTACTGGCCAATCAGCATCGGCCTGAGAGGGTCTCAAATCCGTTGTTACCAGAGGTAATGACGGGAGAGATGAACGACCGAGTTAGCCTGGGTACGAGAATGCCAAAACATCAGCACCTGCTACTGGTATAAGAAACGTCTCACAGCAAGAACAACAAAGGTGGAAAAACGCTCGGTGATTTATTAGCATTTTTTGAAAATAGTCTTTCAATCCTGTTCAATGCCGAAAACCGGCGTTTTTTGATGCGTTCCCATGATGCCTTACTAATTGTTTCCCTGTTGGTTGGGTTCCCTGTGTTAATGTGTTCAGACAAAATGGTTGTCGTAGTGAAGTCTCCCTATGGGACCACTAAAGATGGTCAAAAAGTTGACAAATACACTTTAAAAAACAAAAATGGTGTGGAGGTAGATGTGATAACATTTGGTGCTGTTACTGTATCAATCAAATGTCCTGATCGGTGCGTAATAAGTCGTTATAAACTAGAGTTTACAATAAGTACATATTTTCACTTTTAGTTCGTAAGCTAATTTATATATCCTGCTAAACTAGCTGTTGTTAAGTTTAATATTAGTGCTTTTGAAATATCATTTTGGCAAAGTTCTTCAGAAGTATTATAATAGTATTGTAATCTTATGCAGATCATTTAGATTATAACAGCTGTGTTGAACGTGCATGATTATCATGTGATGTTATATGAGATGGATTAACTGAACTGTAGAAAATCGAAAAAAATGTTTTTTTTCTTTGCATTCTTTAATGTTGTTATCATCATTGTTATTGATATCATTGTTGTTATCGTCATCAATTTCATTTTAAATTTTAGCATCTCATCATAATCATCATCATCATCATTATTATTTTTATTGTCTCCAGGGTGAGGAAGAGGGGGTACCGATCACAAATCATGCGCTGTTTTTTCATGATTTCACGGAAAGCATAAAGCGTTTTCACGAATCACAGTTTTAGAACTCGCCATATTAACCTGTTGTTTCTACTAGGTAACATTTTGCGCTTGTTAGACGACTAATCAATATTTAATAAATCTTCCAAATATACATAGAATAACACTGCTAGCAATGAACGTCTCAGTTTTTACAACTGTTTATATAAATGCTGTCACGTTTTCACAGATCATCGATTCTGTAATCACGAGTCGCAACATTAAAAATCTAAAAATCACTGGTCACGGGCGAAGTTGATTTCATGGATCATGGCTTAAATTTTTTTGGTTTTCACCGAATCACAGGCCAGATGTTGGGTGAATTAATCACGGATCATGGATAACCTCTTCCCCACTCTGTGTCTCCAGTATCAAAACATCATCATCATTATTTCAACCATAGGGTAAGGGTTTGGTCATTAATTATTGTTATTATCATTATGATAATTAGTATTAATTATTTTAATCATCATATCATCACTATTATGGTAAATCATCATGATTGTCAATTAATGACTATTTTATTATTATTATTATTATTTTTAGCAATGGGAAAATTGATGACATAGTTCTTGGATATGACAATCTTGAAGGTATTCAGTGCAATAGTAATTTGTATGAACCTTAAGTATAGTTTAATAAACGAGCAGGAGTGTTTTATCAGGTTTAAAATCCCGAGGGCGAAGCCCAAGGGATTTTAAACCTGATAAAACACTTTCTGCGAGTTTATTGAACGGCTTAAAAAACTCATTAGTAATTCATGACCATTTTGTCCAATATCGATGAAACAAAAGAAAACGGAAGGTTGTTTGCATTTGGGAATTGATCTACACTAATAATAGAGGAATGCTAACCAACTTGAATGCTAATGAACTTGATGACATTTTGTTGCAAACTTTTCATCGATTGCCTCAGTGGCATAATGGCTTAAAGCTCGGAAACAACCAAGCAGAAGATCTCGGTTCGAATCCTGGCATTGGCACTCATGATCAAAGACTTTTTTTTCGCCAAAAATCTAAAAGTAAATTATTTCTAAGTCTGGTGTTCACTCGTCAGTGAGATGGGGGATGGGGGTCGGGTAATATCTGAATTATGGACATGAAGCATTATATAATGACACATGTGCCATTATATAATGCTTCATGTTCATTTGCATTCCATTGTTCTTCTATTGTACATCATCATTCCCCTGGGCCGCATTCAAATCCCGTCGCGTTTCAGCCGTAGATTATGCGATATACAATGCTTTCCTCGTGACCAGAGAGGAGCATCGGATTGGACAAAATGGTCATGAATTATTAATGAGTTTTTTAATTACTATATATTAATAGATACATAAATACATTGCTAGGCTATTTGGAGAATCCGCCATACTTTGGGTCCACGGTTGGTCGTTTTGCCAATAGAATTGCCAATGCAAAGTTTACGCTTGATGGGAAAGTGTACAACGTGTCTTGTAACAGTCCTCCTAACATGTTACATGGTGGTTTTATAGGATTCAATAAGGTACAAGCTATTTATGAACTGTATGGTTGTGGACCTCTGCACTACTTGTCATTTTTACTTGGCTTTGCTACTAAAAATAGACTTAGCAGCCAAGAAAATCCCACAGTAATACCTTTTAGTGGTTGAAATCAACAAGTGTCCTCCTTTCAGAGGTCATTGTTGACCGCAGATCACCCACTTGGACAAAGGTAGTCCCCCTGGGTTTTATGATAATATTGGTGAAAATGGTAACAATAATGATGGTATTGATTGATGATTATGATCATTATACCTACAATCATGTGCAAAATTGTTGGGACATTGTCACTTTTTTATGAGAGTTTTCGTTTTCGTTTCAAAAAATATACAAAATGTATCAATTTGATTTGCAAACCCCCTTCCCCCACGAGCAATGTTGATTGGTCTTTCAAATGACAACCGTTTCACATTCCCACAATTCAACATTGATACAGGGGAGAGGGGAGAGGGGGAAACGGAAAAATGATGTTGAAATATTTTTCATGTTAAAACCAGATAATGTCCCAAGGTATTTTGCACATGATTGTAGCTTATTGAAAATTACTATATATTTACAATAATCGTCATTATGATTATGATTAATATTATAGTTACTAATCATGGCTTCTCTGAAATAACAAGTTACTTGATATATTTATTTTTAGAAACTATGGGAAGCAACCATGGGAGACGATCATGTAACATTGAGTTACACCAGTGCTGATGGAGAAGAAGGTTTCCCTGGTGAAGTACATGTCGCTGTAACATTCACATTAACAGAGGACAATGAGCTGAAACTGAGTTACAGAGCCAACACAACTAAACCAACACCAATCAACCTGACGAACCACTCATACTTTAACTTGGCTGGTCAGGTATGTCACTGGCATTTTACTATAAAACCTGTTGATATGTATGTACAAATTAAAATTATAAACCACTTGTACCGATTGAATGAATGAGTGAGTGAGCGAGTGATAAATGAATGAATGTTTGAATAACATGTATGCCCACGGGTACTTATAAATAATGTATTCACCTGTATTCAGATGCTGCTGACTAAACTGTTATGGTATATACCTCTTGTTTATATTCAGGTAACGGATGATGTACTGGACCATGTTCTGTGGATTGACGCAGATACTTACCTACCAACTAATGATGTCCAGATCCCCACAGGTACGACAGTTACTGTTAACTTTATCAATCATTTTTGTGGCTATATTCACAATGAGGCATTTATTGATTAGAAAGAATTTGTAGTTAGTAACTTATACACTATATTTAAAAGAGTATAACTGGTGTTATTGACATCAATCTTCTTTACTGCTGTTTTCGGCTTTCTGTGACATTCCAAAGGCTACTGGTTGTGAAACACGTTTTTGGCAGCTGTCAATCAAAAACATAAAAGGTGCCGAATAATTAGCAGAAGCCAAAAACTATTCAACAACCAGATGTTGGAATTTTTGAGTTTGCAGAAACTTAGTCAAAAACCGCAGTGAGGTAAAAGAGATATTCCTATCAGTATTTTGTTCATTTGTTTTAACCAGAAAATTAACACGGTGTGATATTAACAGGTGAAAAGAGAAGCGTTTCAGGATCACCTGATGGTGCATTTGACTTCAGAACAGCAAAGACCATTGGAAGAGACATCAATAAAATAACCCCTCCTGGTTATGACCATAACATGTGTGTGTCTCAGGGGTATGGTCTTAAAGCAAGGTAGTATTAAACTATTATTGACTAGCTGTTATACAACTTGTATGCCTATATATGTGCATTAAAATAGGCAGGTGAAGGTGACTTTATAGACTTAGGTTGTCATGACATGAATGACAATTGTTATTCTGAAGACTGCCTTCACACAAAGACAATCATAATTCATCATAAACAATTTCAAATAAATATTTTTTTGCTGAATTAGAGTGGAGCATCCAGCAAGTGGTCGTGTACTTGAAGTATTCACTGACCAGCCAGGGGTGCAGTTATACTCTGGTAATGGTCTTGACGGCAACATTGGCAAAGGTGGATTACATTATAAGAAATATGGCGCTGTCTGCCTAGAGTGTGAGAACTACCCTGATGCTATCAATGAGGTATAGATGGACTATGTATCATTATGTGAACATGGCACATATGTCTTAGACTGCAAAGCAGTCCCTACTATGAGGAAACAAGCTGATGTTTTATAGAGTGAAGTTTTCACCAAGATAGAATGAAGACAGGATGATGGACAAGTTCACACATCACATCTCTCTTCATTCTGTTGGCCAAAACTGCACTTGATTCCTCAGAGTTTGCACATAAAGGAAGGGACTGTTTTACAGTTCATCATCCTGTCATTGTCATCATTTGATCATGCTTCTATCATTTGTCATCATCATACAATTGTTGTCATCATCTATCGTGATTGTCATCATGATGCCATTGTCAACATCATCTATCATTAGGGATTATTCATTTTTTAGGAGGGGGAGGGCCGGAGGATTCACAAAGAGCATTTGTTAAAAAAATGTGAGCCCTCCTTTTACTGAGCAACAAATATTGTTGACCCCTGGCTGAAGTTGTGTAATTTATGATGAATGCTACCCTGGGTTCCAGAGGCTCTAGAGAGGATTGGGGCGAGACCCCCGGCGGGGAGGTGAAAGGCAGAGAGAGCCTCTGGTCTCACGAGGCACTGATCTCACTTTCGCGAGTACAGAATCTGTACTCGTCGTTTGATTGGTTCTCAATAACATCCGAAAGAAACAGCGCTCTGATTTGTCGGTATGAGTAATTATTGTCACCTAATTAAAACTGGTTTTGTTTTCCTGTGACATGATGTTCATAACTGATATGGCGAATGTTTGTTCAAGAAGAGAAGAGCTGTGGAAAAAGAATATGTGCTTTTGTGCATTATTAAAGGGAAAGATGTTTTAGCAGTATTACCAACAAGAAGCGGGAAATCATTGATATCTATTTCAAGCTATTCGTGGAGTTTATACCATGGCAAATCTTTTTGAATTTACGCAACTGAGTTTCTCCAGCCTTAACTTTCAAACGTTCGCTTGCATTTGGAGCAGATAATGGATGACAGTTTATCATGTTGGACTACGAGCGCCAAAATCTCCTTTGCGTTTGCATTCGCTTTTACATTGTTTATCTATGTTTTATTTATAGTTTCAACGGTTAATGCTTGGTATAGATTGACCTTTAGTAAATATCTAGCTCCTATTTCAATCTTGTGATATTAGTATTGGGAAGCGATCGTATGTTACTCTGAATTATTCGGTATTATTTAAAGTTTTTATTATAGAGTCTACATAAATTATCTTTATCAAGAGATCTATATTAGTAGTTTTTTGCACGGGAGATTTTGTAGGCGACAAATTCTTGTTAAAGTTGTTTTCCGGTCGATCGCTCCACGTGAAACTTAATGTCAACAAAATAAAAAAAACGGTTTGGCGAGAACTTGATACCTTATTGATTCGCGAAAGTGAGATTAGTGCCTCGTGAGACCAGAGGCTCTCTCCGCCTTTCGCCTCCCCAACGGGGGTCTCGCCCCAATCCCCTCTAGAGCCTCTGGAACCCAGGGTAGATGAATGCAGAAATACATTAAAAAAAACGTAATGATTCTCCATTTTTACCATGTAAATTTGACATGACCCTCCCTGTGAATCCTCTGCCCCCCCTCCTAAAAAATGAATACTCCCTTATGATCATCTATCATTGTCAACATGTATCATTGTCATCATGTATCATTGTCGTCATCTATCATTGTCATCATCTATCATAGCCGCCATATCATTTATTGTATGGCGGTGTCTCCTTACCCTTACCACCATTGTTACCTGATCATCAACAATTCATATGTAAAACCATTAATGTATTATTACTTTGCAGCCATCTTTCCCTAATTGTGTTCTTCGTCCTGGTGAAGAGTACATTCAAGAAACTGCAATGAAATTCTCAGTACAGTCATAAACACAATAGATGTCATAACTGTAACTTACAATAATGGTATTAGGATCTAGATCATAATAAAATATAATAATATAATATAGTAAATATAGATAAAATATAATAATAGTAGTAACATATCACAGGGCCATAGCACCCTCAAAATGATTGGGAGGGGGCACCCATTGATTATAACTACACTCAACTATTATAGCTACACCCCCCGTGCTACGGCCCTGTATCAAGTTATAATGATAGAAATAAACAGCTTTGCTAGAAATATTTTTTATCATGTAAAACAAATCATATACATCCATTAAGTGTCAATAAATTGTCTTTTTAAAATTGTCTGTTATTTTATAAATTGTCTGTTATTTGTTTGTCAATTTACTGATAGCTGATGCTCCTTTTTCCACTATACCGGATATGGTCCAAAATCTGGAGACTCCCTGTCATTAGCTGGGAGAGTTGACAGCCCTGAATAAATCACACCCATGCATGAATGACATATATATCTATCAGGAATGAATCCAGAAATTTGACAGGGGGGGTGTCCCAATTCCAAATGAAGGGCTAATTGTGGACACCCCCTAGAACCCCATGATATGTATAATACATAAAATATTTTGAGATACATATGCTCTGATTGGCCGGCTACTGATATTTGTTTATATCAGGGAGCCACCATTAATTAATTGGGGGGGGGGGGGGGGGGGGCTAAGATTGTTTGGGCTTTGGCTTGGGGAGGGCCAAGAATTTTTGGGTTGATGTGTTAGAAATTTTACCGGCCCTCCCCCCCATCCACAGTAATTAATGACAGCTCCCTCGGAGAACAGAGACACACTTGGCTTATTTATCTATTAATTTTTCTTAAAGTAAGAGGAGAATATTAACTTTTTTATTGTTGCTTTCTGATTGGTTCTTCGCTTTCCCGTTTGTATTTGGGAAAATGAAAATATAATGAGAGAGACTGGGGCTAGCGACTAAATATGGCGGAAGACAAGGTAACAGAGGTAACATTCTTGTTTTTTGGATTTTCTTTAATAAAAACGTGCTAATTTGTAATCTTTTTGACAGGCTAATCAGCTAAAAGAAGAGGGAAATAATTTCCTTAAGAATGGAGATGTGGACAAAGCAATCGAGTCCTATACACAAGGAATTATTGTCGATCCTTCTAATCATGATCTCTATAGCCATCGATCGGCAGCTTATACAAGACAAAGCAAATATGACCAGGCCATAGAAGACGCTAATCAATGTATTAAACTTGACCCAACTTGGGCAAAGGTTTGTAGTTTGAATAGTACTTACACTATTTTTGGGGTTTTGACAAGTCTTTCGTGTGTGCCAGACATGACCGGAAATTTGTACTTGCTTGTCAAAATATTATAGTTAAAAGTTTGTTGACTACGTTTGGCAGTTTTGTAGCTTAATTTTTACAAATTAATCATCAATCAATAAGTCAATGCAACCAATCAATTAACAAATCATTTGACCAGTCAATCAACTAATAATTCACTCATGCAATCATTCAAACAATCATTTGATTTAAGAGTCATAGTCAATTGCCGGCATGCTTTAAATTGTTTGTTTTGATTTTAGTGTTTTAATTCATTCACAATCAGTTGTATTGCTAGAAAACAAACTATACAAACTGCTAAATGCGCGTGATTTCGTAAGAGCGCAAATGCCCACTCACATCTTAAAAGATATTAAAATGTATGAATTATGTATGATTTTCATCATTTTCATGGTCCACAAAATTCATTCTTTCGCACAGCTAGTGCCACAGGTAGCCCAAGCTCACTATTTGTGTTGATTTACTATAGGATATATGGGGATTTTTCAACGTACAATTTTTTGGCTTAATTCTTAATAAAATAAAATGACACTCTTACCGTGTCTTTTTGTTGCTCTCATCAACCGTCTGACTGACTTTCAGCGATTTTCTTTGGAATTTAGCTGCCTTTCCCTAACGTGTAGTAAGTACATGTCTCTCTTACTACACGTTAGGGAAAGGCAGCTAAATTCCAACGAAAATCGCTGAAAGTCAGTCAGACGGTTGATGAGAGCAACAAAAAGACACGGTAAGAGTTTCATTTTATTTTATTAAGAATTAAGGCAAAAAATTGTATGTTGAAAAATCCCCATATATTCTATAGTAAATCAACACAAATAGTGAGCTTGGGCTACCTGTGCTAGTGCATGCTTGTTTTATGGGTCTTGTAGTACTAAAAACGACCAAATACTAAATAATAAGGTAGGTGGGGTCATGTGACCTCTAGCTGCAAAGGGCCCATTAAGAACAAAGTGTACCTTCAATTGAATTATACTAAACATTTGCAATGTACCAACAGGGCTATTCAAGTCTTGGTGCAGCTTTATCCTCCCTTGAAAAGTATCCAGAATCTGAAACCGCATATGAGCAAGCACTGAAAAATGATCCTACTAACGAACAAATAAGAACTGAATTAAACCTTGTCCGACGAAAAATGGGTGTGTTGACAGACCCCTTCAAACACCCTAACCTATACAAAATGCTTGATGCTAATCCTATCACTAAAGAATACATGAAAGATCCTGAATACGCAAAAATAATTAAGGATTTTAGTAAAGACCCTCACCCATTACGAAGGTAAGGACATCAATCCAGTCTTAATGGTTGCAAGTTACAAAAACTGTGAAAGGTTATTGTGGATCCCTCCCTAAATAAATGTTATTGTATTGTTCTCTTCTTGCACCTGGGCCTAATTGTATGGAACATGTTTACATTAGGGGAGAATGATGCTGGAACCCCTCTTTACCATACCCTTGATAAACCGTAATTCTCTCTTAACTGGAGATATCTTTTGGTTTCAAATTTGTCCATATATATATGTTTTGTAAAAGAATCTCAGTAAAGTAAAACCTCCCTCTACTCCAGAAACTGGACAATACTTGCTGTCCCACATTATTACTAACAAAAGAATTATAACCTTAGTAATCTGTGCAAAACCATAGTTTGAATTGAAAATACTAAAAGTAAAATGTAAAAATATTGTGCATTATGTGGATACAGAGCTAAACAAAGGAGAAAATGATTACTGTAAGCATAGCCGGGTGTGAAGACATCGATAGGTGTCACTTAGAAAATTGAAATTGTTTTGTCCTTTTATAACTCAAGCTGAATCAGAAAGACAGAACCCTCACTGAACCAAATATTTTTCTTGGTCCCAGCACTGTCCAATATAGAGGGGTCCCACTGTAATACAGATTCATTGATATTTACATGTAACCAGGGGCCAGTTGTACGAAGGGTGAATAGCGCTATCCACCGGATAAATAAATCAATCAATCAGACAATCAATCTTTATTCAGACACGATAAATATCAACAGAAAACTGGTTTACATGATAGTCGTGATGTATAATAACAAAATAGAATATAATTATACTTTATAAAATATATATTAGTACTACATTATTAAAAATAGTGACTAGAGGTAAGGTTAGTTGAGACTAAATCTGCCAGGACAGCCTTTTTAAAAGAATTAAAATTGGCTTGAACCCTAGCTTAGAGGTTAGACTTCTCTTGCCATATTCAGTATTAAATCTTTTGATATATAATTTTGAATTCGATCCTCTAAGATTATGAGGAGTCGAATCCGACAACAATTTAAATGACTTTAAGAGGTATTAAATCAGGTGCAGAGTTATTTATACATTTAAACATTAAGCATGCCAGCAATAAGGTTCTTCTAGTACCGCGGAGCGGGTACCAACCTAAAGATTTCAGAATATCTATAGATCTGGTGACATGTGGCACCAGTAATGATACTAGCAGCTCTATTCTGTAGCTTTTGTAATGTATCTGCTAAACCCTTGTTCAAATCACTCCAAACCTCAGAGCAATAATCAAAGTGAGGCAGTATTAAAGCATTGTAGATCTGGACCAAAATATCTTGTGTTACAAAGGGTTTTGCATGTCTTAGAATACTTAGTGCTGGCTTGACTTTCTTAATAATTAAGTCAACATGATCACTCCAATTTAGGTTTTTATCCAATATAACTCCAAGAGATTTCATCTGATCACTTGGGAAGATAGTATGATTGTTAACTACAATTTCGGTACCAGACAAGAAATTAGATAGTCTCTGTCTAGTACCCACATACATACATTTGGTCTTATCTGGATTAAAAATTTAATCTATTTGCTGTCAACCAGATATTGAGAGATGAGAGGTCATCAGTTAACTTAATATTTAAGTCGTCAGGACTCTCAATTGCAGCATATAATTGGGTGTCGTTGGCATACAAACTTGCATTTGTGTGTCGAAGGCACTTTGGGAGATTATTAATAAATATTAAAAACATTAGAGGTCCCAACATAGACCCCTGAGGAACTCCAAAATTTAATTTAACTGGTGATCATGAGGTAATAATATTATTAACTGCACATTGTTGTTGTCTATCTCCCAAATAAGAGGTGAAGAAGTCTAAGGCTTTGTCACAAACACTGAGGGCTGATAATTTCAGAATAAGGATACAATGATCCACAGAATCAAAAGCTTTCCTTAGATCAACTTCAATCACACCATTTACAAGCCCATTATCTATCCTTATCCAGCAGATAAAATCTATAAAAACCTATGCAGTGGATAACTTTTATCCGCGGATAACTTTATCCACCCTTTAATTCGTACAACTGGCCACAGATGACTATTTTCTATATTTCAGTGATATAATACAACAAGATGGTCGTGTAATGCAGACAATAGGTGTCTTGCTTGGTGTAGATATGTCAGAACCAGGTATGGTATAATATACAACTGCCTTATTCACCATGTTAGTTTTCTATTTATTTATATTATTTAATCAAATTTGAATACAATCATTTACATCCATCAAAACCTAATGATCCGAGGTAAGCCTAAAACAGAATTCAAGATTCCCTAAAATATGCCACCAAAATTTTACTGTATATTCCAATATAAAACTATGAAGCAAAACTAACATGATGTATATTTTTTGAACATAGTATATTTGAATGTAGTAAGGAGTGTGTCTGAAGGGTACAGTGCTCAACAGGTTTCTAGCTTGACAGCCTATCATGCATAAATATCAAATATTTATTTTGTTACCAAGTGAACATAATTTTCTTATATTTCAGAGGAAGATCCAACTCTAATAGATTATGTACCACCAGAAAAAGAACGAAAACTAGCAGAACAAAAACGAGCAGAACAAAAAAAACGAGCAGAACAAAGACGAGCAGAACAAAGACAAGCAGAACAAAGACAAGCAGAACAAAGAGCAAACAGAGAGAAAGAAGAGAAAATGGAGGTAGACCCATCCAGTGATGACAACCAGAAACAGGTAAATATAATAATTGTATCATATCTCATGATATAGACTCCTCCGCAGGCTACTCCAACCAACCAATGGAAAATGTGGGCTTCCTGTGCTGAAACAGTGACCGAGAAAAGCTGGGAATGAGAGATTCCTCTCCCCCATTCCCCCTGTGTTTTACTTGATTATCCACAGGAAGCCCATCTCAAAAGGGAGGTGCCTGTGGAGGAGTCTACTCATGATGATTTGTTTTCTTGATAATGGGCACAATAATTATTCTTGTTTTCACCTATCGCGTGACCATATTGAAAGTCCTTAAATTGTTGTTTAAACTGTAAATAATCACGGAATTCATGAGGCACATACTTTATTTAGCAGTGTTAGCCAATATGAGGTCAGAAGAATGAATGTTGGCAGAGTTATAGTCAAGTTACTAAAGATTTTGTATAACAAATGTATGGCAAATGCATTTCCTGTTGTGTTGATTATATCATTAACCAGATCGTTTCTGGATACAAATAGCATTTTAGGCCACATCAGCTTAAAGCAAGACCAATGTATGATTTGCCAAAATTTGAGCATAAATAAACTAATTGTGACCGAATACGGAGCCGTAAATATGCGCCTTGATTACAGTGAATTACCGGGTTTGCCAAAAGCCCACAATTTTCAAGAATATTGACTAAAATGTTATTAATTTGCCTAAATATTCCCTTATTTACCATGTTAGTTTATATCAAATTATCAAAATTTCAATTCTTCAAACGCGTGACAAGTGTTGCGTGACTTAAATTACTTCACCGATATCTTTTGAATTAAAGGCAGTAAATTGATAAAATTTGGCACAGAGACTTGCTTATAGGTACTGTAAACGATATAGAAAGCACAACTTCATGGAGCCCATAGTTAAAAGTTAGTATTTTGATGACGTCACATGAAAGCCAAGAGATACTGGTGATAGTCTTGATCTAGCAATTATTGATGTTAATGTATCATCATGTTGATAGGCTTTAGCTGAGAAGGAGCTGGGCAATGCAGCATATAAAAAGAAAGACTTTGATGATACTGGTGATAGTCTTGATCTAGCAATTATTGATGTCAATATATTATCATGTTGATAGGCTTTAGCTGAGAAGGAGCTGGGTAATGCAGCATATAAAAAGAAAGACTTTGATGATACTGGTGATAGTCTTGATCTAGCAATTATTGATGTCAATATATTATCATGTTGATAGGCTTTAGCTGAGAAGGAGCTGGGTAATGCAGCATATAAAAAGAAAGCCAAGAGATACTGGTGATAGTCTTGATCTAGCAATTATTGATGTTAATGTATCATCATGTTGATAGGCTTTAGCTGAGAAGGAGCTGGGCAATGCAGCATATAAAAAGAAAGACTTTGATGTTACTGGTGATAGTCTTGATCTAGCAATTATTGATGTCAATATATTATCATGTTGATAGGCTTTAGCTGAGAAGGAGCTGGGTAATGCAGCATATAAAAAGAAAGACTTTGATGTCGCTCATCAACATTACTGCAAAGCAAAGGAATTAGATCCAACTAATATCATATTCTTGACTAACAATGCTGGTAGGTTTATGTCAAGTGAAATATAATAAGTATTTGCTTTATGATGGTGATGATACATGTGATGATGATGATAATGGTGGTTGTAGTGGTGGTAATTGTTATGATGATGATACATGCAATGATGATGATGATGATGGTAGTGGTTGTAGTGGTGGTAATTGTTATGATGATGATACATTCAATGATGATGATGATGATGATGGTAGTGGTTGTAGTGGTGGTAATTGTTATGATGATGATACATGCAATGATGATGATGGTTGTAGTGGTGGTAATTGTTATGATGATGATACATTCAATGATGATGATGATGATGATGATAATGGTGGTTGTAGTGGTGGTAATTGTTATGATGATGATACATGCAATGATGATGATGATAATGGTGGTTGTAGTAGTGGTAATTGTTATGATGATGATACATGTAATGATGATAATGGTGGTTGTAGTGGTGGTAATTGTTATGATGATGATGATACATACAATGATGATGATGATGGTGGTAATGGTAATAATGATGATAGTGGTGGTCATGAGGATAACAGTCATGGTGTTAATTGTAAAAAATAGTAGTGTTGATGGTGGTAATAATGATGATAGTAATGGTCCGTGATAATATTAATGATAGTAGTGGTGATGATAATGACAATAATGGTGGTGATAGTGATTGTCAATATTATTCAGTATTCTTACTCTATTTTCAGCCGTTTATTTTGAGGAAGGAAAGTATGATGAATGTGTCAAAGAATGTGAAGACGCCGTAGAGACTGGTCGCTCCAATCAAGCAGATCATAAACTTATCGCTAAGTAAGTTCATGTTAAAAGAATTGTCATTTTATACTGTCAGCATGGGTGTATGTATCAATGATATAACATCTGTTACTTATATTAGATATTGTATATCATGTTAACATAACATAAGTGTATTACAAAATGGATTGTTTCAGGGCCTTTTCTAGAATTGGTAATGTACGTTTCAAACAACAAAACTACAAAGATGCTGTATTATATTATCAAAAGTCACTGAAAGAGTGTCAGGTTCCTGAAGTGGCTAAAAAATGTCAAGAGGTAAAAGTAAATAAATGAATGAATGGATGGATAAATGGATGTATGTATGAATGTATACATGAATAGATGGATAGATAAATGAATGGATGGATGGATAAATGAATGGATGGATGGATAAATGGATGGATGGATGGATAAATGGATGGATGGATAAATGGATGGATGGATAAATGGATGGATGGATGGATAAATGAATGGATGGATGGATAAATGGATGGATGGATAAATGAATGGATGGATAAATGAATGAATGGATGGATAAATGAATGGATGGATAAATGAATGGATGGATGGATAAATGAATGGATGGATGGATAAATGGATGGATGGATAAATGAATGGATGGATAAATGAATGAATGGATGGATAAATGAATGAATGGATGGATGGATAAATGAATGGATGGATGGATAAATGGATGGATGGATAAATGAATGGATGGATAAATGAATGAATGGATGGATAAATGAATGAATGGATGGATAAATGAATGGATGGATAAATGAATGGATGGATGGATAAATGAATGAATGGATGGATAAATGAATGAATGGATGGATAAATGAATGGATGGATGGATAAATGAATGAATGGATGGATAAATGAATGAATGTATAAGTAAATGGATAAATGAATGGATGGATAAATGAATGAATGGATAAATGAATAAATGTATATATGAATGAATGGATTGGTGGAGGAGTGAAATATGAAATAGGCAAAGCAATAATCACAAATTTACCAAATGAAATCAATTGTTAAATAGTTCACAAGTGACTAAAACAAGATATGACTTCCTTAGGTGATAAAATAATGAACATTTTTCTTTCTTTTTACAGGCACAAAAACTATTAAAAGAAAAAGAAAGACTACAGGATGTTGATCCATAGAAGGCCATGGAAGAAAAAGAGAAAGGGAATGCTCTCTTTAAAAAAGGTGAACAATAATGACAATCTAGCATGTGAGGATGATGATTATTATACCAGCAGTAATGAATAGAATGATGTTGTTAAGAAGTTGTACATATAAGAGCCCCTCCCAGGGTTTTTAGGGAGCAAGGGAACAAGCACATTTAATTTAAGGGAACAAGGGATACTGCCAAATTATTTTCAGGGAACAACGGAACAAAATATGATAAAACAATAGTTTTTGGGGATCATGGGATCATAAGGTAAAACATTTCAGGGAAACAGTTATTTTACTTATGGGGAACAAGGGAGAAAATGCAAAAAGATCAAGGGAACATGGGAGCATTCACCCCCCCCCCCCTCCCCCCATTTCATTTCTGAAATGATCTTCTCTGATTGGTTGATCTGTGTGATTAGCACACATTTTGCATAAGTACAGATTTAAATTGGAAAGTACAGATTCAAATAGGAACCTGATTATCATGATTCTATCATTTGACATCACCATACCATTGTTGTCATCATCTATCATGATTGTAATCATGATGCCATTGTCAACATCATCGATCAATGTCATCATCTTTCGTTATCATCGTCTATCATTGTCATCATCTATTATTGTCATCATCTATTATTGTCATCATCTATCATTGTCATCATCTATCATTGTCATCATCTATTATTGTCATCATCTATTATTGTCATCATCTATTATTGTCATCATCTATTATTGTCATCATCTATCAATATGTCATCATCTATTATTGTCATCATCTATCATTGTCATCATCTATCATTGTCATCATCTATTATTGTCATCATCTATTATTGTCATCTATTATTGTCATCATCTATTATAGTCATCATCTATTATTGTCATCATCTATCAATATGTCATCATCTATTATTGTCATCATCTATCATTGTCATCATCTATTATTGTCATCATCTATTATTGTCATCATCTATCAATATGTCATCATCTATTATTGTCATCATCTATCATTGTCATCATCTATCATTGTCATCATCTATTATTGTCATCTATTATTGTCATCATCTATTATTGTCATCATCTATTATTGTCATCTATTATTGTCATCATCTATTATTGTCATCATCTATTATTGTCATCTATTATTGTCATCATCTATTATTGTCATCATCTATTATTGTCATCATCTATTATTGTCATCTATTATTGTCATCATCTATTATAGTCATCATCTATTATTGTCATCATCTATTATTGTCATCTATTATTGTCATCATCTATTATTGTCATCATCTATTATTGTCATCATCTATTATTGTCATCATCTATTATTGTCATCATCTATTATTGTCATCATCTATTATTGTCATCTATTATTGTCATCATCTATTATAGTCATCATCTATTATTGTCATCATCTATTATTGTCATCATCTATTATTGTCATCATCTATCATTGTCATCATCTATTATTGTCATCATCTATTATTGTCATCATCTATTATTGTCATCATCTATCATTGTCATCATCTATTATTGTCATCATCTATTATTGTCATCATCTATCAATATGTCATCATCTATTATTGTCATCATCTATTATTGTCATCATCTATTATTGTCATCATCTATCATTGTCATCATCTATTATTGTCATCATCTATTATTGTCATCATCTATTATTGTCATCATCTATTATTGTCATCATCTATTATTGTCATCATCTATTATTGTCATCTATTATTGTCATCATCTATTATTGTCATCATCTATTATTGTCATCTATTATTGTCATCATCTATTATTGTCATCATCTATTATTGTCATCTATTATTGTCATCATCTATTATAGTCATCATCTATTATTGTCATCATCTATTATTGTCATCTATTATTGTCATCATCTATTATTGTCATCATCTATTATTGTCATCATCTATTATTGTCATCATCTATTATTGTCATCATCTATTATTGTCATCATCTATTATTGTCATCATCTATTATTGTCATCTATTATTGTCATCATCTATTATAGTCATCATCTATTATTGTCATCATCTATTATTGTCATCATCTATTATTGTCATCATCTATCATTGTCATCATCTATTATTGTCATCATCTATTATTGTCATCATCTATTATTGTCATCATCTATCATTGTCATCATCTATCATTGTCATCATCTATTATTGTCATCATCTATTATTGTCATCATCTATTATTGTCATCATCTATCATTGTCATCATCTATTATTGTCATCATCTATTATTGTCATCATCTATTATTGTCATCATCTATTATTGTCATCATCTATTATTGTCATCATCTATTATTGTCATCTATTATTGTCATCATCTATTATTGTCATCTATTATTGTCATCTATTATTGTCATCATCTATTATTGTCATCATCTATTATTGTCATCATCTATTATTGTCATCTATTATTGTCATCATCTATTATAGTCATCATCTATTATTGTCATCATCTATTATTGTCATCTATTATTGTCATCATCTATTATTGTCATCATCTATTATTGTCATCATCTATTATTGTCATCTATTATTGTCATCATCTATTATTGTCATCATCTATTATTGTCATCATCTATTATTGTCATCTATTATTGTCATCATCTATTATAGTCATCATCTATTATTGTCATCATCTATTATTGTCATCATCTATTATTGTCATCATCTATCATTGTCATCATCTATTATTGTCATCATCTATTATTGTCATCATCTATTATTGTCATCATCTATCATTGTCATCATCTATCATTGTCATCATCTATTATTGTCATCATCTATTATTGTCATCATCTATTATTGTCATCATCTATTATTGTCATCATCTATTATTGTCATCATCTATTATTGTCATCATCTATTATTGTCATCATCTATTATTGTCATTATCTATTATTGTCATCATCTATTATTGTCATCATCTATTATTGTCATCATCTATCATTGTCATCATCTATCATAGTTGCCATATCATTTATTGTCATTCCTTCCCCCTACCCCTACCACCATTGTTAACTGATCATCAATAATTCATATGTAAAACCATTAATGAATTACAATGATGTATTATTACTTTGCAGCCATCTTTCCCTAATTGTGTTCTTCGTCCTGGTGAAGAGTACATTCAAGAAACTGCAATGAAATTCTCAGTACAGTCATAAACACTATAGATGTCATAACTGTAACTTACAATAATGGGATTAGGATCTAGATAATAATAAAATATAATAATATAATATAGAAATAGATCAAATATAATAATAGTAGTAACATATCACAGGGCCGTAGCACCCTCAAAATGATTGGGAGGGGGCCACCCATTGATTATAACTACCATTGAATACACTCAAATCATGGTTTGTGTGTGTGTGTGTGTGTGTGGGGGGGGGGGGGGTTGGCCTGCCCCTCCCCGTGCTACGGCCCTGTATCAAGTTCTAATGATAGAAATAAACAGCTTTGCTAGAAATATTTTTTACCATGTAAAACAAATCATATACATCCATAAAGTGTCAATAAAATGTCTTTTTAACATTGTCTGTTATTTTATAAATTGTCTGTTATTTGTTTGTCAATTTACTGCTAGCTGATGCTCCTTTTTCCACCATACCGGATATGGTCCAAAATCTGGAGACTCCTTGTCATTAGCTGGGAGAGTTGACAGCCCTGAATAAATCACACCCATGCATGAATGACATACATGTATATCAGGAATGAATCCAGAAATTTGACGGGGGTGTCCCAATTCCAAATGAAGGGCTAATTGTGGTGTTAGGGGGTGTGTGGTCCCTAAATGTCTTGTAATAAAATAGGGGTAATTGTTGTGCCAAGGAGTGTCTTCAAGCTAGGGACACCCCCTACTAGAACCCCATGTATAATACATATAATATTTTGAGATATATATGCTCTGATTATGCCCCCCCCCCCCCCCCCAGTAATTAATGACTGCTCCCTCAGAGAACAGAGACACACTTGGCTTATTTATCTATTAATTTTTCTTAAAGTAGGAGGAGAATATTAACTGTTTTATTGTTGCTTTCTGATTGGTTCTTCGCTTTCCCGTTTGTATTTGGGAAAATGAAAATATTACGAGAGAGACTGGGGCTAGCGACTTAACGCATGATACTACTGCGCATGTTCAAAGTGCACATGTATCGATGCAATATGGCGGAGGACAAGGTAAGGTAACATTCCTTTTTTGGGATTTTCTTTAATTAAAACGTGCTAATTTGTAATCTTTTTGACAGGCTAATCAGCTAAAAGAAGAGGGAAATAATGCCCTTAAGTATGGAGATGTGGACAAAGCAATCGAGTTCTATACACAAGGAATTATTGTCGATCCTTCTAATCATGTTCTCTATAGCAATCGATCGGCAGCTTATGCAAGACAAGGCAAATATGACCAGGCCTTAGAAGACGCTAATAAATGTATTGAACTTGACCCTACTTGGGCAAAGGTTTGTAGTTTGAATAGTACTTACACTATTTTTGGGGTTTTGACAAGTCTTTCGTGTGTGCCAGACAGGATCGGAACAAATGCTCGTACATTTTGTACTTGTCAAAATATTTTATTTATATTTATTTATTATAATATAAATATTCCCGTTAAAAGTTTGTTGACTACGTTTGGCAGTTTTGTGGCTTCTTACAAATTAATCATCAATCAATAAGTCAACCAATCAATTAACAAATCATTTGACCAGTCAATCAACTAATAATTCACTCAATCATTCAAACAAATCATTTGATTAATAAGACGCATGGTCAATTGCCGGCATGCTTTAAATTGTTTATTTTGATTTTAGTGTTTTAATTCATTCACAGTCAGTTGTATTACTAGAAAACAAACTATACAAACTGCTAAATGATTTTGTAAGAGCTCAAATGCCCACTCACATCTTAAAATATATCAAAATGTCTATTAAAATGGATGTTTTTCATGGTCCACAAAATTCAGTCTATCGCACATTGCATGCTGGTTAGTGGCTATGGTTCTTAAATGGGGTTTTATGGGTCTTGTAGTACTATAAAAGACCAAATACTTAATAATAATAATGAATTGTACAACTAGGAAAAACCATTAATATTTGACCTATGAATATTGGCAACTAATGACAATGATTTATTAAGTACTATTTTTGTACAAAGTAAGATTAGCATAAATTATTAAAGAACTTAATTTAGTACATGCTAACTGAAATAACTGTAAGACTAAACAAGTCAGTTAGCTAGTTTTGAATAAATTACAAATTTTGATCAAAAAAGTCAGTGAGGAGAAACGAAAATTTCTTCATTAAAGTGAGAGTGGGAAAACTGCCATGTTGAAGGTGAATCCTTGTGCTATGACTCAAGCAAATTTTTACTCTTTATTTCAATTCCCGAACAGAGCTACGGTAATTTTATTCGAACCATTTTGATAAGCACATGCTCTCCGTAATTTACGACAGCAAAGGACTATGGGTAATCAGGTTTGAGAATTTGCCTTTAGTTGAACTCCAAGCTTCACTTTGTTTCGTTGCGCCAAAACGAGTTCAAACAAAAACCAAACAGTTTTTCGCTGAACAAAGTGAAACGCCTCGCTGACTTCTTTCAGAAAGTGAGTTCTTTGCTACCTTGAAGCTTAATGATGCTCTTCCAGTAGTAACTAAAGGCAAAAAATGACTTTTAACTTAACAAAATTCCGATTCAAGACAACTTTGAGCCAGTGCAGTCTTGAAACGATGTCTTGAAACGATTTGAAAACACTTGAGCCCTGGATTTTACAACACAGCAGTAGTTTCCATGGTTATCCAAAACGCAAGGTTTGAAATTAAAATTAACATTTTAGCAAGGTTTGAAATTAAAATTAACTGAAAAGTGATTTAGATTGTTTTAATTTCCACCCTGAAGTTGTTTGGTGTATTTTGGGATGATTTGGGCAAGGTTTGAAAACTAGCTAAAAAAGTCATTTAGGACCTTTTCATTCTTACCCCTTCAAATTTATTATTAAATACAAAAAATCGTTCATTAAACCAAATTACGTTCAAATTTAGTCGTCAAAACCTATAGATTTTTTTATTGCAAACTTGTCTACATCATTCTTCTGGTAATATGTCCTTTCATTAGAGCTTTTAAGTATTTTAATAGCTTTTATCAAGAAATATCAAGTATTTCAACACAGGAAACCCGCTTCTTTTGTTCAATTCACTCTCCTGGGAATAGTTGCACATCAAGAAATGAATAAATTACCAAAAATTTGACCAAAATAAATACGTTGAAAAATTGGCAAAAAAAACAGATATTGGGTCGTTCCAGAAAATAACCATACCCTACGACGGTTGGCATTTTGGAATTCCTGGGGGGAGGGGGGGTCTTTGATTTTGGAATTCCTGGGAGGAGGGGGGTCCTTGATTTCGGAATTCCAAGGAAGAGGGGGGGTTGCTTCGAGAATTTATGGAAAACGCAGCAAACAAACTGTTTAGTCAAACTTTGACCATACGCCAGATTCAAACGCTTTATCACGAATAATTCTTTCTCAAATAGTCCACAAACTATCAAAGACATTTAAAACTAAATTTGAATGCATAAATACATACATTATAAACTGATTTAGCTTCTTTTGAAGGCCTTTTAACTCAGTTTAAATCATCGATTCAACCAAAAGCCGTTTTTCCCGAGACTGCATTATATGTGGTCAGCGGTTCATATGGTCAGCGGTAAAGATGGCGTTGTAGAGCTAGCGAAGTGTGTGTTTGTTTCTCATCGGTCTTCTTTGTTCGCACATTGCTTGTAAATTGAGGTAAAAGAGCAAGATTAAAGATAAGTTATTACAAGAACAGTGATTTTTATTTGATTTCTAAAGCATAACATAAACAGATGAAGAGATAAGTTCGTAAAAACGATCGGTCTAGTTTTCCTTGCGTGGTTAAAACAGTGTATATTTCATTCCCTAGAAGACAATTAAGAGAATATTTATTTTTATGAAATTCCTGGGGGGTAGAAGACGAATTTGGAATTCCTGGGGGGAGGGGGGTAACCGATTTCGGAATTTCCTGGGGGAGGGTGGGGTCAAAAATCGATGCCAACCGTTGTGGGGTATGGTTATTTTCTGGAACTACCCATTTTTTTTATTTTGAACTAATGTGCGCGATACTGTTGGTTATGTGTAGAAATATTTGAACGTAATTTGGTGTAACGATTTTTTTTGTATTTCATAATAAAATAATTTTGTAATGCAATAGGCCCTTTGCAGCTAAGAGGTCACATGACCCCACCTACCTTAAATCCATCAGCTGTGCCAAAATGTTGTCCAGAAATGGAAAGAGCATGTTGACATAAGCAACATTGAACATTTCAGCTCTTGGTTCTAAATACATAACCACTAGTGGCAAAGAACATAAAGTGGGATATTTTCTAAGTATTTGCACGTAAAAACAGCACTGGGGAGCAAGCATTGCTCTTCAGTCATACAAATCCTTACAAAATATCCCATTTTATGTTTTAAGGTAGGTGGGGTCATGCGACCTCTAGCTGCAAAGGGCCCATTAACAACAAAGTGTTGTACAATTATACTAAACATTTTCATTGTACCAACAGGGCTATTCAAGACTTGGTGCAGCTTTATCCTTCCTTGAAAAGTATCCAGAATCTGAAACCGAATATGAGAAGGCACTGAAACTTGATCCTACTAACGAACAAATAAGAACTGATTTAAACCTTGTGCGACGAAAAATGGGTGTGTTGACAGACCCCTTCAAACACCCTAACCTATACAAAATGCTTGATGCTAATCCTATCACTAGAGAATACATGAAAGATCCTGAATACGCAAAAATAATTGAGCAGTTTAGTAAAGACCCTCACCCATTACGAAGGTAAGAACATCCAGTCTAACATGTACCATGTATGTCTCAATGGTTGCAAGTTACAGCAAAAAAAAAAAAAACATTTATATTTACATGTAACCAGATGACTATTTCTATATTTCAGTGATATAATACAACAAGATGGTCGTATAATGCAGACAATAGGTGTATTGCTTGGTGTAGATATGTCAGAACCAGGTATGGTAATATACAACTGCCTTATTCACCATGTAGTCCGGGTGCTGATGCTGAGAAAGAGGGCTAAAAAGCAAGTTTGTTTACTTTGTCAGCTAACAAATTTACAACTCCCCAGTATTAAAGTATGAACCTTTTGTGTTATCGTGAGGGTGGCAGTACAAAAATTCCGGTGGGCCATAACCCGTGACAGACCTTTGTTCACAGGGGGTAGGGTGGGGAGAATTTGTTCATTCTAGATAAGTTCACAAGAAAAATCAACCGCATCTCAGCCGAACATCAACCAATTTATTTGAAACTCACAGGGGAAACTGATCACAACATGTCATCACAATATATGTCACTTGACGTCACAAGTTCATTGCCATGGCAACGCAAAACATCGATATATCACTTTATAGTGAAAAAATGACATTTTTTATAAAAATGAAAACATGAAAGTAAGTATAATTCTCTAGATTTAAGGTATTCTGTTGTGTTTTCTCTCATCTAGCTAGTTTATGATATACTTTCTCGGAAAAACTCAGATAAATCTGTTTTAGAATATTTATCTTTGAGGATTAATTTTTTTTTAAATGGTACGATATTTTTGGGTCATATCTGCAAAGAACTCAATATTTTATATCTTACAAATGGTTAATCTATTTAAAACGAAACTTTGCTACATCAAGTAATTTAGAAAGTAAAATTTTCACATCTCTCGAAAGATAAAATATTGGTTGTCATAGTAACGGATTTCTAGTTTTGTGCATTAAAAATGATAAAAGTCATTATTTCACTTAAATTTAGTTTGAAAAAATTTTTTCATGAAGAATCTAGATCAAAACATATTTTTATCACTATTCAGTCACACTCTTTATATAGAGTAAAAAAAAAACAATTTGGGATGCCTGTGGTTTCCCATGAGGCACTGGTACTTACAGTGTAGTGCAGGAAGCCATTTTGATAAGGTAAGATGTTTATTCAATTAGAAGGCGTTAATTATATAAGTTTTGCACAAAATTCTGTACTTCTTTCACTGCATGAGCTTAGATTATGTTTTTTGTTATTTATTCATGTATTTTATGAGATTATTTTGCCATTTTTTAAACTAAAGTTGATAAAAAGGTATTTCTCGAGTAAGAGTAGTCAACCTATTTTGATTCAAAATAAGACGCTTTTATGAATATTTATTCTTAGTCAAGCTTCCTTATCCAATAGATTACTAACACAAATTATGTTTGTGTATTTTTGATTTAAATAAAAAAGACTTTTTTTCAATTTATGCCTTACACAACCTTTCTTATCCACTGTAGAATGATCAACATATATTGGTGAGCACTGCTAAATCAAATCTGGAAGTTTCACTACTAAATGTATCCGTATTGCATGTTTCTGATCTATTATTTCTTACTTACAATGGCATCAAATCCATTAGATAGCCCTGGTATTAAGCTCAAATCGAAGAGACCTAGAATTAGTACTGACTATGAGAAATGCATTAAATGTCAAACTATTAAAGCAAATGAGAAACTTCAGACAGGAATGCCGGCATCTATTACAAAGTTTATTCACTGTTCACAAATTAGAAAGGATGAGGTATTTAGACGTATTGAGCCAGACATAGAGAATGTTTGTTCATTGTGACTATCTTGCCAAGACACCAAATAACAACACTCCTCCAGAAAGAATCATCATATTTTCCCCTGATACTGATGTCCCTGTTTTATGCTGGCATCACTTTACTGAGCTGAAGATCAAAGAGCTGTGGTTTCACACCGGAACAGGAAGAAATAAAAGATACATCCCTGTTCACAGAGCTGTCCAACAAGTCGGTATAGATATATGCATGCTTTTACCAGCCATGCATGCCCTAACTGGCTGCGACTCCACCAGTAATCTGCATGGAGTTGGTAAAAGAGGTGCCTTTTCTATGCTAAAGAAGCACAAAGAAAACTTGCATGGACTGAAAAAACTTGGTAGTGACTGTTCAACTATTGATGATGAAACTATTGAGGTATGCTTTAAGTTCATTGGAATTTTATATGGAGAATCGACAACAGACCTTAACCAACTGAGATATAAGCTTTTTACAAAGAAACAGCTGGACAGCAGCAAACTCCCACCAACAGAAGATAGAGCATTACATCACAGTGTTTCATTTGGAAACATGTACAAGATAGGAGTTTGGAATTGTCATCTCCTGATGGAAATGGTTGGTGTAAAGATGAAAAAGGAAGCCTCGTCCCCAAACTGATCACAAACCATCCAGCCCCTGATAGTCTTCTCGAGTTTGTTGTATGCAGATGTAAAAAGGGATGCCAAGCCAGGTGTAGCTGCAAAAAGGCTGGATTGTCGTGTACACCTGCATGTGAATGCAACAATGACTGTGAAAACGACCAACAAGAACAAGACGATATAGATACAGACTGATATAAAACATAATCTTCCAATTCAGTTTATTTTAGCTTTTTTGAAAGCTTCTGATTTTTGTCTTGACACTTTTTTACATAAGTGTTGTTTAAGGTGTTTAACTGAAGTAACTTTAAAGATGCAAACAAGAGTGTTAGTATAGCCTACAAATTGAACCACAACATGAGTTTATCATTATTTCAACACATAATGTGAGACATGACACTAATATAGCATAAAATAATAAGGTATTTCAACGAGAAATCCGTTGCTATGACAACCCATATTTTATCTCTCAAGACATGTGAAATATTTTACTTTCCATGTTACTTGATGTAGCAAAGTTTCGTTTTAAATAGATTAACCATTTGTAAGATATAAAATATTGAGTTCTTTGCAGATATGACCCAAAAATATCGTACCATTTAAAAAAAAAATTTAATCCTCAAAGATAAATATTCTAAAACAGATTTATCTGAGTTTTTCCGAGAAAGTATATCATAAACTAGCTAGATGAGAGAAAACACAACAGAATACCTTAAATCTAGAGAATTATACTTACTTTCATGTCTTCATTTTTATCATTTTTTCACTATAAAGTGATATATCGATGTTTTGCGTTGCCATGGCAATGAATTTGTGACGTCAAGTGACATATATTGTGAGAACATGTTATGATAAGTATCACCTGTGAGTTTCGAATAAATTGGTTGATGTTCGGCTGAGATGTGGTCGATTTTTCTTGTGAACTTATCTAGAGTGAACAAATTCTCCCCAAACTACCCCCTGTGAACAAAGGTCTGTCACAGGTTATGGCCCACCAGAATTATTGTACTACCACCCTCATGATAACACAAAAGGTTCATACTTTAGTGCTGGGTAGTTGTAAATTTGTTAGCTGACGAAGTAAATGGAATCATATTTTCATGACATGGGCTCCCGGACTAATGTTAGTTTTCAATATATTTATTTTATATAATCAAATTTGAATATTATAATTACATCCATCAAAATCTAATGATCCGAGGTAAGCCAAAAACAGAATTCAATATTCCCTAAAATATGCCACCAAAATTTTACTGCATATTCCAATATAAAACTATGAAGCAAAACTAACATGATGTATTTTTTTGAACATAGTATATTTGAATGTAGTAAGGAGTGTGTCTGGAGGATACAGTGCTCAAAACGTTTGAGCAGCATACCATGAGCAGCATAGCTTGACAGCATACCATGTATATATCAAATATTTATTTTTTGACCAACATAATTTTCTTATATTTCAGAGGAAGATCCAACTCTAATAGATTATGTACCACCAGAAAATGAACGAAAACTAGCAGAACAAAAACGAGCAGAACATAAAAAACGAGTAGAACAAAGACGAGAAGAACAAAGAAAAGCAGAACAAAGACAAGCAGAACAAAGAGCAAACAGAGAGAAAGAAGAGAAAGAAGAGAAAATGGAGGTAGACCCATCCAGTGATGACAACCAGAAACAGGTTAGAATAATTGTATCATATCTCATGATATAGACTCCTCCGCAGGCTACTCCAACCAACCAATGGAAAATTTGGGCTTCCTGTGCTGAAACAGTGACCGAGAAAAGCTGGGAATGAGAGATTCCTCTCCCCCATTCCCCCATGTTTTACTTGATTATCCACAGGAAGCCCATCTCAAAAAGGAGGTGCCTGTGGAGGAGTCTACTCATGATGATTTGTTTTCTTGATAATGGGCACAATAATTATTGAGATATTAGTGATATTCTTGATGATCAAGCAATTATTGATGATAATATTGTAATAATTAGACAGTTGGTTTGCAATGGCATGTATGGTCGTCAAGTTAGTATAGTTGTTCAGAGTTGGAGAGAGTCAGAGATTAGTTTGAGAAGACTTGTTTATTAAATAAAAACCCTACATAAACAACAATCCTTTACAATATATTATCATGTTGATAGGCTTTAGCTGAGAAGGAGCTGGGTAATGCAGCATATAAAAAGAAAGACTTTGATGTCGCTCATCAACATTACAGTAAAGCAAAGGAATTAGATCCTACTAATATCACATTCTTGACTAACAATGCTGGTAGGTTTATGTCAAGTGAAATATAATAAGTATTGCTTTATGATGATGATGATACATGTAATGATGATAATGGTGGTTGTAGTGGTGGTAATTGTTATGATGATGATACATGCAATGATGATGATGATAATGGTGGTTGTAGTGGTGGTAATTGTTATGATGATGATACATGCAATGATGATGATGATGGTAGTGGTTGTAGTGGTGGTAATTGTTATGATGATGATACATGCAATGATGATGATGATAATGGTGGTTGTAGTGGTGGTAATTGTTATGATGATGATACATGCAATGATGATGATGATAATGGTGGTTGTAGTAGTGGTAATTGTTATGATGATGATACATGCAATGATGATGATGATGGTAGTGGTTGTAGTGGTGGTAATTGTTATGATGATAAAACATGCAATGATGATAATGGTGGTTGTAGTGGTGGTAATTGTTATGATGATGATACATGTAATGATGATGATGATAATGGTGGTTGTAGTGGTGGTAATTGTTATGATGATGATACATGTAATGATGATGATGGTGGTTGTAGTGGTGGTAATTGTTATGATGATGATACATGTAATGATGATAATGGTGGTTGTAGTGGTGGTAATTGTTATGATGATGATACATGTAATGATGATGATGGTGGTTGTAGTAGTGGTAATTGTTATGATGATGATACATGCAATGATGATGATGGTGGTTGTAGTGGTGGTAATTGTTATGATGATGATACATGTAATGATGATGGTGGTGGTTGTAGTAGTGGTAATTGTTATGATGATGATACATGCAATGATGATGATGATGATAATGGTGGTTGTAGTGGTGGTAATGTTATGATGATGAAACAAAATGATTATGGTGGTGGTGGTTGTAGTTGTGGTAATGGTAATGGTGATGATAGTCTTGGTGTTAATTGTGAAAATAGTAGTTATGGTGGGGTACTGATGATGATGATACATTCAATGATAGTGGTGTTAATTGTGAAAAATAGTGATGATGGTGGTAATGATGATTAGTAGTGATGGTGATGATATTAATGATAGTAGTGATGATAATAATGACAATCATGGTGGTGATAGTGATGGTCAATATCATTCAGTATTTTTACTCTATTTTCAGCTGTTTATTTTGAGGAAGGAAAGTATGATGAATGTGTCAAAGAATGTGAAGACGCTGTAGAGACTGGTCGCTCCAATCAAGCAGATTATAAACTGATCTCTAAGTAAGTTCATATTAACATATCTGTCATTTTATACTGTCAGCATGGGTGTATGTATCAATGATATAACATCTGTTACTTATATTAGATATTGTATATCGATCATGTTAACATAACATAAGTGTATTAGAAAATGGATTGTTTGTTGTTTCAGGGCCTTTTCTAGAATTGGGAATGTACGTTTCAAAGAACAAAACTACAAAGATGCTGTATATTATTATCAAAAGTCACTGACAGAGTACCGGGTTCCTGAAGTAGCTAAGAAATGTCAAGAGGTAAAAGTAAATGGATGGATGGATGGGTAAATGGATGGATGGATAAATGAATGGATAAATGAATGAATGAATAGATAAATGGATGGATGGATGGATAAATGAATGGATGAATAAATGAATGGATGGATGGATGGATAAATGAATGGATGGATAAATGAATGGATGGATAAATGAATGGATAGATAAATGAATGGATGGATAAATGAAGAAGATAGATAAATGAATGAATGGATGGATAAATGAATGGATGGATAAATGAATGGATGGATGGATAAATGGATAGACAAATGAATGAATGGATAGATAAATGGATGAATGGATAAATGAATGGATGGATTGATAAATGAATAGATAAATGGATGGATGGATGAATAAATGAATGGATGGATAAATGAATACATGAATGGATAAATTGATGGAGGAGTGAAATATGAAAAGCAATATTTAAAAAAATTACCAGAATGAAATCAATTGATAAATAGTTCACAAGTGACTAAGATTTAGGTGATAAAATAATGAACATTTTCTTTCTTTTTACAGGCACAAAAACTATTAAAAGAAAAAGAAAGACTGCAGTATGTTGATCCAGAAAAGGCCATGGAAGAAAAAGAGAAAGGGAATGCTCTCTTTAAAAAAGGTGAACAATAATGACAATCTAGTGATTTGCACGTGAGGATGATGATTATTATACCAGCAGTAATGAATAGAATGATGTTGATCAGAAGAAGTATATAATATGAGTGGCTTATCTGTATGCAATATACAACGGCAAGTCAAAGACAAGATCAGGCACAAATTTACAATTCCCAAAGTTTTTAAATCACAGTATATAGACATGTCAAGTGGACATTTTATGTTGCTAGCTATTTATAAAGTATGGAGACTGAGTGTGTCTCTGATCTAGTAGTCAGCCAATCTAAGCACACATACAATCTCAAACATTTTGTTTGACTAAATGTTGCAATACAAAAAAAAAAAAATCTGGCCAAGAAAAAGTGAAAAACAGGACGATTCTGCTTTTTTATTCAAAATTTCTCACAAACTATAAATGTGTTTTTTTTATAATAATGATTGCAATTATATTGGTTATGATAATTATCCTAATAATATTAAAACTGTTTTGTTTTTCAGGTGATTTTCCAAATGCACTAAAAGCCTATTCAGAAGCTATTAAAAGAAACCCAGATGATGCAAAACTATACAGCAATCGTGCAGCTACATACCAAAAACTTGCTGCTTTTGACTTGGCTCTTAAGGTTAGTAAATCTTGAATGTTAATCTATTGTATGTAATAAGTAACTGCGGTTCCCAACACACATGACCAAAGAGACCTTCAAACACAGATGAAACCCTATGAATTTATCAGTAACGGACAAGTTTGCCTGTGTTACCATGGAAATACAGTTGATTGACCTCAACCAAAACTATATTTTTTGTCTGTGTTGAAGGTCTAGGTGATTGTGTGTAACTGGGAACCGCAGTAAACAAGTTATGTATTGTGAGCATGATGGTGTGTTACAAATATTGATTTCTATTTTGTCTTGTTCAAGGACTGTGGCAGTTGTATTGAAAAAGAACCTGGTTTTGGTAAGGAATATTATTCATTAAATATATCAACATATTACTTTAAAAAATGTGGAATAATTAATTTGGTATAAACATGTTTTTTTTTCTGTGCGAGGCTTCCTGTGTGACTTGAATTTGTTGTCATTCTTGGGTCAAGGGTGTTTTTCAAAGCTTTCCTGATTTCCTTACCCAAGGGCACTAGAACCGCCAATAGTGTTGGATTTTAAAGTTACTTTCATTGAATTTTGAATAAAATATACGTTATTCGTGTTTACTTATCTTTGTGTAGTCTTTCTTTGCAGTTTTGTACGATTTATATCAGTTTGTTTATCATCTAGTTGCAACAGTTTGTATGTACCTTGTATTCAGTATTGTGTAACCATGCAATATCAAATACAGTCTTACTAGACTGTCAATCAACACTATTGGTGGTTCTAGTGCCCTTGCCTTACCCATTACAAACATACTAATCAGCCAACTATTGCATGTTTAGAATATTAAGAATAAGTAGATCGCATGGAGCACCAATATTTGCTTGGTCACAAGACAAAGGTTCCAAGTTGAGACTGAACTTGATTCTTTTATTAATCAAGGCCAACCTTGACTTGAAACCATTGGTTTGTGATCATACAAGGGAATTAGGGAAAGGTCTCTTATTGCTGAAGCACAAGAATGCATTGGATATTAAATTAGTTGTTTTTATTCTATTTGATGCAAAGTCAAGGGATATACAAGGAAGGGGGGTGTACTATTTGCAATGAAGAAATACTCTGATGCCCAAGCAGCCTACACCAAAGCTTTAGAAATAGACCCAAACAACAAGGTTGGTACAAAAGTTGTTTTATGGTATTTCTCAATATTTGGCAAACT
This sequence comes from Metridium senile, assembly GCA_949775045.1. NCBI lineage: Eukaryota > Metazoa > Cnidaria > Anthozoa > Actiniaria > Metridiidae > Metridium > Metridium senile. The sequence goes on along the minus strand of OX459098.1, from coordinate 22,581,081 downwards.
TGGTATTCGTAAATATTATTGCACTCTAAACCGGTTTTCTTTATTCCTTCTGATCAAAAACATATACTGTTTTCTTTTGCCATTTCAAAAAAATAGCAATTTAATAAGACATCAAAATGTCTGATTTTGCATGAAATCCAAAATTATGGTCAATAATAGCGAACTTATAGTTTCTAATTAGCGTCTATTTAGTCAGTATCATTTAGAAACATCAAATACAAAATGTAACTATGTTATTACAAGTTTGTCTTTGATAGTGACTAATAGTCACTAAACTACTTAACAGAAGCAATTATATTTTATTTCATGGTTATAGTGTCTTTCTCTGACACAAACATGTTTTTGTTATATAATTTTGCAGGAAGCAAAAGAGGGTATTAGTGCCATCATGTCATCCAACAGACAGGCACCAACGGATCCAGATGAGATAAAGCAACGTGCAATGGCAGATCCTGAAATACAGGTAAACCTTGCTTGAAGTGTTATGTCATGTTAGTCATACTGAAAATAAGATAGAAATTGAACTGATGCCTATATTTAAAAAAAAAAAACAAGTTGAATATCTAAGGGACCGTTCATTTTTGACCAGGGAAAAAAAAAACTGCCCCCCTCTCTTTGGCTGCAAAAACAATCTGACCCCCCTACTGCTATCAAATTCAATTCATGATCCCCCCCCCCCCCCCCCCCCCAAAAAAAAAACAACATACACACACACGTCACATTTTCAATTTCACATTTTTCAATTAGATTAAATGGAAACTAGCGAGTAAACTAGTATAGGCTGCGTCTGTGTTTGGTATAAATGGTAGAGCCAGTAATATAGTGAAATTTGTAACATTGTAAAAATTGTTAACTTAACTTTACTGACGTTTCGAGCTTTAGCCCTTTGTTGGAGTAAAGTAAGTTTCTAGTTTAACTGGTCTATTATCGATATTTTGGTTGAGTGGTCACTGAAACAAATTCAAAATGAAACTTGATAATGATATCAAAATATCACGGTCACAAACAAATGATGACGATTCAAGTGAAGATGAAACTGAAACATAATAATCTTTTTCTTGAAATAGAATAAATGGTAGACCCGGATTGTTAAAAAAAAAGTTTCTCTATCGGAAACGAATAAATAAGTATCAAAAACTATCAAAGCAACAATAAAAAAGGAGAAAAAAAGAGAAAAAAAACAAAGTAGTGATGTCAGTTGGATTCGAACTTGGTTACCTATCTATAGATAGAGTAACCACAAAAATATCTTGCATTAAATTGATGAATTTTTTTTATGGCCCCCCCTCTTTTGACTCAAAATTTTTTGACCCCCCCCCCCCCCCCCCCCCCGGTAAAAAATGATCAGTCCCTAAAATGAGTTGATTCCTCCATATTGGTTAAACTTGACATAACAGTAGGGACTGTTTTGTAGTCAATCTATTGAACAGTAATTGCCATTATTACATGTTGTTAACACTGACATGGTGATTTTGTTGCAGGCCATCTTATCAGATCCTGGCATGAAGATTATTCTTGAACAAATGCAAGAAAATCCAAAGGCAGCTCAAGAGTAAGTTTCTTACTTAATTATTTTAAAGAGAATGAGAAATAATAGTATCAGATAGTAAAGAATTGAAGTGTTTGATATTTTTCTCGTGTATCTGTATCAGATAGTATTTACACATTGATTGGTTGAAATGTGTCAAGTACAAAATAAACACTTATGAATTTAAGAGAACACTCGAGAAGTTGGAAAACACTGCCATAGTTACCAATGCTTCTCATGTTTTCCCAACATCTGTTGACCCATAACTTCTTTTTGACACTTTGTTACTTGTTGTAAAGTGCAGCAAGATTTCATGGGGTGCGCTATATAAGAAATTTATTAATGGTTTTTCAAATTTGTTTTTCAGCCATCTTAAAAATCCAGAAATCCTGAGAAAAATCCAGAAACTAATGGAAGTTGGTATACTTCAGATGCGATAGTTGTATTCTAGTATAGTTTAGTAACAGCTTCTTTCAATGAGTCAAAAAGTATGATTTAAGTCACAATAGCATTTTTTCAAGCTCTATCCTGCCTCTTAGGTATAAATCTGAACTTTTTGCTAGTTTTAAATGTACTTTCATGTTATTAGCTAAAGTAGACAACAATAAAACACAATCATTTGGTTTAAAACTGTTTATTTGTCAAATAGAAAACCATTATTGTACTTTGATACTTGTTTGGTCGTCTGTATCCCTTGTAGACCTGCAAAATACATTGTTAGTAGCCCCAACCCTTATCCCAATAACAAACAAGACAGTAAAAGAGGAATAGTGTGGTAAAGAATAGAAAGGTACTACCTCCTACACCTTACGGTTGCTGGTGGTATGGCCATGTTCCATGTCCATGAGTGAACAACTTGAATATAAAAGAGGGCAATAGTTAGAAAGGAAAACAAAACAAAAAAACTTGTAGAATTATTGATTGCAACTTTAATGATCGTAATAAGCAGTTTATCTGTAATAATCAGCAGTCCAATGATTGACACACACAGCTAGACCATTCCTGTAGCTAGAAATAGGCCATTACCTGGGTGTGTAGACAATAGTGGGTGTGATCCCTTCCACTTGAGTCACATGTTCTTGGTCAACCCTGAAATAATATCACACTGATAACATCACTAGACTGACAAAGCTGGGCTAACAACACCATTAATATTAATGAATGCGTGGGCTAAATAAAAAGAATCGATTTTTGGTAGCTAAAAGAAATATTTTTTTATAAAAATTAGAACAATAAAGCCTTATGCAAGTTTTTTTTTATAATATTTTCACATTTTTTTCGATTAATTGATTGTTAGAATATATTTCATTTAATGTCTTACATGAAATAAACACGCGTGAACGCTTGTCCGCCATGTTGGAGTTTTCTTTGGCCACGTCACCTTGAGTTTACCACTAAAAACAAGACGAGCGGTAAATACTCTCATTTAACATCCCCGTAATCTTTCATTTTCTTGTATCAGCTGTGAGTTGACATTCCGTAATTCTTGTAGTTGTGAGACTAGCGAGTTTTTGTCACACGCGGATCGACAAGAAGACCCGTTTGCCGCCATTTCTTTGTCGTTCTTGCTGACTGTAAAGTCGCCCACTGAAGAGAGATCTACAAACGATGTATCCATTCCCCCATCGCTGCTTATCGACTTAACTCGTTTTATTAGCTCTTCTTCTCGTTTCTCTAAGTTAACATAGCGATTGATAAGTTCTTGTTTCGTAAGCTCGAAAAGTGTTTCGGCTTGGATATTGTCGTACACGTTGTTGAAATCGTTTTCAAAATAAACTTGGTCGAAATTTTCTGCAATGTCTGAACAGTAATCAAAGTCTCGTTCGTCGACAGGGCTCCCTCGAACTGATGAAGTTGAGTTAGAGCAACAACACGAACTAGATGTTGAATTTGCTGGTGAACAGACATAATCGATCGGTTCGAGTTGTTCGCGATCTTCCATGAGAAATTGTGTTGTATTTTCTGGTGCCGCGGGCTGTTTTCTTACTTTCTTAGATGGTGTTTCGTTGACATTCATCTTCTTGTAGTCTTGTAATCTTCTCCTTTTAAGTCGTCTTGTCTTTTTTCTCTTCAACGCTTGGCCGGGTATTCCGTCGGTGTTCATTCTTGATCGTCTTGAGTAGAAACTTTTTGAACACATTTACCTCGGAGTTGAGTGTCTGAATAAACGTTTGAATGAATATCAAACGTTTTATGCTTCTCAAACGTCTAAGAAACGTTTTTCAAGGAACTGCTGAGTCAATACTTTCTTCAGCAAATTATACTTCACCTACACTGTACGATGTCGAAACGTAGAATGAACGTTGTTGAACGTCGACAGTTGTTATAGTTACCCCGCCAAATTAAACATACGTCATGGAGAAATATTACCAAATGTGGTTAACATGTCCTTATAAGGTTGTAAAAACAGCTTGTAACACGCGCAAAATTGCGCGGTTACTTTCACTTCCGGTTAATATGTTGTGGTCAATTTCTGTTTTGGTATTCTACGTTTCGTCGTTTCGTCTACGTTTTTGGACCTCTTTAAATGTCTGTGTACTTTCCTATTTCATCATTCCTTCTGTATAAAAATAATCTAAAGGGGGATTTTTCTGGCATATATTTTCAGTTTTGAATTGAATTCCCCACTGCACTGTTATAGTCAGTTTTAGTCAATTTCTTCACCTCTGAATCCTTTTGATGTTTTGAAATTTTCAGTATTTTTTTTTTTTTTTCTTATGAATGTTATTTTCTACAATGATTTATAAATGTGATTGAAAAATGAACAAATAAAAAAAGCCCGGGCTTCAGTCTGACGTTGATACCGCGAGTGGCCTGGGCAGGAAACCCGTACAGGTGGGCAAAAACCACCCAGAATGACACCAAATACATCTAACAACAACACAGGATTGAAATATGTTCAAATGTATTTCGACAATAAATATGAAATTTTAATCATTTTGTCTCTTATTTACTGTAAAAATGGATTGTTTGGGCAGCCTGTGGTTCTACTAAGTTGATCAGTCTGATGGAGGATGATAATTATGAATTCCCAGCTTTTAAAAGGCTTTGTAATACTTGTTGTAAGTTCTTTTCTATTGATTTTAGTGTTTCTAGTATATGTATGTCCACAAAGATCTTGTAATGTCATGACTTTTCTTCGCAAAGGCGATCATGTTGTTGACAAAAATATTCACACAAATACACAGCCAAGATTGTATCGATTCAAGAGAGAAGACATCAAAAGCTATAATGCACTAGTCAATTGAAACCCCCGCCCCCCGACCCCCGGGACTAGCGGGGCACTGAACGGGGACGTGACGCGTTTTTAACGTGCTTTTACAGCAATATTGCACCGGGGGGTCGGGATTTTAACTAATTGTCTTCGCAGCGGGGCAGCGAGCGGGGATTTTAACGCTCGTTTGAATATGTAAGGGCCTGGAAACTAGAGGTCGGCCATCTTGGAAAATACCCAGAAAGCATTGGTATTCTAACATCGGTATTCTAGGTGTGGATGATATTAATATTCCGATCCTTTGCTAGAATGGAAAAACGAAAGGTACGTGAGTCAACATGCGTACTTTTAATGAAAACAAATCACGAATGTTGAAGATTTTATCCATGATATTTTGCCATTATTGATATATCTTACATTAATTTGTTTTGGTTAATTTTGTTTGTAGATGATCCTGAGAAATTTTGCCTCTGTAATCATGCATGTGACAGCAAAGTGTGTGATATAATGTGGTATCATCTCTCCTGTGTGGGCCTCAGAGCTGCCCCTTAGGGAAAATGGCTTTGATAATGATAATGCATTTATATAGCGCACTTTCTATGTGTATATATTCAAATGCGCTTTACACATTATAGTTAGTTGTTAGTAATTAGTATATATTAGTGTAAGTGTAGGCCTTTCACTGAGGATGATCGTGACCTGCGTCCTCAGTCGTTCTTTTAGTTTTTCTTGTTCCCCCGATTAATGGTCAGTGTGTGAGTCCTTATCCGAGAGGACGCGAAGCCTAACAATTATAATAAACCCAAATAAATAAAAAGTTATAACATTCTCCTCAATTATTTTAAGACCCTGAGTGATGGTCTGGCTGGGGTTTGAACCCCCGACTTCCCGGTTAACAGGCCGTGCTCTCCCAACTGAGCTAACCCGTTAATCTTTGTCAAAAGTGCAAATAAAACCACTATTAATTAAGCAATATTTACAAGCATTGCCGTTCATTTTATACTTAGGGCCCGTTCAGACTAGGACTTGTTAGCTAGCTAAAATGAGGCACCATTTAGCTAGCTAAACAGTAAATTACCAGTGTGAACGGCTTTTCGTTTAATAGCTAGCTAGAAAGTTGTACGGCATCCAAGGAATGTCGCCGTTAACAAAGGAAAAATGACCGGAAGTCTTAATTTTTCAAGCCATGTCAAGACATGGCTTTTAGCGAGTGCAACTAGCTAATCCCCCTGTCGTTGACATTATGAAACCCAACTGACGCCCCTGAAAATATTGGACATTAAATATTTGTGAATCAGAATGGAACACACAAAGATTAGCTATACGTGGCACAGGAAATTGGCCATGAGTTGGAGTGAAATGTGTTTGTTTTGTTATTTACTACTAGACCAAAATAGCGGGGCCACAATAGCGGGGGCTTTAACAGTGAATGTGCCCCCGACTACCAGGGGAAATGTCTGATTTTAACACTACCCAAACGTTAAATTCCCCGGTATTTCCCGGGGGTCGGGGGGCGGGGGTTTCAATTGACTAGTGCATAACTTTACAAACTCCAAGACAGATGTCATGGTTTTCCTCCATATACAAAAGACTGGTGGAACTACGTTTGGTCTTCATTTAGTCGAGAATCTCAACATGAGTGAATCGTGCAAATGTCGCCTTGCTCCTACGTCACGGGGTATACGTAGACGGTGTAAATGCAAGAAAGAGTCCAAAAAAATATGGTTATTTTCACGGTATTCGTCTGGTTGGCCCTGTGGAGTACACGCTGACTGGACAGAGTTACAAGCTTGTGTACCAGAATATATAAGAAAACGAAATGGCGTAATAAAAAACCAGCGGTATTTATATGTGACTTTCTTGCGTGAACCAGTTACTAGAGTATTGAGTGAGTTTCATCGCAATAAAAGAGGCATAACATGGGCAACAGCGTTACATAAATGTAAAGGAAGAAAACCAACTCTGGAAGAACTACCTCCTTGTTATCAAGGGGACACCTGGGAGGATGTTACAATGGATCAGTTTATTGGTTGTAAGTCTAACCTTGCTTTTAATCGACAATCAAGAATGACATCCGATTTGACTCAAGTTAATTGTTACAATCGAACCGGGATTTCACTTAAAAAACGGCAGAAGAATATTCTAAAAAGTGCATTCCGTAATCTGAATAACATGGCGTATTTTGGTCTCGTGGAATATCAGCAAGAAAGCCAGTACTTGTTCGAGAAGACGTTTGGTTTGAAATTCAATAAGCCTTTTCTGCAAAAAGATCAAGAAGAGACTAGAGCAGCAGAAGTCATGACAGATATCCAGCAAAATCACTTAAATCAAATCAGAAAGCTAAGCACTGATGATCTACGATTTTACAGATTTGCAAAGGAACTCTTTTTTTACCGTCTTAAATATTTTAAAGACATAGACAAAATGAATTGAATTATTAGAAATAATTATGTTATCTAATGTACTTATATATATAATATTATAATTATTTGATTATTATTATAAATCTGTCATGAAAAGAAATCAAGATATCATGGCCTCATTGAATAAAGACATTCATTTCCTAAATACATATCAACATTCCAGAATCTATAGAATGTTCAATAGAGTACTTAAGTGTAACGTCACGCAAAAAATAAATTTTTGCTTTAACAGTTTTTGTACGTTGCCAATTGTCCCCTTCACAGTTCGCTGTGCCAGCTGATCCTTTGTATCAAAGCGCGACGAACGTTGTGCTTGCAATGATAGAGACCTTTTAAAGTGCTACTTGGACGAAACCGGCTCTAAATTGAAAACTCTTTTATTCAGGCTGAAAATTCGCTAAAATACGCTTTAATAACCTAATAATAACTTGCTGAAATATTTTTCTAATATTCGAAATGGAAGTGCTTCGCGTGACAATTATTGACGTGTCTCTATGATTGCAAGCACGGTCACAACGTTCGTCTTGCCTCGATGCGAAGGCCCGGCTACCTTTCAAGATGGCACAGGGAACTGTGAAGGGGACTAGTGATGAACAATCAAAAAAGACTAATTTGACCAGAATCGATCAAATAGCAGCTGATATATGTCCACTTGAATATACAATTACCCCATAGAAATTACTGTAATTTCTGTTCAACTTGAAGACCTGGAAATACAGTGATTTGAATGGAGAAATTATATATTCAAGTGACCATATCTAAGCTGCTGTATCTGTATCCTTTTCAATTCATGTTTTTAATTTTATTGTAATTTCTTGTGAATGTTGATTTCTCCAACTATCTATAAATGTGCTTGAAAAATGAATAAATAAAAAGAATGGTCTGTATGGTTCTGTACGTTGATACCGCGCGAGGCCTGGGCAGGAAATCCGTCTAATATACTCGATACTCCAACTAGCTCACTGTATCTATTATGTTCTAGTTGCTCTAATGGAGGATGATAATAATGAATTCCCTTTTAAAAGGCTTTGTAATACTTGTTGTAAGTTCTTTTCTATTGATTTTAGTGTTTCTAGTATATGTATGTCCACAAAGATCTTGTAATGTCATGACTTTTCTTCGCAAAGGCGATCATGTTGTTGACAAAAATATTCACACAAATACACAGCCAAGATTGTATCGATTCAAGAGAGAAGACATCAAAAGCTATAACTTTACAAACTCCAAAACAGATGTCATGGTTTTCCTCCATATACAAAAGACTGGTGGAACTACGTTTGGTCGTCATTTAGTCGAGAATCTCAACATGAGTGAATCGTGCAAATGTCGTCGTGCTCCTACGTTTCGGTGTTACTGCAAGAGAGAGTCCAACAAAATATGGTTATTTTCACGGTATTCGTCTGGTTGGCCCTGTGGATTACACGCTGACTGGACAGAGTTACAAGCTTGTGTACCGGAATATATAAGAAAACGAAATGGCGTAATAAAAAACCAGCGGTATTTATATGTGACTTTCTTACGTGAACCAGTTACTCGAGTATTGAGTGAGTATCGTTGTTATCAAAGAGGCACAACGTGGGCAACAGCGTTACATAAATGTAAAGGAAGAAAACCAACTCTGGATGAACTACCTCCTTGTTATCAAGGAGACACCTGGGAGGATGTTACAATGGATCAGTTTATTGGTTGTAAGTCAAACCTTGCTTTTAATCGACAATCAAGAATGACATCCGATTTGACTCGAGTTAATTGTTACAATCGAACCGGGATTTCACTTAAAAAACGGCAGAAGAATATTCTAAAAAGTGCATTCCGTAATCTGAAGAGCATGGCGTATTTTGGACTCGTGGAATATCAGCAAGAAAGCCAGTACTTGTTCGAGAAGACGTTTGGTTTGAAATTCAATAAGCCTTTTCTGCAAAAAGATCAAGAAGAGACTAGAGCAGCAGATGTCATGACAGATATCCAGCAAAATCACTTAAATCAAATCAAAAAGCTAAGCACTAATGATCTACGATTTTACAGATTTGCAAAGGAACTCTTTTTTTACCGTCTTAAATATTTTAAAGACATAGACAAAATGAATTGAATAATTAGAAATAATTATGTTATCAAATGTACTTATATATATAAATCTGTCATGAAAAGAAATCAAGATATCATGGCCTGATTGAATAAATACATTCCTTTCCTAAATACATATCAACGTTCCACAATGAGAATGGTAAATTATTTAATTTTCACCGGTTTTTACTTTATCCATCACACCAGGGAACACCTGATTTCAAAATAATCCTTTGTATTGCTGTATAATTCAGATATTACAGACAAAAAGAAATATAAATATTTCATGATAGAAAAAGACATAGAAGTAATCAACTTTGAATATTTTTTCACCACTTAGAACTTATAATATTTTGTAAAATAATAATAACAATTACAATGTATGAATGTTTGAAACATTCATTCTATTCATATTATAACCAGAATCTCTATACTATAGATGAGTGCTTTAAATATTTTTTAAATAAAATGTAATTTGTCTGAACCACGAAATATTATAACTTATTAATAATCAAAAATAGAATCAAAATGTATTTTACAAGCATGACAATATTTTATGAACATATTAAAGCTACGTCACAACATGCTATCTGTACAATCGTTTTTTCTGTAGATTCACCACAATGGAAAAGAATTAAATGAATCATGCATATATGAAACCAGAGTGCTCGTAAAAACAGCTTTAGTTTGTTTTTGTGGTATGTAAAATATGTTGTGGATTCACTCGGCTTTGCCAACAACATTTTCACCATTTAATGATGCAATGCTGTGGTGAATGAGAGTATACATGCCATGGCTGACTATTGTAAATTTGCTAAATATCATGATTCAAAATCCATATTCATGCCTTAGAGGACTAAAACTGAAGTAAGGAATGTCATTAATTCAACAGTAGGAAATGATTCAGTACTTAGAAAGATTTCTTTGAAAATGTTAAACTTCCAATCAGCTGGTTTTTTTCAAGACGTCTCAAGATTTTATTTTAGAGGAATACCGCAACAATTTGAGTAAAAAAAAAAAAATTAGAAAATTTGTTGCAAATATGTTTTTGTTGTGAGCAATGCAGTTTACTGTTAAAGTTATTGATGAAAACATCCATTATTTCAACGTTGTATCTGACATAATAATCAAATTAAGACACGTCAACCATTCAAGAGAGATTTTAAATGATAATACAGTTCCCATGAGAATAAACAGTTTGGAAAGATTGTTGTTCACATGGAAACCCTCACAAGGAAGTTTGATGTCAGTCACAACATAAAAATATCAAACATTTTACAGCGGTTTTCAACTTTCTGCTAACTCAAACATTTCAATGACTTGTTGTGAAACACGTTTTAGCTGCCGTCAATCAAAACTAATTAGTTGGTACCTTTTAAATCCTTGATTGATGGCAGCGAAATACCTATTTTTACACCTAGCCACTGGAATATCTGAGTTCACAGAAAAAAACTGCAGTTATAACATCAAGAAAGCCAGAGCAATGTAGTTTGAGAAAGAAACAAAACGCATAGTGTGAAATGGAATGAATATTTTAATAAAGAATATTATTATTATTAATACATTGATGATAATTAACTATGATAGACATTTTGGTTTTCATGTGATCTGCTGCCTCTACCAAAAGGGTTTTCATTGCGTTGTCCTCCTCTCCCTCCTCTTCCTCTCCATCCTCCTTGATTACCTCCTTGTCCCCCACCACCATCACCACCCCAACCTAAAACACACAAAATAATAATATTTACATTTTAAATATGTTTTTCTATTAGTATATTAACAAGCTTCTCAACTATCTCAGTTATCATACAGCCAGTGGCAAAAAGAGGTTAATTAATTCTTATCTAGATTCTTATCATTATATTGAATTTCGAAGAGCTAGTCCCGAGGGGTTATCTTATTATGGTAGTTAACATTTCCCCCACAGTTTACACAGTAGATGATATGTTTATATTGTTAGATGTTCTCTATTCTAAAGTTGATGCAGCAGTCAACACTCTAAGACTTTGGATGTCATTAATGTTATCAATTTAAAAAGTCCACACCCACCACTACAACAGCTTGCTGCTGATATCTAGTAGTGCTGATTGTAACTTCCTCTTGTTATGTCTATACATACCCCCTTGGACCTTGCCTCGCCCACCCCTATAACCACCACCACCACCACCTCTTTGTCCTCCATCTCTGCCACTGCATGGTCTCTGGTTCTTTGGAGCTTCTTCTCTTCTTCTAAATGACGGCATCTCTGGTGGAAGAGGGTTCATGGTTGAAGGTCTACCGCCACGGTCAGGAACCTGTGATACATTGTTAGATATCTGATTTATATCATGTAACATTTTAGATTTCAGTTACTATCAATCCCAAATAAGAGTTCGGTTAATCAACATGTAAGTGAAGTGATGTGTGGTGGTAGTAGTATACACCCTTTTCAAGAAAGTTTGTCACCAGTGAAAAGTACACAAGCAAGTGGCACAAAGGATCATGGATGAGTTCATAAAACTAAATGTGCATTTGGCACGCCTTTGTTGTTGTCTAATAAGTCAAAACTGACATTTCTCAACAACACATTGACAAGTGTAGCAATGTGGCCATGAAATGCATTCTAGTAAGTATACATAGGCTACCCATAGTTCTCTGCGCTAGGGCAGCTTGTAGGCTTTTCACTTCACGGGTGTATGCAGAGAGAGCACCATGAATAGCTTTACTGACCTTGCCCATTAACACTCTGTTGATTGCACATTTAGTTTTCTCTCTAATTGAACCTGAACTAGTTCTTGGCTGTCTTAACAGGTCTAGAAAACAAACAAACCAATTGAGCATTAAAATGTATCCATAGTTACTGAGCGGACTCCACTAGTTAGTTCATTATGAAAAATTTATTAACTGTAAAACAAGGTTTTATTATTATTCAATAGATTGCATTTCATCTATTTTACATAGTTAAAGGACAATCCTGTAGACAATATTATAATGAAGTAACTTCAGCTTGATGTCAATGAAGTGAAAAGTGAAAAGCCTTTCAAAATGTTTTCTGCAAGATCCAAAAAGATCAACTACTAAAATTCATTTCATTATCATATTTGTACCTGTTCTTGCAGCAACAACATCAGCAACAGTAACAGATGCGCTGGAACTCATTGCTCTTCTCAATGGGTGAAATGTTGATGCCATAACATCCTTTTTTGTCTAAGAAAAACAATTATATGATATTAGATGACTTACCTCCAAAACACAACAAATACACAAATACACATAACAATCAAGAAAACACAAACATATAGATAATTATATACCGTAGTTAATAAACAATGTTACTAAACAGCTAACAAACAAACAATAAGAAGAAAGTAAATAAAGTTCAAACACACAAAAAACAAAAGGCCAAAAACTAACAATCCAAATACATTGTAACATAGAAACCACTTGGATTAGAGTGAGACTAGCAGGACCAATACTCTTGAAATAATTGAGTAGAAGGTACTATCTTTGTAATTTCATATGTAGCTTTTAGTGATGTCCCTGTAAGCTAATAAATACCTTATAAAATACATCATGATGATACTTACTTTAGCTTGATCTGACCAACCAAATGATTGTACGGTAACGTCAAGTCTTTTCAGCAACATCTGTCTTCTTAAAGAATACTCACTATTAAGTTGGTTGTTTATTTGTTCTATCTTGGCCTGCAGACAAACAATTAATTATAACAAATAAATAATTATTTTGTTTGCTTGCTTGTGTGGCTGCTTGTTTCCTTGTCTGACTGTCTGTGTCTTTGTTTGTATGTATTTTTTTGTGTGTGTATATTTTTTTGTTTGTTATGAATGTAGTTGTACCACTAAAGAGTGGCATGAGTGGCCTAGCGGTGAGAGTGTTGGCCTTTCACCACTCTCACCTGGGTTCGATTCCCGGCTTGGGCAACAAGTGAATACAGTTTGTTTGATGTGTTGTTCTCTCTCATGCCACAAGGTTTTTTCTCACGGTTATCTGGTTTCTCTCCCTCTGTAAAAATCAACATGTGAGCAGAGTTTTGTGTTGTAAATATGGAATATATGTGGTAGTGAGTGTGAGTGAACCTCATGGAAGAGCCTGTGAGGGGAGTGATGGATGTAAAATATTTATATCTATATTTATGAATGTAATTGAAAACTAGCGAGTAAACTAGTATAGGCTGCGTTGGTGTTTGATATAAACAATAGGTAATAGAATGAAATTTGTAACACCGAAAAATTGTTGACTTAACTTTACTGTTTAAGTTTCGAGCTGTAGCCCTTTTTTATTATTTTGATTTTGCCGTCATAGAAAGGCCATGGTATTAACTAATACAAAACATAGTGATTTCTACAAACCCATTGACTTTCAGCAAGTCTTTTCTGTAAAAGAGGATTTCCAAGACAATCTTCGGGTAATTGACTTAGCACTTGACGAACCTGGAAAACAAATAGAATGTCCCAACGTTTACTTCATTTTCAACATAAAAGAAGTAAGACCCATTCAGTACGAAACATGGTTGACATGGAAACAAGTCCTTCAATATCAATTTCCTGGTTAATTCACTTGCTTGCTTTTGAGGAAGATAGGATAAGACATTTGCAACAAATCATTCCATACAAAGTGGTTTACTCCACAATCATTTGACATTTTTCTAATATTATAGTCTTGTAAAGCACGAAGGGGGCTTTCATTTATTAGTGTATGGGGGGGGGGGCTCAATATTGTTGGGGGGGGGGGGTCAAGTTATTTTCGTAAGCTTTATAGGGGGAAAGACGACCTGTGGTTTTGCTGGCCCCAACAATACACTAATAAATGAAAGCCCCTAACAAGAACTAGTCAATTTCATTAAATGTATATATTATTATTTATCACATACACAGGATTCCCATTACATCTACAATACAAGGCTCCCCACACACCAATATATATTTATCAATGATTGATAATTATTGTGGCAAGCGACTTACATTGCCTTCCATTTGTGAGAATATAGTTAAGACAGTTGTATCTTTGGTTGGTAATGGCAGCTCTAATGCAAGTAGAATGGAGTTGATATGTTCCAGTGTTGGACTAACAGCCTGTTGGAAACAAACATTAAAGTTAGTAAGAACATGTTTATCATCCAGGGGCGGGTGCAGGGGGTGCACACGTACCCCCCCCCCCCCCCACCTCCTCCCTCGGCTCAGACAATCACAAAGCTCGAAAATATATTTTCTTGATAAGTTATTTATATATTATGTCATTTCCTAATGGTGCAGAGCTGCCTTAAAAAAATCCTGAATCCGCCCCTGTTATCAAAACTCAAAACAATGATATGCACATATGCACATTCATTAAAAGTTCAAATGGCACTGTAATATATCATTGCAATAATAGAAAAATTATGATATTATTAGCAACAACTTTTGCATGTAACATAACTATTAAATATATAGTACAACAAAAGAAGATCTCAGTGTTTATTTGGTGGGTACCCTGTGGTGTGTACCACTGAAACCTAGTCAACAAGATATATGATTCTTTACCACTATTCTGATACAAGAAAAATACAGGTCATTGGTCTGATATTGTAGTAGATATACAGCAATGAAAGTGTGGTCATATGAGTAGAAAACCTGTTGACTTTATTTATTTACCAGATAAGTCTTCACTCTTGGAGAAGTATTGACATGACATGATGGATGATGAATGATGATGGATGATGAATAATGATGATGATTTCTTACCTGCTGATCAATTTCCATGTGTTCATCTTTTACACCACCAAGCATTCTACATGCCTGTAGCTCAGACGTTAAGTAATCTTTAGTTAAAACAAACAAATAAAACATTAATAGCTTACTCAAAATACATAAATTATTGATCAAACTTTAATTCCCTTAAGGCTGGTTTCCATTTGATCTCTCACAGTCGCTGGATCACTGAAAATGGTGCCAGCGATCATCAGTGATTATACAATTTTTCTGAACACAATGCAAATCCGATCGCTCGATCGCTGAAAAGTGTTTCCATATAATTGCTGACGATCGCTGTCATCATTTTCCGGCGATCATGAGCATCATATGGAAACTAGGCTTTAGTAGTCAAATATTGATGTTAATTTCTTACCCAGTAACAGCAGGCGATTTGACATATCATTCAAGGCACTGGTACCTGACAACACTTGGTGTGGGTTACCTGTGGTGTTGATAATATTCTATTATTTTTATCTTCATGAAAGGTCATGATAACCATATTGATTTTCAGTTTTATGTAGAATTTTCTCTTGTAGTTTCAAAAGGATGATACAATGACTGGCATTACTAATATCACAAATAATTCATGAGAAATGTACAAAGAAATCATAACCATGACATTTGATGTTCCCGTTTTGTATGGGAGTTTGCAATATGACATGTCTGTTGCTTTCTGGGTCAGTACCAAATTGAAACATTGTTTAGGATTAGTTTAAAAAACAAAATTATAGTTATAACCCATAGAGTCTTCCAAACAATTGCCCTAAGCCTAACCAAACAATAGTGGTACTGTATTATGGGGCCAATGAAAACACAGCTTTTGACTGGTGATGTATAATATACTGCAAATACCCATACAGGACGGCCACCCATATTGTATATATCACTTGCTTACCTAGCTCATTTAATATTCCACTCATTTCTAGCTTGAAGGTCTCCGGATCCTCTACCTCTATTGAATATAACAAAGCGAGAAATGTATTTGCTAGTCAAATTTTCTATAATTTCATAGAATTTCTTTTTACTGAGCAGTTTCATTTCGGTCACATGACCAACTGGTATTTGTGTACAACAATGTTAGACAAAAGTGTTGAGACACTTTCGGTTTTTATAGCCCTAGTCGGCATTTCTCAGCTGTTCCTTCCCCATCCCCCATCCAATCAATGTTGTATGTATTGATAGATAATGCCAGTGGTCCAGACAATCCCAACATCCAACATTGAATGGAGGGGGGAGGGGAGGGGGATCAAATTAATGTCAGCTAGCAAGACGGACAGTTATTTACATTATTTGTACAAAGCGCGCGAATGTCTCAACTACTTTTGTCCAAGATTGTCTACGGCACATAAACAACTTTTTTGTTCAACCTAACTTCTGCAAAGGTACCAAATGCTATTATTTTATAGATATCTGCGTGTACTTCAATTTTAATGTATCATGAGTGAGGTAATAAGAAATTTGCGCGAAAAAAATCCCCAGAAAACATGACATGTAATTTGCTGACATGTGAACTTTCTGTGTCTGGTCAAGAATCATGGTATTCAAGTGCAAACCGACCGCAGAAAAAAGGGCATATGTAGGCTATCTTGTCAACGATAAGGGGTATACCGTAAAAATAAAATATGTAGAAAGGCAAACGTTTCAAGGGCCACGGTGTATCGAACATCGACTACGAAACATTTGAAGAATTTACACAACGTGTAATAGACATGTTCTATAATTTTTCTGCATGTCAATGAACCGGGAAAATAGATAAAACTATTGAATCTATGGATAAGCGTGTAAAAATGATTTTTAGCAAACAAAGGAGAGCGCTTAAAATATTAAAGACACTTGTATCTTTATTTAACAAATAAACAATACAATCATGGGAGATAAACTATTGATTTTTGCTGTTTTGTCACGCAACGTCATGGCCACGTTGCTACTGCGTGACATTTTTGACAGGCAAGGCTTTACAAGTTACATATTAACTTGTACGGTTAACAAAATAATACTACATTTTCCTACTTATTAAAATAAAAACTTGTAACGTTTAAAACATCAAATCATAGAGAAAATAGTGACAAATAAATTTGAACAGTTAACAAAAACGTTTGTGTTACGATAGACGGTTAACAGCGTTTAGTGAGAATTCTATATAAGAGACTGAGACCTTACTCATAATATTATTTGTAGCCCTTTGTTAACCGTTAAAAATCCCTGTTAACCGTGTATATCTTTAGCCAAAAAGAACACACATATCGTGTTAACCGTTGTAGTAAAGGATTTGTCGCTTGATATACAGTGTTTATTCTAAAATAAGCTTTGCAAAACAACGTTCACTGGACGGTACGTCACGCTGTCGTAACGCCGTCGGATCTGATGATTGAACTGTATAACAGTCCAGCGAATTCTCATTATTTCCGTCTCACGCTCATCGATGATACCGTTTTTGATGTGGACTAGAGCATTCTTGCTTGTACAGAATATTGGGGTATCCACATCGGAAGCAATAAGATAACATAAGATTACGGGCTATAATAATTATGGTGTATATTTGAGTAGTGAGCTCTTATGCCATATCGATGCGTCATATATTGCTTTGAAGGTAGCCCACCTTTGGTTTCTATCTAGTTTTACGGCCATGTGATAGTGCTATCCTGAATCACGATGTGGTTCTTGGGAACACCACCAGTGTACGACATTGGCGGTGCCTAGAGAAAACGACTCGACTATAGCTGAAGCAAAATCCGCGCGCTTTGGGAATTTTTCCATATCAGCCTGACTTTAAGTTATCAAATAAACACTCCGGAGGTCATTTACTCTCATTTCTTCACTTGGAAACGCATTATCGGACTACTCTAATTCAGAATTATCGCTATCATAGTCAACTAACAGCTCCATACTTGCAAAACTAAAATCAATTGCGACATACCCTAAAAAAACGCCCATTGGCTTAAATTGGTCTATTTACATAGTACGCGAAATCTGAACTTTGTACAATAACTTTTGAATGCTAAATGCTTTATAGCTCAAACTTTGTGGACTTTTAGGTACACTGGCTATGTACTTATCAAGGGCCGTTCAGCTCACCAAGTCGTGTCTTTTTTGAGAAAATTTATAAAATGTGCTGTAGACAATCTTGGACAAAAGTGTTGAGACACTTTTGGTTTTTATAGCCCTAGTCGGCATTTCTCAGCTGTTCCTTCCCCATCCCCCATCCAATCAATGTTGTATGTATTGATAGATAATGCCAGTGGTCCAGACAATCCCAACATCCAACATTGAATGGAGGGGGGAGGGGAGGGGGATCAAATTAATGTCAGCTAGCAAGACGGACAGTTATTTACATTATTCATACAAAGCGCGCGAATGTCTCAACTACTTTTGTCCAAGATTGAAGCTATCATGATAATCATACTAATTTGTAGTGTGTATTAGATAATGCATGGTAAATAATAGAGCAGATATCATATGGCTGTGAAATGTTTATTGCCATGTGTGCCTTGAGGGTGGCCAGGGGGGGTCCTCATCACGTTTCACAAATTGATATTTATGATATTCACGCATCACATACAAATTTAAGTCACATTCAACATAGTATTCACATATAACAACTAAATTGTTTGTTATTTTCATAAATCACACACTTAATTTAGCCTAAATCACACGTCACATGTTACCCCTTGGCCACCCTCTGCCTTGCTGTGACCATGATATTTTTTTGCTGTACTTTGACCACCCACCTTCATGCTTTTCATAGTCATATGAAATCTACTCTATAATGATAATAATAGCAATAAGATAGGATCTGTCAAAGACCTTTAACTATGATCAGTGGTATAACAAAGTATATAATAAAAGGAAGGTTGAAACTTTTTAGAATAGCAAGCACAATAATGACATGATGGAGCAACAACTGTGGACAGCTGTGTCATGAGAATCCAACCTGTAAGACTTTCACCAAGTGGAAAAACTTTCTTGAGCTCTTTGAAAAGCCAGATACACAGTGACATGAAGTCCAACGTTAGTTGTTCTCCCTCTAGTGCTCGGGTAAACATTTCCTCTTCATTTATCAAAGGACCATCATACCTTAAAACACATAAAAAACATTGTTATTCAGTTCCCACAATTTCAAGTTATGCCAATCTGCAAAGGTTTTGAAATGTTGGTTGGAAATAACAGTTTTTGTGAATAATCTTACCCTAAATCCTCCAGAGCGTTAAGGACGTCGTTTTCCATACCTATGGTGCTTTAAAAAGTTCAAATTAAGCTATATAATTCTAGTAGAACAAATCGGAATTTTCGCAAATCTTTCTATTTTTAATTCTTTTACTCCAGTCGTCCCAGTCTCTTTGACCGGGTACACTCGGGCATGTGTTGAAGTGTATTACCGCTTTTTGATCGCAGGCGGTATTTCATGACTTAGCAAGAAAGACAAGATGTCCTCTATGAAAGAAGTCGTTTCGATGTACCAAACACTCATAAAAGAGTGGAATAAAAAGCCTGTTGATGTTGAAAAATGTGGAAAACTTTTGTCTGGAATGAAGGTACATTATATGAGCTATTTAAGTTTGAATTTCTATCGCAAAATGTGGGATTTAATAGTATTAGTTTGTGCTTTGTGAAAAATTAATTTTGCCGGTATATTTGTCATTCTTTGCTGTTGTCGTGTTTGGGGGTTTATGTATTAACTGTAGCTCTTTTATGATAAAGAATACATGTAGAGAGAGAAAATGACAGCCACGTTCGTGCCGTCAACTAACTATTAACATCAATACTGATATTTGAATCATATAAGCTCAACTAAATTAAAATGTATTTGAAAATGACAGTCCTTTCTAAATGTGCCTTAATTGTATGTATGATAATGGATTGTTTGTTTGTTTGTTTAAATGTAGATGGCTCTAATCAAGTTTTCATTCCTACCACTACCATCAACAACAAACAAACCATCCCAAAGGGAACTACTTCTAGCACGTATGTACATTGAGCAGGTTTCGTATGACTATGAAAAGCAGGCACAGCAAGGCATTTCCAAAATCCTAGAAACTTCACGTTCGCGGCAAGGCACGCACACAGCACTGAACTTTTCACAGTCATACGAAATCTGCTGTATATTTTATTTGCACTGAACAAAAGAGTACACTAGAATCAAGTGCCAATTACTTGCTAATGTTAGGTCCATAGGGTAAGTGGTATAGTGTTTCACTTAAGATCAGTACCAACAATTACTTATTACAAGTCCGTGTTCACTTCTTTTAAGAAACAAATCACTGAAAATTAGTGAAAACATCACTTGGATCAAGTACAACCGCTAATGATCTTAAGTTGGAATTTACTACTTACTTGGTGGACCAAAGATTAATCTAATTTACAAGTTCATTGTTTTAACCCCTGTTTTCCCTGATGATTATTCAAACCCTCCCTGTGCTTAAGTTTGTAGGGGCTTTACAAGGTGTTCATGTGATCTGATTTCTCATACTGGATTGGTTAGAAAGCTTATATGAGTTATTAATGAATTTTACAACATGATATGTCACCAGGAGATATTCTTGAGATTGGAGTACAGTGGAGTATACTAAAAGAAGATATCCCATCATTTGAGAGATACATGGCCATGTTAAAGCCATACTATCTGGATTACAGGTAAAATATTCTAGATCTGGATTACAGGTAACACACATTCTAGCAAATAAAACAAGTTATTCTGTAAATATAGGAATGGTTAAGGTGTCTGCATAGTGTTTTCTCTTGAAACACAATACACCACCACTTCTTCCCTGGTTTTGCAGAGTCTCTTATTTATTCCCATCCACCTGGGGCCGATTGTACAAAGGGTGGATAAAGTTTTCTTTAGATAAAAGTTAGCCACTGAATAGGTTTTTTATAGACTTTAAATCCACTGGATAAGGATTTACCGCTGGTAGCGCTATTCACCATTCGTACAACGGTCCCTGATTTGATATAAGTGGTGATGATAAATTTTGAGTGTCTGGGTGCCTCATGTTGTTAAAATGTTAGACACCAACAAACTACCGGTATACACACAAACGATCACAATTCACAATCATCAGATCTTCCAAAGAAGAAATGTTATTTACCCGAAATTTGTTTGAAAAATTGATGATTGCTATAAATTTATAGTTGTTGTTGTTGTGTTTCAGGGGTATCATTGAAGACTCAGCATACATGTACCAACTACTTGGTCTTAACTTGCTTTCTTTGTTAGCACAAAACAGACTTGCTGAATTTCATACGGTAAGTATTCATTAGGCTGTTCAAATGACAGTTGTCTCTTTGATGGCTAATGTTTAACAAATGGTCCACTGTTTTCTAAAATGTTTTATATTTTTCCCCTCAGGAGCTAGAACTTCTACCTACTAAAGAGTTACAGTACAATGTGTACATTAGACATCCTATATCACTAGAACAGGTAATTCACTTTGAAATTATGTTGCTACACTCCAAGACATACAAGACTTATAAAATTCATTTGTGACGAAAGTTGTATTTTAAATATATTACTTATTACATAGCTACTTCTTACTGTTTTACTTGTATCAATTGCAGTATCTCATGGAAGGAAACTATAACAAAGTAAGTAGTACAGTGTTGTTTATATTACATACATGCTGATATTAACACATGTCATCTTTGTTGTAGGTCTTTCTTGCAAGAGGAAATGTTCCAGCAGATAATTACCATTTCTTTATGAATATTCTTTTAGGAACTCTAAGGTACAAATAATTCATAATCAATAATAACTAAATATACTGATACTAATGGTGGTGATACTGATAGTGATAATAATGATTATAGTACTGATGGCAATTACATTGATTATGATATCGGTGATAACAATGATTATGATGATATTGATAATGAAAGCAATGATGATAAATCTGATGACGGTGGTGATAGTGATAATAATGATTAAGATGACAAAGCAATAATAATAATAATATGATGATGATGATGATGACTGTACTGATAATGATGATGACTTATATTTTATTTGTACATTTTAATTTTCCTTCAGACAAGAAATTGCAGCGTGCATAGAGAAATCCTACCAGTCAATCACTTTCACAGAGGCAACCAGGATGCTGTACTTTGAAGGAGGGAAAAACATGAAAGAATTTGCAGATAAGGTGAGAAAATATGTGACATAGTGATAAAAGGTTGGGATTGGAATTGTACATATACCATTAACCCATAACCCATTGCAAGATAGGTTCTGTAAGACATGACAATACTTCTTTTCACAGTTCTGTTCAGTGACCACGAATGATAGTTCCAAGTCGAGGTTCCAGTTGCTGCACATGATAAATTATAGTTTTGCTATGCGCAACAACACAAACCTTGACTTGGAACTATTATTCGAGGTCACTGAACCGAACTGTGAAAAGGACTATTGCTTCAAATAGATCCTGTTCGCTAATATTTTTGCTCTTTATTTGTGCAGCGTGGATGGACATTAACAAAAGACGATACATATATATTTGAAGATGATAAGAAGAAAGAAACAAGCTTAGAGCTGCCTTCACATAAAATAACTCAAAATATGCTTGAGTACGCTAAAGAACTAGAGAGAATTGTGTAAAGTATTGGAATTCTTTGCTGTTGGTCTGTGGTTGTCTGTGTGTTACTGTATTACCAACGATATTCTTTGTTATGCAAATATTTGCTTGCTTTTATCATAGAATACTAAACAATTTCCAGCCCTAAAGCAACTGTAAGCATAAGGAATAAATGTATTTATGTCAACCAGACAACCAAATGTACATGTAGGTATTTTAGTATTTTGTTTCTGAAAACAATAAAATTCATTTTTTGTGTGTATTGCATATGTTAGTTTGATATTGGTTATGACTGGCCAGCTGATAGTGAGTTACTACCTCAAATGCCCGGCTATAAGCCATATATATACTATGGGCCACAGGAGAAAAAGAAAACCGTGTCCAGTGTGAAATAAAACAACATTGCAAATCAAGAATTCAGACAAAAACATGAAAGTCCATTTTTTAATAAAAATAAATTCAATTTTAGATTTTTTTTTTACAATATATTAATCATTGCTTTTGAAAAAAATAATTTTATCATCATAATCATTACTCCATGTGCATAAAGGAACAGGTCGTACAGATATGTTCAGGTTCGACTGACATTCTATTAGGTTCTCACTTTCCTGGCAATGATATACACACAGCAACAACACGTCCAATACACCAGCCACCTACAAACACCACAAAACATTAGTTACAGCAAAGTCAAACTATAATATTACAGTATCATATCATAATAAAGTACCATAATAATACATATAAACCTACAGAAACCACAAAACAATAGGTAGTTATAACAAACTCTATAATACTACAGGGGCCAGTTGTACGAAGCTTGGATCAAGTTATCCACTGGATAAGAGTTATCCAAAGTATAGAATTTTTATCCGGTGAATAGGGATTTATCTGGTAGATAGCGCTATTCAGGCTACCTGCTGGCCCAGGTATAATATAGTAAATAAATAAATAATATAATAAATGATAATAGAAGGGATTGAAATAATTATCAGTCAACAGATATTGCCTGTAGAAAAACTGGCCAGACATTTTGTCCTCTAAGTTCTTGGTACTTTCTTGAGTGAACAAAATAAAAGAAGCAATTTTGTAGCTAGCATGTTTCTGAGCAAAATCTGACTATACGGGACAACATGAACTGCATCAGATAAAATAATTTTCGAGTTCTTCATTGGTTCTTGCTTACCTTGTTCATAAGCTTCAATCTTGAAAGAGTTGCTTGCTCCCTTGACATCACCATAAATCTCATAAATATTCTTGAACAGGATTACAATCTCTCTAATGGCATCAATGGCAAAGTTCCCACAGTTTTCTACAAAAAGACAGTCACCATTTGTTGTTAAACTAGTGTAAAATTATTAAGTGGTAATGGCATTTACCAATAAACACAGTGTTTTGAATCATAAAGTAGTTGGAGGAATAGTTTGAATGAACATTTGAATGATTGGATCAATGCAGGAATATGGATTGATGAATGAACAGATATATCAATATTTTACAACCATCACTCCCAGTCAGCGCTCTTTTTGGAGGTTCACTCACTACCACTACATTCAATATTTACAACACACAACTCTGCTCACATGTTGATTTTTGAGGAGGGAGGAAAACTGAATAACCCGGAGAAAAACCCTTGTGTCATGAGAGAGAACAACACATCAAACAAACTCTATTCACTTGTCGCCCAAGCCGGGAATCGAACTCAGGTCACAGTGGTGAAAGGCCAGTGCTCTCACCGCTAGGCCACTCATACCACCCAGATAGATGATTTTATCACTAAATGAAGGAATAGACAAATGAATGGATGGACAGAAAAAAGTATGACATACTTTCCGTGCATGCTATAAAGTCTTTAGCAAGTTTCTCTAATGCCTCTGCAATAGCAGTTTCTTCACAAGCAAGAAAAGCCTTGTAGATATCCATTAAAGCCTGACCAACGTACTGCATGCCACGATAAATCTCTTTGTTATCAAATGCCTCAAAGGCTTTCTTGAATGCCTCTACTGTCTGATCGCCATCTTCTACACAGGTCTCAAAGCTGACATTGTACTTGCCCAAACCAGCTGCAATGCCTTTGTAGACTTGAACCCATTCCTTGTCAGTAGAACCACTTGTAACAGTGAACGGTGTCTTTATTGCATCAAAGAATTTCTTATTTACACTGAAATGAAATGAAATGTTTTCCATTATTTTCAAATGCTATGCTCTTCTGTCAAGAACAAGAGAGTACTTATTTCTCTTTCAAAGATGAGCAAGAAAAACGTAAAAAGGTTGTAGCTTAATTGGCTTTATGGAGAATTTAATAAGGTAGTCAACATAACTAGTTATAGATTGATAAAACAAGAGAAAATTATAACAAAATAGACTGAATCCAAATATGGCATCCAATTTTATTAACTAGTTGTTCTTGACTAGCTAAGCCTTGTATTCACGTTAAAACACAATGAGGTTTTCAAGGCTAGCCAGTCAGAACAATAACTACTAAAATTGGATGCCACATTTTGATTTGGTATATTGTATGAACAAGTTTGAGTTGAACAATACTTACAGATATCGATATTCATACTGGCCTTTAGGAAGGAATGATGCAAAGGTCAAAGAGCCTTTAGGTTGTGCCTTTTCTCCTGGGTTTTGTCCTCCTCCAACATAATAAAAATCTACATACTTTGAATTGTCTGATCCACTGGCATAAACACCTTTAAATAAAATAATGCTTTTAGAACCTCAATGAAACAATATTACTTTAACGCATTAGAACAGTATGACCCTAACAATCCTCACACTTTCAAATCTATATACATGTCAACTGTAATTCAGTCCACAGTCTAGCCTTACACCTGTGTCATGTAGCCAATAATTCTACTTGTTTGTAAATAGTTTGTTCTTATACTTTTGTCCTCTGGGCCCACAGTAATTGGCTAACGCTGTTGTGGGTACCCTGGGCATGTTGTTTATTTATTTTCTTTGTAATGTAATTTGTTTTCTGTTATTGTAGTTGTTACAGTGCAACTACTTCAACCGAGGCCATTTGAATAAAACTGGCCAATCAGAAAACAGTAAAACCAGACAGAGATAGAACTGATAATGGCATTAGCCAATCAAATTATAGTGTTCTCACTCTCATTAGAACCTTGATCTAAAGCTGCAATATGATTGGTTAATGATCAATTTATCTGTGTGGCCTCGGTTGAAGTAGTTACACTGTAAGGCGAAGCTAATAAAATAAATACATCAATAAAATAAATCAATATGAATCAATGATGATGATGAGGTCATGTTTAATGTACTGACCTATCCAGTCCATTGCAGTAGCCTCGTCAACTGGTGCCGACCAAGATACTGTGACAGGTTTACCAGCAGGTGCTTCAGATGGTGATAAAATCAATGATCGGTTCTGCTCTATAGTCTCTATTTGATCTTTAAAACCAAGCTAAAAATAAATGAATGAAACAATTAAAATAAATAAATACTAAACAAATGAATAAATCATGGATGAATAAATAGATGGATGAATGAATGGATGGGTGAATGGATGATTGAATAGATGGATGGATGGATGGATACATGGATGGGTGGATTAATAAATGGATGAATGAATGGATGGATGGATACATATATAGATGGATGGATGGATGGATTGATAAATGGATGGATGGATGGACGAATGAATGATTGAATTTCTTTAACATTAAATTCATGTTTTCATTATTATACATACTGCATAAGCAGCCCACCATCCCTTGTCATCATTGATGATTGCTGGATGGCTGGCAATAGGACCAGACTTAGGTCGGCCAACATAAACCCATGAACTATAGTCACCACCACGGTCAAGCTGCCAAAGGTGCCATAATCCACCATCACTACTAACGGTAAATACCTAAATAACATTACAATGAATTAATACACCATCACTACTAACAGTAAATACCTAAACAACATTACAATGAAATAATACACCATCACTACTAACAGTAAACACCTAAACAACATAATGGATTAATAAAGTAATATCGAAATGAGGAAGTTAGAGGTGCCATAATCCACCATCACTACTAACAGTAAGCTTAAATACCTAAACAACATTGCAATGGATTAATAAAGTAATATAGAAATGAGGAAGTTAGAGCATTTGATTCAGAGGAAGTGGGTTCAGCTTCTACAGGGTGAACTCTAAAAACTTTTCTCTGAGTATTTACTCCTGGAAAAAAATGCAGAATAGGAAGAAGGTCAGACAAAAAACAGTGGGAAGATACATCAGATGCATGTGCAATCATGTTGAATGGACATGTTTCAAAATACACTGGATACGTCAAACTTATATGCATTTTTCTTACTACAGTGGTACCTCTATTAAGCAGTCGCCCATTAAGCGGTCACCCTCTATTAGGCGGCCACAATAAAAAGTCCCAAATCTATTCCTATACCTATTCTATACCTCTATTCAGCGGCCAACCTCTGATAAGCGGCCACTCTGAAAAGTCCTGAGGGTGACCGCTTAATAGAGATATACCACTGTACCTATTTACTTGTTTTTGCCATAAATGGCTTTCCTAAATGTCAAAGATCTTTATTACTCTATACTTCTAAAAATGATGATGAACTGATGTAATTTGAACCTGAACTGGGCTATATACAATGGGTAATATAAAGAAATTTGTAACACCGTAAAAAATGTTGACTTAACTTTACTGACATTTCGAGCTTTAGCCCTTCGTCAGAGTAAAAGGAATATATACAATCATGGAAGATACCAACATACCTCAATTCCATGGTGGATGTTTGCACCAATGCTTATAGGGTTTGCAGACTCTGTTGTCTCTGGAATAGCATCACCTATCTTATACCAAAGGCTCCATGTACACCATCCCCATGGATTAGGAACCTTGTCACATGTCGTCTGCCATATATGGTGTAAGTGACCATCTTCGCCATAGACAAAGACATTAATCCTGCCATTGAAGAAGTTGCCTGACATGGAGTGAGCAATGGGTGCATGTATTGACGTTGGTGCACTGTAACCTGTTTTGTCCCATGATACCCATTTACTTGGACCTAATAGAGAATAGTGAGGATTTTTAAAAGGTTTTTAATAATGTACAAAAATGTCAAGGGTGTGATCACCAAAATACAAGTGATAATGGGAGTGCATGTGATTTTTGATTACAGTGTGATCACAAAATAATTATGCTTAACTAAGTCAAGTAAATGACAAGATTTCCCATATTACACAGGAACCCCAAGACAGCTTACTTGTCTGCCAGGTTCTGTACATGTATTTGTTTTCCATGACAGCAAAAGCCTCCAGATACTAAAAAAGAAATCAAACAACATAAAACAGTCTTATTAATATATAGTCACTCTCTTTATAAAGTTGGCTTAATTTCATGAACAGTCTCATTAATAATGGCTAGTTCTTATATAGCGCATTTCCAAAACTGCTCAAAATATGTGCTTGCAACGCGTTTGAGTTGAAGGTATATCAATGCGCATTAAGCTGCCACCATACAACCCATGTCTGAACACAGAGTTATTTTATACCCCTCAATGTTGTTAATTTTTTTTTGAGAGAGAAGGGACCTCAATTTTACATCGTTACCCGAGAGGACGTGAAGTTCTAACCATTTGTAGATTTTAAAGAAACAAAGGCAGCAACTTCTTCTCAATTATTTAAAGACCCTGAGTAATGGTCCGGCCAGGGTTCGAGCCCAGACCTTCCACACAGTAATCCGAAGCTCTATCCACTATTACATAGTCACTCTCTTTGTAAAGCTGGCTTTCATGACTAGATATGATATGGGTTTGTGCAAAAATGGCCATACATGTGTAGATATATAATCTACCTTAGAGAATTGATTGTAGACCACAGAGAAGTCAGTTCGTAATGAAACAGATGAGCCACCAATCAAAGACCAGTTTGACCATTTACCATTGTTTTCCTGTGTCCAGTACAATTGAGATGATTTGGCAATGGTTCTTGCAAATACAGAGACTTTGCCCTGGTAGATTACAGCCTTGACATTGTCTTTGCCACTAAGAACAACACCTAAGCAACATAAAATCATACTTAGTATTCACTAAATATTTTATACTTTAAATCATGCCATTTTCTGTCCATCTTTAGAAATGTACTTATTCATTATTCAGACTTTTTACTCATTCATTCATCCATGCATCCATCCATCCATCCATTCACTCATCCATCCATCCATCCATCCATCCATCCATCCATCCATCCATCCATCCATCCATCCATCCATCCATCCATCCATCCATCCATTCATTCATTCATTCACTCATTCATTCATTCCTCCATTCATTCATCCATTCATTCATCCATTCATCCATCCATCCATCCATCCATCCATCCATCCATCCATCCATCCATCCATCCATCCATCCATCCATCCATCCATTCATTCATTCATTCATCCATTCATTCATCCATTCATTCATCCATTCATTCCTCCATTCATTCATCCATTCATTCATCCATTCATTCATCCAACCATCCATCCATTCATTAATTCATTAGTTCATTTTGTCTTTGATTCATCCACTTGTAGGTGGATGTATGGTGACGTATTTTGTTATGGTTTTGCTAACCAACTATTGTTATAAGAATAAAGACAATTAAAAAATCTATTGTTAAAATAGTTGTCAAATTAGTATCACAATACCAACTCTACACTCACCTATATGTTCATTCCCTCATCCTTTTTTCATTCATTCATCCACTCATTCCTCCCTCCTTACCTTCCTTTCATTCATTCATCCTACTAATGTGATACCTTTATCCATTGGCAAAGTTGATGATATCTTTGTCCATTGTCCAAATGTTGTTGGTTTTTGTTCATCTTGTTGTATATAATAAACTTGTCCATCAGCACAAAGACATAACACAGTTGTTCTATTACTGGAATCATGAATTGCTGTTGGGTTGGAGATCATTTGTGTACCACTTGGTGATCCAACATCAGACCTGCAAAATTAAAGGGAAAACCACATTGGATAGTTGAATAAATAGAACAATTAAGGGGTTTTCATTTATTAGTGTAGGGAAGGGGGTGTTTAGTAATTAAATAAACTGATGTCTTTTCCAAATATTACCTCCCCCCCTTCCTGGTTGGCAAAAATATCATAACCTCCCTATATTTCGTTGTTCTTTCTAAACCCCTATAAAACAGCATACAATTTGTAACAACTCCCAAAAAAACGTGACACCACTCCTCAATATTGCCGTAACCCCCCTCCCCCCTCCCCCCATACACTAATACATAACACAAAACGTGAATATATCAATGCAATGAAAGATGTGGATATAATTAATCTAATTTTAAGGAATAATGATATGAATAAGGCCAATAGTTTGTCGTATATACGCAAGCAGCAATTCAATTCAATTTATTCAATTCAATTTATTTATAAATATATAATGTTGTACATTTGATTTACGTGCGCAGCCTGCAGGTAGCATAACTAGTCGAGGCAGGCTGTGCAGATACTTTAAATAGAGATTTACATTTTGATATTACAATTATACTTATTATTTCAATATAAGTTATTACAAAAATAGTAATGTTTTAAATGTTAACCGAAAAGAAATAAATAAATAAATAAATAATAATAACAATAATATATAGACATATATATTACATTAAATAATACACACACATATATTTTTACAGATCTGTTAAAGAAAATATATGCATACAATACAATTGAGGTACCAATTATTTCAATTTCTAGATTTTTGATATTATTTCCGAAGTATTTAAGTATGCGTCTTCCTCTTCTAAGATTTGCTTCAAACTATTTTTTAATTTGGACTTGAATAGGTTTTTGCTTGATTGACGTATGTTCTCAGGGACTGCATTCCAGATTCTACTTCCGGTGGAGGAGAACGATTTGTTAAATTTGGATGTTCTGCCACGTTGAATAAAAAGATTTCCTGAATTAGCAGCTCTAGTATGATAATTATGTACAGATGTTACATGAGTGAATAAATTTATAATATTCGGGGGGGCAATATTTTTATACACGTCGTGCATCAGCACTGAGATAGTATGAAAGTAAAACATATCTAGTGGTAGGATATCAGAAGCCACAAATAAAGGGATTGCGTGTTCACGGTTTGTAGCAAAGTGCATAAGTCTTAGGGCGCGTTTTTGAAGAATCAAGATTTTATTTAGGTTTGATTTAGTAGTTTGGCCCCAAACAGATAGCCCATAAGAGATATATGGGTGGACTAAGGATTGATAAATAGTACGTAGGGTTGAATATGGAACATAATGCCGATATAATTGTATGCATGATATATGACATTGTTTCACCTTCCTTTCAATATTTGTACTTTTGTTTTGCAATAACATATTTGTGATTGCGATTATACTAACGATACAAACATTCTTACCAATCAGACCAGTCGCCCTTTTCTGAATACTTAAACCTCAGATTTCCATCTTTGGAGTGAAAGACAAAGGTAAAACTTTCGTGAAGCTTGTTTTCAATGACAGCTAGACGGTCCTCTAGAACTGTATTTATATCATTTCTTGACCACGGGGAGCACTGCACAGATACAAACACAGTAAAAACATACAAAAACAACGACAAACACAACGGCATTTTCAAGTATAAAAGAGAAACAAAGAATTTGTGTAAGGACCGGGTATATAGTTTTTGGCAGGCGTTATAAACTACAAATCACGAGGAAAACATGTGATGACGTCACGCTGCCATGCTGGGCGGTGATGAGGATGGGCTGGGGAACCACCGGGGGAGGGGATGGGGGAGGGGATGGGATGGGATATGATAGCGGTTTCACACTTTCTTTCTTTCTTTTTATCTTCTATTTACATTTCTTCGTTATCCGAGTCAAAACATGAAAATAAAAAAGCACTGCGCTTCAAAACAAATTACAATAATCATTGAATAATAATAGACCCATTCAACTTCAATGTTTATTTACCCACTTCAAACCACGTGTTCATTCCCTTTTGATTTAATCATTTGTTATGAATAGATATTTTAATACTTGACATAAAAGAACAACTCTCAGGGGAATGTCATGTGGTCTGAAATGTGCAATTTGCATACAGAACTAAAAGGGTCTATTGTTGTTAACATGTTCAACAGCGTGTGAGCATGGCTGGTTTCGATTTCGCCCGGGGCACTGTTCTTGATAAACATATCACTGCATAAATTAACATAATAACAGAGACAGTGCGGATAAAATTCCAGGGGCTGGTTTCTGCTCTTTCGCACTGGTCTTTTGACAAGCGAGAGATGGGTTTTCTGTTGGGATAGAACTATTTCATTTCATCTATCATTACATTTCATTTCAGTAGCATCGTAAGAACGGGATCGGGTAACCTTCGAGTTACGCGCTTCGAGTTACGCGCTTCGAGTTACGCGCTCTATCACGCCCCCACTGAGCTTGACCACGCCCAGCGCATAACTCGACAACTTAGTTTCTTCGAGTTACGCGCTGGGCGCATAACTCGATAAAACTAACACAACTTAGTGTCATCGATCGAGTTACGCGCTGGGCGCATAACTCGCTGCAACTAAAACAGCTTAGTGTCATCGAGTTTAAGCGCTACAGACTTCAAAAATTGAAAAATGTGTAAATAAAATGAATAAAGAAGAAAACTGTTTATCGAGTTATGCGTCCAGCGCGTAACTCGAAGAAACTAAGTTGTGTTAGTTTTATCGAGTTATGCGCTGGGCGTGGTCAAGCTCAGTGGGGGCGTGATAGAGCGCGTAACTCGAAGAGCGCGTAACTCGAAGCGCGTAACTCGAGGCGCGTAACTCGAAGATTACCTGCCCTCGCCTTTTGCATGGACGTATGCTACAGTTGTCCCGTCGGGGATTCCCCTAGCCTGCGTAAACAGAACGTGTCGAGCGTTAAATAGGTTCTGTTTACCAGGGTTCAGTGATGTTCTTTTAAATAATATAACTATGAAAATCACTAGAGTGGTTAAATGTACGTTGAAAATTTGGCCTTGGGGGTGTGTCTTTTTGTACCACATGACCAATTTTGAGCAAAATGATTGACCAGAAGCGATCACATGGTACAAAAAAAATTGGTCACGTGGACGGAATTTTTGGGGCATGATTACCAGTCTACTGATTTCCATAGTATTTACCTCAGCCTTTCTTAACACTTTTTAGACTTTTTAGTATTATAGAATTAATAACTGTTCTTTTTAGAACAAGATACACAAAAAAAACCGTAATAATTAAATAAGTTTTATAAGAAAAAAATATTAAATTGATGGTCGTGCGGAAATGAGGGGGCTTTTCCCTCTAGCTGTCTAGCCGCTTCAGTCCACATACAATTAATTCAAATAAGTATTTTCAGTTCTTGCCTCTGAAAGCGAGCTTCAGTACGATTCGTAAGCGAAACATGGCTACTTCATCGCAGAATAACAGTTATAAAACTGGATTAGCCGTTCTTCAATTGCAAGATGAACTGGTAAAAGCTTTTGGAAAGGACAAACTTAAGCCGAAACGTGCCGTTGAAGTTCCACTAAATGAGAAACAGCCTTTTATTTGCAAAAACCCAAAAGAGCTGAGCAAAGCAAGAAAAGTAAAGCTTCGTACTGCAATGAAAA
Source organism: Metridium senile (assembly GCA_949775045.1). Classification (NCBI taxonomy): domain Eukaryota; kingdom Metazoa; phylum Cnidaria; class Anthozoa; order Actiniaria; family Metridiidae; genus Metridium; species Metridium senile. The sequence goes on along the minus strand of OX459098.1, from coordinate 22,547,945 downwards.
CATTCTACAGTAAAGATGTCCAACTCAATCAGTTTGATCCTTGCTTCTTTTCTAGTGTAAATATCTGGTGTAGATATCCTGGATGTAAACAACAAAAGAAAAGGCAGCCCGGAAACAAGAAAGAAGATTTGTATCTATGTCCTGTACACAGGAAAACAACAGAAGACTTCGTGGCCAAGATGTGTAAAGAAAAGGAGATCAATGTCATGATGAATCACAGCGAAGATTTTGATGGCTATACATCGTTAATTGGAATGCTAGAGAATGCATTCATTTCCCTGTCTAAACCAATGGCTCATGTCTTGTCTACCTTCAAGAACAAGTCTTGTCTTGTGCAACAGATTTGTCTCAATTCGAGGAACTACTTCATTATCGTCAACGCGCTCCTTAATCCCCGCGATGAAAACGTCGTTACAGCTTTGGCAGCACCCATAAATATTCTTCAAGAAATCTTCAGGATTTTGAGAGATGATGGTGAAATCATTCTACAAAGATTGAGAGAACTCGTGGACCTACTTCGAAGCATCATTGAACACATCCTGTTCACATTTGGTGTCATCTACTCGTGGATATACCTTTCATTGAGTGGTAATCCTGGAGCCCAACTAGGAGCTGGTATTGGTGGGGCTATAGGTATGGCTGGGTATGTCACAGGTCCGTTTCTTGGTACTCTTACTGCAATGGCAGGGGCTACATTTGGTGGCTTAATTGGTAGTGGGCTCTACAACATATATGGACAGGACAGTACGAGAGATGATGATATGTTTCGCAGATACCAGGACTTTATACAAGTCAACAATGAAGCTCAAAGAGATCCCAACCGCCAACTGCAAGTTGCTCAAAGAGATCCCAATCGCCAGCTTCAAGTTGTGCAAGATCCACCAATTGAAGAATCTGCTGTGTATTACTTGACAGGCAGCGAAACTGGGGATCTTATCATATTGATTATATGTTTCACTGGCTCTCTGTACACTGGACTCCCAGTAATGTAGATAGACATGCAAACATGTCCTTGGTTACATAATAATGGTGTCAATAACAATGCTGCTGATAATGATATCTAAACCCATACAGGAGGGGGTGAAAGTATTGGATATATTCTAGTCGTATCGCTTGAACTCCGCGCCATTTGATATCGTATAGTGTATAAAAATTGAAATTTAGAATGTCAACATTAATTTCTTAGTATTTTTAAGGGTATCAAAAAAGGGCCCATTGCTTTTCGCTTTTCCTTGAAAACTTTGCGATCGCCAGATAACTAGTAGTTTTTATAAGCAATTCAAGGGCATCAGCCTTGAATGATACTTTGCGATCCTCAACATATAATCGTATCGCAAGATAACTATAGTAGTTTTTATAAGCAATTCAAGGTCATCAGCCTTGAATGATACTTTGCAATCCTCAATATATAATCGTATCGCAAGATAACTATAGTAGTTTTTATAAGCAATTCAAGGTCATCCGCCTTGAATGATACTATGCGATCCTCAACATATAATCGTATCGCAAGATAACTATAGTAGTTTTTATAAGCAATTTAAGGTCATCAGCCTTGAATGATACTTTGCAATTCTCAATATATAATCGTATCGCAAGATAACTATAGTAGTTTTTATAAGCAATACAAGGGCATCAGCCTTGAATGATACTTTGCGATCCTCAACATATAATCGTATCGCAAGATAACTATAGTAGTTTTTATAAGCAATTCAAGGTCATCAGCCTTGAATGATACTTTGCAATCCTCAATATATAATCGTATCGCAAGATAACTATAGTAGTTTTTATAAGCAATTCAAGGTCATCCGCCTTGAATGATACTATGCGATCCTCAACATATAATCGTATCGCAAGATAACTATAGTAGTTTTTATAAGCAATTTAAGGTCATCAGTCTTGAATGATACTTTGCAATTCTCAATATATAATCGTATCGCAAGATAACTATAGTAGTTTTTATAAGCAATTCAAGGTCATCCGCCTTGAATGATACTTTGCGATCCTCAATATATAATCGTATCGCAAGATAACTAGTAGTTTTTATAAGCAATACAAGGTCATCAGCCTTGAATGATACTTTGCGATCCTCAATCTATAATCGTATCGCAAGATAACTATAGTAGTTTTTATAAGCAATTTAAGGTCATCAGCCTTGAATGATAGAGTAGACGCACTAAATCCGTGACATATAATTAGTACTAATTAGTACTATTTCATAAAAAAATTCTTTGTTTTCTATTGTTTTATTATCACTATTTAGTACTAAAAATTAGTATTTGTTTCACGGCTTAAGTGCGTCTACTCTACTTTGCGATCCTCAATATATAATCGTATCGCAAGAAAACTAGTAGTTTTTATAAGCAATTCAAGGGCATCAGCCTTGAATGATACTTTGCGATCCTCAATCTATAATCGTATCACAAGATAACTATAGTAGTTTTTATAAGCAATTCAAGGTCATCAGCCTTCTCAATATAAAGCGGAGACTATATATAATCCTCTTGTTATTAACTTTTTTTACCATATTTTTAAATAATATTTCTGTATTGTATGGAAATAAAGAACCATCAAAATTAATTTTACTTGATTTTACTTCTTTTTTTTATAATATATACACCTAATTGCAAGAACGCTGTCTTGACTTTAGTAATTTAGTGGGAAAGGAATTAATTAAAACACAAAAGAAAATCACTCAAGCTGAACTTTTTCTTGAAGAAAGAGTTCGGCCACAGGTAGACCAAGCTATCCTGAACGAAATCGGCTGAAATGGATTAACTCAAAGGATTATAGAGATCAACAAGAAGACACTGTTAGAGTTTTGTTGAATTTTATTAAATTTTAAGGCAAAAATCGAAGGTTCAAAAGTACCCATATATCCTTCAGTAAATCAACACTAACAGTGAGCTTGGGCTACCTGTGATCGGAAAACCCTAAAAGGGTTTAAAATTTGGCAGATAAATTAATTAATTCATAATCTTGATTAAAGTCGGAATTGAACGTGAAAAACTTTCGCTTTGCACCTACAGCGAAGACTGAAAAAATCGCAAAATTTGTATTTAATTTCATTTGCTTACCCTTAAATATCTTCATAACGCGTATATTTACTGTTGTTTCTCTGTCTTCTGTTTCATGGAACTATCTAAAACATCTACAAATCACGATTCTGCCGCCATTGTTTTTTCCCCTTCAAAACCGGCGCTTTTCTCATCATCACTGCGTGTACTATCATCAATAGTTTAATTCCCGCTAGCGTAGATTGCACGATTTGTGATAGAACAACACGGCTTGGTATATGGTGGATACTAATGTTTGAATAGTACCCGCTAGTGTAGCAAATCAGATTATATTACAGGATTTGTGATACAAACACGGCTTGGTGGATAGTAAAACTCCATAGAGCACGTTGCCTCGTTTTCTATTTCTTCATGAATCCATAGATAGGTTATTGTTCGAGTTTTCGAACGTCACGTGACAATGACCATGCACATTAAGTCTCAAATTAGACTGCGAACCGTCCCTTCTTTTCCCTCCAGATTGCGAGGAAAACGAGAGAAATATAAGCATTTAAATAAAACACGGACGAGCGGGGATTGGGGGCGAAAAGGGGGAGGAGCGATGTGAGAGGAAAACTCGCCCCCAATCCCCGCTCGCTCGTTTTATTAAAGTTAAAATTTTCTGAATCCGGAGGGAAAAGTAGGGACTGCTCGCAGTCTATTCTCAAATTGACACTAATTAATAGTAAATGTGTTTGAGTTTTGGATTTTATCGGCAAAAACCGGCGGTTTCTGGGTGAAATGTTGCTTTAGTTCCGTTAAAAGACTTATAATGGATATGCCTGGTGGCAAATTAAGTCGTTTTTTGCTGCGTTATGTAAAAAAAAAACTAAAGAAAAGAAACTAATCACTAGTATCATGATAATTGGTAACTTTGCAGACAAGCACCAAACAAAAACCAGTAACAACCTTTGTTCTTGATATATAACACCAGCTAACGCATGCGTATTGATACGTTTGTCTCTAATAACAAACCATGCCAGCACGTGGCTTTGAATCAGCCATATTTGACTAACTAGTGACTGCAATAACGATAGGATCAATGATGTTAGAATTATTACTGTATAAGGTTAGTATCATGAAGCTATCAAATTAGAATTCTCTTACATGAGTTGCTTCTGATCTTATGACAATCTCATTGAGTGTACTTCATATTTATATCTTCCGTTGTAAATGAAATTTTCATTACAAAAAAAATAATTAAATGTTGTTTTCGGAATATCTTCCATATCTATCCGATCTACATTAAATGTATCTAAACTTTATGTAGTAATGTATCTACACACTCTATGTAGTTATAACATATAATTATAACCTGAAAAACTATGGTATAACGTGATAAACCGGCTTTAAACAGCCGGTAGGAGTTTATCAATTAGCTGTATTACTTAATTTCTTGCCGTCTATCCACTGGCCATGTTAGAGTGGTTTTCATTAACCCGTGAAACACACTTTAGCGTAATATGCTTTATTACACTTTATTAAACTTAAACTTTAACTTTGTGTTTTATAATCATTTGTTCAAATAGCACTATTACACATTAATACACTTTATTACTCTTTCCCTATTACACTTTGTTTCACGGGTTAATGAAAACCACTCTAGAATTACCAGTTTTAAATATTCTTTCTCGCATACAATGTCTTTTATCCGAAAAACAATTCAAATGATTTTTTTAATTTTCAGTAATCAGGTATCATCCAGTGTCAGCTGCTTATTGGTTAACGTGGAAAATGTGGAGAATTCTTCTCCCTACAGCGCCAAGAAGAAATCACTATCAAAACCATAAAACCTTATCTCCAATGAGATTGGTTTATTTATACCCATTATTTATTATACTCTTCTATGTTTATATTCGTTACCATGGCTACCTATTTTGGTTTAAATCTGACGGTCACGTAACACCTAAGGCGCCTGTTTTCCACGAAAAGAAAAATGACGTCTTGTTTGCTTATTTTAAACCTGTTGCTGAACCAATAGAGACTCGAATTGCTCTCAAGCAGGAGAAAGAGACCGACTTTAACACAGAAATTCTGCCTAGTTATATGTTTAAGCAGAAAGAAACGACGATGTTGAATCATGAAGGGACATCTAAACATAGCGAGATGTCGGGGTTGAAAACAAGTAGTGATTCACTGACCGCTTCAAACAATCAAGATACCATTACTAATAAGCATGATTTACTGCGGGTCTTGAGTAGAACATCTAAACATAGCGCCGAGATGTCGGTGTTAAAAACAAGTGCTTCACTGACCGCTTCAGATAATCAAAATAACATAACTAATAATCATGATTTACTACGTGTCTTGAGAAGCCAGTGGAAGCGTTATGTTAAGATGGATGTAGACTGGAGGATAATATTAGATCCTTGTAAGACCGACATGGCTTGGATAATAAATAGAACAACACACCTACAGACAAGCATTGTAACTAGTAGTGTTACTACTAACATACAGCCAGCAAGGGAATTTAGCTCCATATACATCCATACAAGAACTATTAACGGCAATGATAAAACTATTGGAGGAGATGCATGGAGGGTGTATATCAGGGGAGAAACAGCTCTGGTTGCTAAGGTCATTGATCACAACAATGGTTCCTACGAAGCTCTCTTCTTTGTCCAGGAGCCTGGGTACTACTCTGTAAATATTGTACTAGACTTTAGTCAATGTGATGGGTTACGTGATCCGCCCAGTGATTGGTTTATTCAAGGTAGATATCATGTTATATTTTAATTCTACAATTACATCAAGGTACACGTGTACAACTGTTACAATGCTGCGCCATATCGTATTATGGCTACAATCATGTGCAAAATATCTTGGGACGTTATCTGTTTTTTTTTTTTAACATGAAAAATATTTAAACATCATTTTTCCGTTCCCCCCTCTCGCCCGTATCAATGTTGAGTTTTGGGCCGGAATGTGAAACGGTTAACATTTGAAAGACCAATCAACGTTGCTCAGGGGGGAAGGGGCCAGTTTGCAAATCAAATTGATACATTTTGTATATTTTATAAAACTCAAACAAAAAACGCTCATAAAAATGTCCCAACAATTTTACACATGATTGTAGTTTATTTGACTGATGTTTTCTTCACCTTTTTCTACAGGGAACGCTCAAGGCAAATACCAGCGAGAAAACCTACTTGGTCCACTAAACGATTTCTTGCTGCAAAGGTTTCAACCATTTATAATTAACGTGCCAGTAGCTCGAACTGATTTCCCAATAGGTAAGCTCTCCTCCTACTCGTTTCCACCTAGTCTCCCTCGGAGCCGTTATAAGACAGGAAACCCGACACTAATAACGGCTGCGAGGGAGACTAGTTTCCACCTACCATCTCCTCCACATCTCTTGTTCAGATTCTTAACAGTCCCCTTCACAGTTCCTTGAGCCATGTCGAAAGATAGCCGGGCCTTTGCATTGAAACGAGACGAACGTTGAGTTTTCAAATATAGACACACGGTAATAATTGTCCCGCAAGGTCATTGCAAGCCGCCTCAACGTCTCAACGCCTCAACGTTCGTCTCGCTGCTACCTTTTAAGATGGCGCAGGAAACTGTGAAGGAGGCACTGATTCACATATACTACGTTAAATTTAAAAATAAAAATTGGTCATATATATAGGGTTGGCATCATACGAACATAAGAGAATATCTAGCTAGCTGTACGTTTCTACTAATTCGTGTATTGCATGGGCCTTTTTGGAGCTGGCGCAGATAACGCAAACCAATTTAAATGTGATTGGTGTGTTTCTATTGTGGTGTTTAGAGAGTATATCATCATGCATGTCAAGCTGTCGTTCACTATGGGCCCCTTATGGACGGTGGATCAGAGGTCCTACTTGGATTCCATACTTTGCTGACAGTAAGTCTTACGATACTCTCAGTTACAAGTGATAGGCCTATTCCAAGACTGGCCGCTCAAAATCGCCTTAGATCGCCTTAGATTTTAGGAGCCTTTTGCTAAAATAGCATAAAATTACGGCGATTTTAGGACCCGGAGTAGGCCTAAGTATTTTGTTTCAATTGTTCGTAGATTTTAATGATTTCTGTTGTATACACCTATTTCAAAAAACATTGTCAGAAGGAGATCTGAATCTGCAATCTGAGACCGAAATCAATTCTGTAGTACGGCAGTTTTTTCTCATTGCATGCACTTTCTGGCTTCGGATATGGCGAAGGTAAACATAAATCTGAAGGTGCTAAGCGCAAGAAAAAAAAAAAAAAAACAGGGCCAGGCCTGGTTTTTGCAGTACGCAATTTTCCCAATTCATTTCGGTCTCAGATTGCAGATTGCAGATCTCCTTCTGACAACGTTTTTTGAAATAGGTGTATGACTACAGGACACTACACATAGCTATTGTTGTTCTATTTTCAAGGAGCAATGATGATGCAAACGTACTAAACGTTAAGCATTTCCACGATTACTTCAATTTCGAATTAAATTACAACAAAATATTACAGTCGTATAATACTGTTCACACTAATAATATTGTTTTTGTTTTGTAACAAGCACCAGTGTTTAAATAGCAGGCTGTTCACACTAACAATATTGTCTGTTTTGTAACAAGCACCAGTGTTTAAATAGCAGGCTGTTCACACTAACAATATTGTCTTTTTTTGTCGCAAGCACCAGTGTTTAAATGGCAGACAGTCCCCAGTGACAGCACTCCATCGGGAACCCTGTGGATTTACGGTGACTCGGTGGCCAAGAACCTTGTTCTCTCAGCACAAAAACGTGCACTGTGCAACAAACTATATTCACGATGTGAGTTTAGCTACAACTGGATCTACCCAGTCCTCTCTGGAGAGCAAAGAGAAATTCTAATTAATAACGATCTTGATTTTGACGAGAATCTCGTCCTAGCCACGATAAGACAGGTGTTGGAACACCCAGAAATGGTTGATAATCCAAATAGTACACTTCTCTTAAACCTTGGACTGCATTTTATTATGACCTTAAACTTTACCACTTACCAAAGACTTCTTGGTCACGTGATTGATATGTTGAGGAGTCCTGGGTACCAGGCCAAGGTGATATGGAAGACAACTACGGCTATCTATAAAGAGAATGCCAAACAGACCAATTCTACTCACTTTAGGTTTTTGACATCTCAGGTACTATGTCAGTCATTATTATCATCATCATCATCATTACCATCATCATCATCAACATCATCGGCATCATCACGATCATTACCATCACCCGATCATCATCATCACCATCGTCATCCCCATCATCATCAACAACATCATCATATATATCATTATCATCGTCATCATCATCATCTCTATCATCATCGTCATCACCATCATCTTTATCATCATCATAAACATCATCATCTTTATCATCATCATAAACATCATCATCATCTATATCATTATCATCGTCAACATCGCATCATAATCATCATAATCATCATCGCCATCGCCATCACCATCACCGTTATCATCATCATCATACTAAAGTTAAAACGTTTATCTTACAGAGGATACTGCTGTTTAATGCCTATTCTATATGGGCAATGTGTCGTGCTGGGATCCACGTAGTAGACGTTCATCCAATCACAGCCTCGTATCCAAATGGACCAAACGACGTCGTTCATTATTATGGATTCGTGACGCATGCATTAGAACAAAGACTTGAAGAATATAAATTGAACGGACAGACAGACAAACTATTCACTAAGATATGTCTTGATACATAAAAACGTATAAATACTATTAAAATACAAGCTGTCAATCAAATATTAATGGGAACTAGCGAGTAAACTAGTATAGATAGATACTTTATTAAATTATGTACATTGTAGCCATTGGCTAAATTACGTACAATATGAAATACTATAAGTTAAGATATAAAAATTATTTACAATACAATAATTATTTACAATATAATTACAATATAATTGTGTTATTGAAAAATTATAATTAAAACTATGAAATATACTATAAAATTTAAATCTTATCTAAAAAGGCTATTTTTATTATTATAGGCTGCGTCGGTGTTTGATATAAACGATAGGTAATATAATGAAACTTGTAACACCGTAAAAAACGTTGACTTAACTTTACTGACGTTTCGAGCTTTAGCCCTTCGTCGGAGTAATATTTGTCAATCAAATACGATTAGGTGACATCATGGATAGTGGAAGGGTAGAGTTCTTATTATGGAAAATAAAAGAAAAACACTAACAAATACTAATAATAAATGATGATATAAACAAACGAACGAATACATTTATAAATCCTATGGTTGTCCATTCGTTTCAAAATAGGGGCCTGTTGTACGCATTTTTTCTCCCCACGTACAATCTTAAAAACGCGTATATATGCGTCTTTTTGCGTGTATACGCGATATTTTGTGGCACACTTCGATAAATTTACCGACCGCGTATACGCATGTGATTGAAAAACAAGTGTACGCTCGAAATTAAAATCGATCACAATCATGTCCCATTTGGAACCATATATATGCGGTACAAAAATACGCATACAAAAAAACACGCGTATACATGCGTCTTTGCATGTCGTACTGTTTCTTTATTTACTGCTAGGCCATACTCTACCTTAAGTCTCTGCCACATGGACCGATATCCTGTTCTATTAATATATCATGCAGTACAGCTGTGAGAGTAGTTGCATTATTTCGTCGTGTGAGGCCTCTTCGAGCAAGAACTCGTTTTAACTGTCTTGAACGTATTCTTTGATTGTGTATTAGAAGTAGACACGAAAGTATTTCCTTTTGTTTGTATCCACGATTGAAGTAATGTTCAATTTAATATGTCATCTCTCGTGTTTGCCGCCAAATTGAATATAGCAACGCTGAGCCCACAATACTTGCTTATGACATGCGCAAACTGGCGAGTTATCACTTTTGGCGAGTTATAAGACGACTTATATCTCGACATTTTCATTTTGGTGAGTTATAAGTCGACTTATATCTCGACATTGTCATTTTGGCGAGTTATAAGTCGACTTATAACTTGACTTTTGGATTTTTTTATTTTTACACATGGCCCTTAGGGGGCTCCGTAGATTTCTGCCTTGTAAAAAGTAGGGCAAAAACAAAAACATATTTACTATGTGCTACTCACAACTTTTCAATAAGAATCAGTATTCGGAATGTTAAAGTATTAAATATATAACTGTGAAAAATTCAGTTTGAATAAATGTAATTGAGCGAAGTTATTGAGCTGCGAACTTTCGCAGGAAAAAAAAGGAGAGCGTGATTGTTTATGTAAATGTCCTCGACTTGATTGACTGATAGGTTAGCCGACAGTATAGACGGTATCCAGTAGACTATGCAGCGAAAGCAAAATTTTGCGAAAGTTCCCAGCTCAATAACTTGGCTCAATAACATTTACCCAAACTGAATTTTTCACAGTTATATATTTAATACCTTAACATTTCGATTACGGATTTATATTGAAAAATTGTGAGTAGCACATAGTAAAATATGTTTTTGTTTTTGCCCTACTTTTAACAAGACAAAACGTTTCACATAGAAAAATAAATAGAATAATATCTTCAATTAACTAGATATTTTTGTAAATTCTTGACTTTAAACTTAAGATGTCAATAAACAACATTAAGAAGTTTTGGAGTAATTAAAGTAATTAATTTTGTCGTACGAGGCCGTCAAAGTTGACAGAAAAATTAGGATCTCGATCGAAGCAGCGATTTGACGAAATGTTGTTTTTCGCGATTTTCTCGTAAAGCATGCAATATATTTTTAAACTAATTAAAAGGTAAACATTGCTTGGGGTTTACTGATTTTATTTGATAGCATTTTGCTGTTAAAAAGAAGGAAAATGTGATTATTTATGCAAATCACGTCCGCGACTTGGCAAATTGAGTGATGTTAGCCGACAGTAGACTATGCAGCATAAACAATATTTTGCGAGAGTTCGCAGCTCAATAACTTTGTTCAATTACATTTACCCAAACTGAATTTTTCACAGTTATATATTTAGTATCTTAACATTCAGAATCCAAATTATTATTGAAAAATGTTGTGCTGCACATAATAAAATATTTTTTTGTTTTTACCCTATTTTTTCTAAGGCGAAAAGTATGACATAGAAACATAAATAGAATAATATCTTTAAGTAACTGGATATTTCTATAAAAGCTTGAGTTTAAAGTTAAGATGACAATAAACAATATTATGAAAGTTTGGAGTCATTAGAGTAATTAATTTTGCCATACGGGGCTGTCAAAGTTGACATAAAATTTAGCGTCTCGGAGCAGCGATTTGACGAAATTTCGTTTTTTTGCGAATCTCTCGTAAAATATGCAATATTTTTTTTAACTAAAGGCATCATGGTTTGTTTCATGTTAAGGGCTACCTATGGTTAAAATATGAGCAAAATCGATTTTTTTGAGTGTTGCCACGTTTCCATGGTTTTTACAGAAATCAGATTAAATTACATGATTTGTGATACGAACACGGGTTGGTGGATACATGAATCCATAGATAGGTTATTGTTCGAGTTTTCGAACGTCACGTGACAATGACCCTGCACACTAAGTCTCAAATTGACACTAATTAATAGTAAAAGTGTCGAGTTTTGGATTTTATCGGCAAAAACCGGCGGTTTCTGGGTGAAATGTTGCTTTAGTTCCGTTAAAAGACTTATTATGGATATGCCTGGTGGCAAATTAAGTCGTTTTTTTGCTGCGTTATGTCAAAAAAAAACTAAAGAAAAGAAACTAATCACTAATAAAATCACTATAGAGTAGTTAAATGTACGTTGAAAATTTGGCCTTGGGGTGTGTCTTTTTGTACCACATGACCAATTTTGAGCAAAATGATTGGCCAGAAGCGATCACATGGTACAAAAAAAATTGGTCACGTGGACGGAATTTTTGGGGCATGATTACCAGTCTACTGTTTTCCATAGTAATTGGTAACATTGCAGACAAGCACCAAACAAAAACCAGTAACAACCTTTGTTCTTGATATATAACACCAGCTAACGCATGCGTACTGATACGTTTTTCTCTAATAACAAACCGGCCATGCCAGCACGTGGCTTTAAATCAGCCATATTTGACTAACTAGTGACTGCAATAACGATAGGATCAATGGTGTTAGAATTATTACTGTATAAGGTTAGTATCATGAAGCTATCAAATTAGAATTCTCTTACATGAGTTGCTTCTGATCTTAGGACAATCTCATTGAGTGTACTTCATATTTATATCTTCTTTGTAAATAATTAAATGTTGTTTTCGGAATATCTTCCATATCTATCCGATCTACATTAAATGAATCTAAACTTTATGTAGTAATGTATCTACACACTCTATGTAGTTACAACATATAATTATAACCTGAAAAACACTGGTATAACGTGATAAACCGGCTTTAAACAACCGGTAGGAGTTTATCAATTAGCTTTATGAGGGGGACATTGGGGAGGTTTTAAGGGGGTGTATGATATTCGCATAATATGCACATATCTCTTTCTATATAACGAGAAAAAATATGCAAAAACGAAGTTCTGTGATTATATAATAATTATATACTTACATAACGAAATTTAAGCAACTAATCACTCGCATAAATAATTTATTAACAGAACGGAATTTAAGCAACTAATCACTTGCTTAAATTTCGTTATGTTATAACATTATAACATTATATATATACATAACAAAATTTAAGCAACTAATCACTCGCATAAATTTATATACAGAACGGAATTTAAGCAACTAATCACTTGCTTAAATTTCGTTATGTTATAACATTATATAATTATATATATACATAACAAAATTTAAGCAACTAATCACTCGCATAAATTTATATACAGAACGGAATTTAAGCAACTAATCACTTGATTAAATTTCGTTGTGTTATAACATTATATAATTATGCGAATGATCAGTTGCTTAAATTCCGTTATATGTATATATTATTGATTATATAACCGAATTTAAGCAATTGATTAGTTGCTTAAATTCTGTTATGAAAGCGATATTTATGCGAATGATCAGTTGCTTAAATTCCGTTATATATATATTATTTATTATATAACCGAATTTAAGCAATTGATTAGTTGCTTAAATTCCGTTATGTTAGTACTAATATAATAATAAATAATTACAGAACAAATTATTAGCATAACGTTTTTCGTTATATATAAGGAGTTAATTGCATATTATGCTAATAGCACATGGAAAAAACTTTGAATATATTCACCCTATTTTTAGAGAGGTTAAAAGTGTCCCATAAAAATAAATTTATTTGAAATCGAAGGATTTTATGAAAGTTCATAAAAGCCTTCAAAATGTTTCTTTAAATACTGTTTAACAATTGTGAGGTCTTTAAACAACCTCAGGTGTGTTAAGGCCTGGTTTGAGCCTATTTTGCATATGAAAATAGGTTTAAAGAGAATCGTGGCCTTTTCTTAGTAGGAATCTTTAATAGGTTGGTATATTTTGTCAAATATACTTGAAGTGAAACTTTCTGCTACATGTTCACATTGGAAGGGATGTCACGTGACAAGGTACACCAAATTATTATCTTAGAAATTTTGATTAAAAATGGGGAACACAAAGAATTCTTCGATTTTAACGAGCAATGTGTTATTTTGTTTCTGTTATAGAGGTCTTTACAACTACGCCTTTTGCGTTTGGAAAAATACCTTATGTAGAGAGTTATTTTAGAAAAAAGGTCACGTGACCTATTTTGCATTTAGGTTTTTCCTTAATATCTTTTTGCTCCATGAAGATAGACACGATTAAAAGGCGGTGTCATATGCCTTCGATTAATATCTAAAAACCATGCGAATTTCAGCTTGATTGGGAAAGGACAAATGTTCCCCGTTTTCAAAAAACCGTTTTTGCTGCCTTAAAGTCACGTGACCAACAAAATGAAAAAAATTTCATATCAAAGGGTTTACAATCTGGAACTACATCTTCCATAAACGAATGATTACGATATGTCTAAAACCCACTGTTTTAGAAAAGAAACAAAAAAAATCGTAATTTGCAAAAAAACCAGGCCTTAACACACCTGAGACGATACATTATTTAGTTTGCTTGTGACAAGCTTTTGAAATTGGTATAAATTATCGGTCGAAAATTAGCGAATTTAGCCGAAAACCTATTTTTTCGAATATCTCGAAAACTAAGCGGCATTTTACAAAACTAAATACATAGCAGTTCTTCTTACATCAGGGCCTACCTATGGTTGCAATAAGAGCAAATTCTAATTTTCAAGTCTTGCCACGAATTTGCGAAAATGTCTGGTTTTTGTTGACTACCACTCTTAATCCCGCAATACCGCAAAAATTCTTTAAAAATCCCGCATTATCGCAAAACAATTTCGCAAATACCGCATACCGCACAACATTTAATTAAAATCAAAGGTCATTGAACGTTTTCGTTTTTTTCACCATCCCGCACGTTCCAAAATAATACAAAACAAAAAACAAAAAACGTTAATATCGCATACCGCAGGAATTCTAAATCCCGCATTACCGCTGGATTTTGCTTATTTCACCGAGACACCGCTTAAAGAAAGAATGAATATCGCATAACGAAGGTATCCTAAATCCCGCATTACCGCAAAAATGTATTCCTTTTACCGCAATATCGCATTAAAAAATGGCCAATACCGCAATACCGCAAACCCCAATGTCCCCCTCCTCTATTACTTAATTTCTTGCCGTCTGTCCACTGGCCATGTTATAATAACCAGTTTTAAATATTCTTTGTCACATACAATGTCTTTTGTCCGAAAAACAATTCAAATGATTTTTTTAATTTTCAGTAATCAGGTATCAACCAGTGTCAGCCGCTTATTGGTTAACGTGGAAAATGTGGAGAATTCTTCTCCCTACAGCGCCAAGAAGAAATCACTATCAAAACCATAAAACCTTATCTCCAATGAGATTGGTTTATTTATACCCATTATTTATTATACTCTTCTATGTTTATATTCGTTACCATGGCTACCTATTTTGGTTTAAATCTGACGGTCACGTAACACCTAAGGCGCCTGTTTTCCACGAAAAGAAAAATGACTTGTTTGCTTATTTTAAACCTGTTGCCGAACCAATAGAGACTCGAATTGCTCTCAAGCAGGAGAAAGAGACCGACTTTAACACAGAAATTCTGCCTAGTTATATGTTTAAGCAGAAAGAAACGACGATGTTGAATCATGAAGGGACATCTAAACATAGCGAGATGTCGGGGTTGAAAACAAGTAGTGATTCACTGACCGCTTCAAACAATCAAGATACCATTACTAATAAGCATGATTTACTGCGGGTCTTGAGTAGAACATCTAAACATAGCGCCGAGATGTCGGTGTTAAAAACAAGTGATTCACTGACCGCTTCAGATAATCAAAATAACATAACTAATAAGCATGATTTACTACGTGTCTTGAGAAGCCAGTGGAAGCGTTATGTTAAGATGGATGTAGACTGGAGGATAATATTAGATCCTTGTAAGACCGACATGGCTTGGATAATAAATAGAACAACACACCTACAGACAAGCATTGTAACTAGTAGTGTTACTACTAACATACAGCCAGCAAGGGAATTTAGCTCCATATACATCCATACAAGAACTATTAACGGCATTGATAAAACTATTGGAGGAGATGCATGGAGGGTGTATATCAGGGGAGAAACAGCTCTGGTTGCTAAGGTCATTGATCACAACAATGGTTCCTACGAAGCTCTCTTCTTTGTCCAGGAGCCTGGGAACTACTCTGTAAATATTGTACTGGACTTTAGTCAATGTGATGGGTTACGTGATCCGCCCAGTGATTGGTTTATTCAAGGTAGATATCATGTTTTATTTTAATTCTACAATTATACCAGGGTACACGTATACAACTCTTGAAATGCTCTGCCATATCGTATTATGGCTACAATCATGTGCAAAATACCATGGGACATTATCTGTTTTTTACATGAAAAATATTTGAACATCATTTTTCCGTTTCCCCCTTTCCCCCGTATCAATGTTGAGTTTTGGGAATGTGAAACGGTTGTCATTTAAAAGACCAATCAACATTGCTTAGGGGGGAAGGGGGTTTGCAAATCAAATTGATATATTTTGTATATTTTTTAAAACTCAAACAAAAACACTCATAAAAATGTGACAATGTCCCAAGAATTTTGCACATGATTGTAGTTTATTTGACTGATGTTTTCTTCACCTTTTTCTACAGGGAACGCACAAGGCAAATACCAGCGAGAAAACCTACTTGGTCCACTAAACGATTTCTTGCTGCAAAGGTTTCAACCATTTGTAATTAACGTGCCAGTAGCTCGAACTGATTTCCCAATAGGTAAGCTCTCCTCCTACCCGTTTCCACCTAGTCTCCCTCGGAGCCGTTATAAGACAGGAAGCCCGACACTAATGACGGCTCATCTCATCTTCTGTTTAACAACACCCTGTGGTGTATTTAAAGCAGAAGAAAACGATATATCATAATCGCTATTTCTGTTTAACAACGTCCTGTGGTGTATTTAAAGCAGAATAAAACGATGTATCATAATCACTATTTCTGTTTGACAACGCTCTGTGGTGTATTTCAAGCAGAAGAAAACGATATATCATAATCACAGATTTTTAATTTCAGATCCTTAATAGTCCCTTTTACAGTTTCCGAAAGATAGCCGGGCCTTTGCATCGAAACGAGACGAACGTTGAGTTTTCAAATATAGAGACACGGTTATAATTGTCCCGCAAGGTGTTAAAAAGTCTCCATCATTGAAAGCTGAACGTTTTTCTCGCTGCTACCTTTTAAGATTGCGCAGGGAGCTGTGAAGGAGGCACTGATTCACCAATACTACGTTAAAATATAAAAAGGGTCATATATATATAGGGTTGGCATAATACGAACATATAGGAGTACGTTTCTACTAATCAGTTCGTGTATTGCATGGGCCTTTTTGGAGCTGGCGCAGATAACGCAAACCAATTTAAATGTGATTGGTGTGTTTCTATTGTGGTGTTTAGAGAGTATACCATCATGCATGTCAAGCTGTCATTCGCTATGGGCCCCTTATGGACGGTGGATCAGAGGTCCTACTTGGATTCCATACTTTGCTGACAGTAAGTCTTACGATACACTCAGTTACATGTGATAGGCCTACTCCAAGACCGATCAAAATCGCCTTAAATCGCCTTAGATTTTAGGAGCCTTTTGCTAAAATAGCATAAAATTACGGCGATTTTAGGACCCGGAGTAGGCCTAAGTATTTTGTTTCAATTGTTCGTAGATTTTAATGATTTCTGTTGTATATGACTACGAAACACTACACATAGCTATTGTTGTTCTATTTTCAAGAAGCAATGATGATGCAAACGTACTAAACGTTAAGCATTTCCACGATTACTTCAATTTGGAATTAAATTACAACAAAATATTACAGTCGTATAATACTGCTCACACTAACAATTGTTTTTGTTTTGTAACAAGCACCAGTGTTTAAATGGCAGGCTATTCACACTAACAATATTGTCTGTTTTGTCACAAGTACCAGTGTTTAAATAGCATGCTGTTCACACTAACAATATTGTCTTTTTTTGTCGCAAGCACCAGTGTTTAAATGGCAGACAGTCCCCAGTGACAGCACTCCATCGGGAACCCTGTGGATTTACGGTGACTCGGTGGCCAAGAACCTTGTTCTCTCAGCACAAAAACGTGCACTGTGCACCAAACTATATTCACGATGTGAGTTTAGCTACAACTGGATCTACCCAGTCCTCTCTGGAGAGCAAAGAGAAATTCTAATTAATAACGATCTTGATTTTGACGAGAATCTCGTCCTAGCCACGATAAGACAGGTGTTGGAACACCCAGAGATGGTTGATAATCCAAACAGTACACTTCTATTAAACCTTGGACTGCATTTCGTTATGGGCTTAAACTTTACCACTTACCAAAGACTTCTTGATCACGTGATTGATATGTTGAGGATACCTGGGTACCAGGCCAAGGTGATATGGAAGACAACTACGGCTATCTATAAAGAGAATGCCAAACAGACCAATGCTACTGGCTTTAGGTTTTTGACATCTCAGGTACTATGTCAGTCATTATTATTATCATCATCATCATCGGCATCATCACGATCATTATTACCATCATCATTACCAACATCAACATCATCATTACCATCATCATTACCATCATCATAACCATCGTCATCATCATCGTCATCAACATCATCAATACCATCATTACCATCATATCATCACCACCGTCATCATCATCAACATCGATCATCATCATCACCATCATCAACAACATTCTTACCATCACCATCATCAGAAGAATTATTTAGTATCATCATCACCATCGTCATCACCATCACCAACATCATCATCGCATCACCTCATCATCATCATCTCGATCATCATTGTCATCAATATCACTGTTATCATCATCATCATACTAAAGTGATCATAACGGTGATGGTGATGACGATTTAGATAATGATGACATTATCTTAATCGTCATCACCATCACCCTTATCATCATCATTATACTAAAGTGATCATCATCATTATCTTAATCGTCATCACCGTTATCATCATCATCATACTAAAGTTAAAACGTTTATCTTACAGAGGATACTGCTGTTTAATGCCTATTCTATATGGGCAATGTGTCGTGCTGGAATCCACGTGGTAGACGTTCATCCAATCACAGCCTCGTATCCAAATGGACCAAACGACGCCATTCATTATTATGGATTCGTGACGCATGCATTAGAACAAAGACTTGAAGAATATAAACTGAATGGACAGACAGACAAACTATTCACTAAGATATGTCTTGATACATAAAAACGTATAAATACTATTAAAATACAAGCTGTCAATCAAATATTAATGGAAACTAGCAAGTAAACTAGTACAGGCTGCGTCGGGGTTTGATATAAACGATAGGTAATAGAATGAAATTTGTAACACCGTAAAAAATAGAAATAGAAACTAGCAAGTAAACTAGTATAGGCTGCGTCGGTGTTTGATATAAACGATAGGTAATAGAATGAAATTTGTAACACCGTAAAAAATAGAAATAGAAACTAGCAAGTAAACTAGTATAGGCTGCGTCGGTGTTTGATATAAACGATAGGTAATAGAATGAAATTTGTAACACTGTAAAAAATAGAAATAGAAACTAGCGAGTACTGACTAGTATAGGTTGCGTCAGTGTTTGATATAAATGATAGGTAATCTAATGAAATTTGTAACACCGTAAAAAATAGAAATAGAAACTAGCGAGTAAACTAGTATAGGTTGTGTCGGTGTTTGATATAAACGATAGGTAATCTAATGAAACTTGTAACACCGTAAAAAATGTTGACTTCACTTTACTGACGTTTCGAGCTCAGTTTAGCCCTTCGTCGGAGTAAGATTTGTCAATCAAATATGATTAAGTGACATTATGGATATACAGTGGGAGAGAAGAGTTTTTATTATGGAAAATAGAATAAAAACACTAACAAATACTAATAATAAATGATGATATAAACAAACGAACGAATAAATGTATTAATACAGCTCATACATTCATACATACATTCATTTATTCATTCAAACATTTATTCATCCATCCACCCATTCATTCATTCAAACAGTATTCGGCCGGCACAGGTATCCCAATCATACGTATACACCAAACTATATCCGCTGTTCGGTTAACGTGCGGGCTCGTCTTTCAACATGGCGGCCAAAAATGTCAGTGGAGTTCTTCGAACGTTTATCAATGCAGGAAAAGCATCCCCTTCTCCTCCATTAGGCCCTGCTTTAGGACAGGTAAAACTACAACATAATATCCACTTGGTAACGTCTTAATATTGCCTCAGAGCCATACATAAACCATGCTAACAGCTGATGATTGTAAACTGTGTGATACACCGGGGATACAGTAGCTCATTAAATCCTCCACATTCAACAACTTATTTAACTAAAATGATGCTTTGTTTTGACAGAGGGGAATCAACATTCAACAGTTTTGCAAAGAGTTCAATGATAAAACAAAGCATGTCAAAGAAGGTGTACCTATTCCGACTATCATCAATTATAAGGTAAGCTTATTTTATATACACGAGATGGTAGCTAATGATTATTAGTATCCAACAACTTATGGTCTATCACAAATCGCGCGCTCTCATTGGCTACTCAACCATGAGCTATTGGGTGATAGCCCATGGTTGGGGAAAGCGCCGGTTTTGTAAACTTTGAAAAAGTTTCTTGATTCTTCTATTTCTTCAAAAACGGCTTAGTACTAGCCTCCTCCGCAGGCAACTCCTGAGTCCGAGAGTGATTTTCGTGACTTTCGGCTTCCTGTGTTGAAAATTCGAGGGCGGCGAAGCCTGGTGACGAGCCCCGAGAAAAGGAAGGGAAGGAGTTGCCTGCCATATATCGAGCTGTTTGGACATGGCGTGTCGCCCCAGTGGACATGGCGTGCCGCCCTCCTGTCGGGAGTACCCACGGGAAGCCTTTGTCACGGCAACATGTACATGTGATATAAACAAACGAAGCTATTTCGAAGACTTTGAAAATTCGAAGATATGTAAAGAGTTCGTTGCCTTTCGGAGTTAAAGAAAATAAAATTTCAATCGAAGTCAGCTAGGAGAGCTTAAAATCCTGAAAACCACAGCGAAGAGTGGTCAGAGTGGTGTCGTCGATCAGCGACTTGATCGGGGAAAGTCAAACAACAAGAGTTGGTTTCGAATCGAAGCCAAGACAGAGGGAAACATAAGAGACTTTTCCTGCCTCCGGTTCCTACTACAGTCAAAACGTTTGCATCGCTCATTGTTGTTTCGATAGTCTATTTCTCTTTTTATTTATCGATTTAATTAATGTACAGATAATTTCAAATGTTTATAAACTGCCATTGTAAACCATGAATCTAACATCTGACCTGAATCGACTAACAGTTATGATATTTGCAGTTTAGATGTATATCTTGTAAATTAATCAAGGTAAATACATTGAATTGAATTGAATCTGTATAGAGGCCCGAAAAGTTTCGAAGTCGAAGTGTATCTCCTCAAATTATCACCGACAAGCGAGCACATTCATTTAGCTTGTCTGCGTCTGTTGAGAAATTAACGGTCTCTCTCGTGTCCTTTAAATCAACTGGTGCCTCAACTGTTCCTTTGAATTACTATTAGTTCCGTCAAACTCTTTGATCCAGCTCGATCAATACCTTTCTCTTGTCTGTGCCTTCTTGGCTGGTTTTGTTTTTCACACACACAACGGAAACTCTATCTTCGTTCTTCGACAGAATGCCGAGCTCGCGCAACATAAACTTAAATTTAAGTGCTGCTTTATAGCAAGAACTGGCTCTAAGAACTACTGTTAACTCTCCAGAATACGTGGTTTCAAAGTCCGTAGAATTTAAACTGTCAAAAGAAGGCCAAGTCGATATTTTCTCAGTCGATATGTTTTGGGCGCATTTATTACCATACGGACCCCAGTGAGTTTGATGAATACCAAATTTTCCCTACCCTCGCCTAGATGGTAGAAATTCTGATGCGCAAATAAAATGCGCAGTTGGAGTCTCTGGTGTCAATATATGGCAGGCATCTCCTCTCCTTCTTTCCTTCTTCCTCCCCCCTCCCCCCTCAGTCATTTTTGCCATATGCCACAGGAAGCCCGCGACGTGTTTTTTCTTTTTCTTCGTTTTTTCTGCCTAAGAGATGCCTGCGGAGGAGGCTAGCTTAGTACTAAATATAATGCTTTTCTTTGAATCGTTAATTAAAAATACGAGCAAGAAAATGACAAAAAAGCGCATTATTTTGATGTTTTGTGAATGAATTTTGACTTGAAGAGCGCGCGCTACTGACGCCATCACACGATTCTTCAGTTTCATCGATTGAGAAAGCCAGATTTTTTTACTTTCAGCTTAGAACCTTTCTTAATTCCTCCATCGTTTTAAAATGTATAGTAGTTTTAACACTAAAAGCATGCTATTTTCAGCCGTTAAAATTAAAGTATTGAGGGAGAAAATGGCAAAAATAGTGGAGAATTTCGATGTGTTTTGAATACATTTTCACTTGCCGTCACACTTTATTGAGCGCGCACTCAGTATTTTCACTTTCGATTATCTGTCATTTTGTCAAAATAAAACGATTGAAATGTTATTTTTTTCCAAAATATGGCAAAGTTTGACCTATAAGTTGTTGGATACTAAAACAATAAGACCTCTCGCCCTCATGGGCTACGGGTCAATAGCCTACGAGGCCGAGTCTTCGAGGATTCGGGTCGGGCTTCGGGTCTAATCGTTAAATAACTCATAAGAGCTGTATCAAAGATTCTGAGCTCCGATGGTTTCATCTTTCTATGTCATATTTAGCGTGTATATAATTGTATTAAGTGTTGGGAGGGAGTCTGTGTTATCTAGCTGGCTGCAGCGGGGTTATATATATGAGGGTATTTTTCAATTCTATTTTTCAGGATGACTGATTGAGAAGTATAGTTTTTTTGTAATCAGAAATTATTACAATGATTGTATTTGTGTTATTCAGGGAGACAGAACATTTACATTTGAAACTACAACTCCAACTGTGTCATACTTCCTCAAGTCAGCTGCAGGGATTGAAAAAGGAGCACAAAAACCAGGTACACATTTTCAACTCTCTTCATTAAGTTACTTTCCTAAATTGGCAGGGTAAAACCAAGGGGTACAGGTCACAAATCATGAGCTGTTTATTCATACTTTCACAGATAGTAACAGAGTTACAGTGCCTTTTCACAAATATACAATTAATAAGAATCAACACTAAGAATACCAACACTAACATCTCATTTTACACAGCCGTTATGACAACCTTTCACATTGTCACAGAGCCCTGATTCTGTAATCAAGAATCAACAACATTGAAAATCTGTAAATCACAGGTCACAGGTGAAGATGATTTCAAGAATCATGGCTGGAATTTTCACAGTCTTGACAATAGTTGTAATTAATATTCATTCATGTTTTTCTTGTTGATTGAAGGGAAAGAAGTTGTTGGGACAGTCACATTAAAACAGATCTATGAGATTGCCAAGATCAAGAAGAATGATCAAGCATTCCGGAATGTTCCTTTAGAGAGTGTTTGTAAGACTATTATGGGCTCTTCTAGAAGTATTGGAATAGAGGTTGTCTCAGGAAAAGAAGACAAATGAACTGTATAATTAAGTCAACAATGGAAAGAACTGGACAAAATTTGAAGTGACTTGATGCCCCACAGAGAAAGATCACCATCAGCTCAAGACAGCAGAAAGATGGCTTGAAGCATCCCTGATATCAGTTGTATTATAACACTGATACACAAATGTTATTGTCGTTTTGGTGACATAAAGTGGTGACGTTAGATTGTTATACTTGAAGAATTATTTCACTGGAATGTTCTCTGATCAGAAATCAAAACTTCATGGATATGTTAAATAAACATAAAGTGCTTTAGTACATTGAATCTCACAATGGATGGATGGATAGATGGTTGGATTCCATTTCCTTTTTGCTACCTACGTCCCTTTTTGCTACCTATGTCCCTTTTTGCTACTTCTCAAGGTAGCACAAAGGAATACAGGTTCCTTTATGCTACTTGGTGTTCCTGTTTGCTACCTATTATAAACATTGATTTTTTACTCTGTGACAAAATA
The DNA here is from genome assembly GCA_949775045.1 of Metridium senile. NCBI lineage: Eukaryota > Metazoa > Cnidaria > Anthozoa > Actiniaria > Metridiidae > Metridium > Metridium senile. The sequence goes on along the minus strand of OX459098.1, from coordinate 22,524,240 downwards.
GGCCCAGAGAGAAGAAAAAGTACATGTGCTGCGACAAAAGTTGAAAAAAAGAGTAACAGCAGTTATTGTTTTGAACAGCACACTATACAGTAACTACATTGAGTGTTTTAATACACAAAAAATAACACTTTTGAATGTTAACGTTGAGTTATTGTTTTAAGACAAGATTAGAAATCTAAACTTCATTGATTTGTTAAATAAACATAAAGTGCTTTGGTACATCGAGTCTCACAGAACACAAGATAACAAATAGAGACTGTACAGATATGTTAAATAAGACTGGATGCTGACGAGCACACCACATTTGCAACAAATGAGAGTCTTTTGTGGTTGACCAAAAGTATAGAATCTGGATTGTGTTTCCTAATAAGGACAATAGGAAATCATCCTTTACAACAATAACAATGAACAAAATCTATCTTTAAAACTGAAACAGAACATGTTTTCTATTGTTAATTAATCATTGTAACGAACTGAAAAAGAAAGTTACACCATTATGACATCACTCACATCATTTATGTCTTTTAAGTAACACTGTTAGATACAAAAGTTAACTTAAAGTTTTAAAAGTTTATGATCAGTTTGTGTTTTTTTCCCTTGTATATTTAAATAGAAAATATTAAATTAAGTTGCAGTTAGACTGCAATTTTTGTTCAGCAACTTGTCTTACAAGTTCATCTTTGACGAGTGAGGCATTCCTCTTTAATTTATTGCTATTATTATTACTACTGTGTAACAACTTTGGTCTCACAACTGTTTTTGCTGCAGAGAGCATTGCACAAAGTAGTCCAGTTCTACTCTTTGCAGCGAAACTCAGGAACTTGCAACACCAATTTCAAGCATTGCAAGATGAGTTACTGAGTAAATTTCACAGTTATAAAGTGCCTTAAATACTTACATTATTCAGTTCATGTCTACAATAATAACAATGAATTTTTACCTATTTTCAAAGCTTGGTGCTATTTAGAATACAAGTCATTACATGCTTAATGATGCTTAACTAATTTTGCCGTTATCAGGGCATATTAAATGTTCTCAAGAGTTGAGATGGTTGCCTTGGAAGCACTTCTCGATTTACATTCCCAGTCGCCAGTTTGCTTTTTGCATCTAAAAACATTTATGACGCCTTGTAATATGTTGACAAATTCTCGCCTAAAGTCCCTGTGTCTCCATGCGTACAATGTAGGATTGATGGATGAATTACTGTACAGTAATATACGAATCCAGAACTTTGCATGGCGACTGTTTGGTGATGAAGGAACAGCAAAGTGATAGAGAATCAGGATGATGCGAGGGTAAACAAGGGCAATAAATGCTGCAATCACAATACCAATAGTCTTAGCTGCTTTGTGTTCTTGTTTCTGTGCTTGTTCAGTGTGGATGTTTTCTCTTTTTGTTTGTTTATCTGCGGCATCTTTAAGTCTAGGGTCAGCCGCAGCGTAGACAGACAGACGGATGAGATTAGCAGCAGTCTTGCCTCGTCGTTTTCTCGCTTTGGTTGCAATCTTAAAGATCTTACAGTAAGCAATAGCTATGACTAACGTAGCTACCAACACAAACACAACAAAGAAAATCAAAAACGGTTTATCACTGACTCCTGGGAACTTTGGTACGCTTGTTATAAACACTGCAAGAGCCCAAATAATGGCGATGATAATTGAGACTTTACCAGTAGCTTGCTTGAATGATGTAATGTACTTTACAGGCCTTGATAACGCTATACATCGGTCAATACTTAGAGCACAAAGACACGATATTGATGCAATAATGTTAACTCGGCCAACAAAACCAGCTATTTGCACTGCTGCTGGCGATATGTTAGTATCTTGACGTTTTGCAAGGGATATATGTTGAGAGGCTCTCATTGGTACAAGTATGGCACTAACCAACAAGTCAGCCACTGCTAAAGCTACTATGAAGAAATTCGTAGCGGAATGTAGTTTCTTGTTTCTGACAATAGCGGTGATAGTTAGCGAGTTTCCTACAGTTCCAGTAAGACATAGTATGATTTCTACTGTAGCTGCTAGTGCTGCTCCAATAACAGGGATCGAATCACTGCTTGAAGTCGGGCTAGTTGTACTCGTGTTTTCCATATTGCAGGACAGAACTGACTGTCTAGACGCCTTGTATTCTACTATCTATCTTGACCAAGCACACGTCACGTCCACTGAAAGTTGAAACGGACGATGATTTCCGGTATGGGAGCAACTAACTGCACGTTTTATGATGCGTAATTAGTTCCGCATTCTTTTGTTAGTTAGTTAATGAAGCAAATCATAAGACACCGCAAACAAGCCACTTAGGGTTTTGTGAAAATGTGGAGTTAGTAAAGACCGGAAAAAGGTTTGTTTTAATGAGAAAGTTTTTTTTTGTGATACCAGTACAAGCACGTTTACAAGAACTGAAGGAGAAATGCAGGGGGCTGTCCCTGAGCAACTGACCAATCAGGTAACAGACATTTTCATTATACTGCCATTTTGTGCTAGCAGGAAATGTTTACGTGTGTTTTTGTTTTATGGAAAATCACAGGGACCCCTAATCAATCATTAATTGTAAAAACTTGTGTTTTAGTGATTTTTTCGCGCCCATGATTGATAAAAATCACGTGGCATTCCTGTGTTAATAAAATTCAATGCTGGGCTTCCTGTGGCACGTTGCTGGGTGAGATTGAGATGACGAATGGCTGTCGAAAAACTTTTCTCGCGTAGCTTTTCTCGGCAAATTACATTACACGAGCATTACACGGGGTTGACAAGTTGCAATGAAAGGGTGCGGCGGCCACAGGAAGCCCAACAGATATCACGAGCTGTAGTCGACACAGGAAGCCCAAGCGACGAACAATCGCATGCACGCGCGTTTTTCATTTATTTTATTCATAATTATTGATTGATTATGGGTCCCTGTGCAAAATACAAAAAATGAAATAAGTTAATATACTTCAAAATGACGAAACTTCAAAGTTTATTTATTTTCACATACAATATATTATTTGATTCAATTATAATTATATCTATATAAAAAAAATAAAGTAAAAATGTTAATAACAAGAGGATTATATATTGAGGATGTTTTTAAGACTAATATAACTTACTTGCAATTTGATTATATATATTGAGGATCACAACGTTTTCAAAGCTGATGACCTTACATTGTATATAAAAACTACTGGTCATCTTGTGATATATATAGCCTCCTCCGCAGGCATCTCTTAGGCAGAAAAAAACGAAGAAAAAGAAAAAAACACTTCGCGGGCTTCCTGTTGCATATGCATATTCTTCCTCAAATTTTCAACACAGGAACCCCAAAATCACTCTTTGACTCAGGAGTTGCCTGCGGAGGAGGCTATGATATATACGATTATAAGGATAGTCTTCCTCGCAGCCGTTCTTAGTGTCGGGCTTCCTGTCCCTCCCCAGCGAGGGAGACTATTACAAGGCTTGCATGATTATATGTTGAGGATGTAACTAATATAACTAACTTGCAAATGTGATTATATATATTGAGGAACACATTTTTTTCAAGGCGTTTCTTTTTGGGGGAACGGGAGAAAGTTGTTTTTTGGTTGTTTTGGGATAGCTGTGTTACCGATATGGCCATGTGAAAAAATCAAGTTAGGGAGAGGGGGTTTCGCGCTACTATATCGGTAACACAGCTATCCCAAAACAACCAAAAAAACAACTTTCTCCCGTTCCCCAAAAAAGAAACGCTTGCTGCGCAGGCTAGGCTGATATGGCCTTACGTTGCATATAAAAACTATAGTTTGTATTACAAGAAAATGTTATAGAAATATGACATACCAGCTCTAGGATGTAAAATCATTTTCTATATATACCTACTTATACCTATCTAAAATCTATAGAGCTGGTATGTGGTTATTAGAATAACTTTATAGGGCATTGTGGCACATTTTGTTGGCTAAAATGAACAAATCAGCAGAACAAATCATTCCTATGAAATCAGTTTATCTACATTACTGGGAGTCCAGTGTACAGACCGCCAGTGAAACATATTGCCAATATGATTAGATCACCAGTTGCGCTGCCTGTCAAGTAATACACAGCAGTTTCTTCAATTGGTTGACCTTGTACAGCTTGAAGCTGGTGATTGGGATCTCTTTGAGCTTGATGGTTGACTTGTATAAAGTCCTGGTATCTGCGAAACATATCATCATCTCTCGTACTGTCCTGTCCATATATGTTGTAGAGCCCACTACCAATTAAGCCACCAAATGTAGCCCCTGCCATTGCAGTAAGAGTACCAAGAAATGGACCTGTGACATAACCAGCCATACCTATAGCTCCACCAATACCAGCTCCTACTTGGGCCCCAGGATTACCACTCAATGAAAGGTATATCCACGAGTAGATGACACCAAATGTGAACAGGATGTGTTCAATGATGCTTCGAAGTAGGTCCACGAGTTCTCTCAATCTTTGTAGAATGATTTCACCATCATCTCTCAAAATCCTGAAGATTTCTTGAAGAGTAGCCATGGGTGCTGTCAAAGCTGCAAAGACGTTTTCATTGCAGGGATTAAGGAGCGCGTTGACGATAATGAAGTAGTTCCTCAAATTGAGACAAATCTGTTGTACAAGACAAGACTTATTTTTGAAGGTAGACCAGACATGAGCCTTTGGTTTAGACAGGGAAATGAATGCATTCTCTAGCATTCCAATTAACGATGTATAGCCATCAAAATCTTCGCTGTGATTCATCATGACATTGATCTCCTTTTCTTTACACATCTTGGCCACGAAGTCTTCTGTTGTTTTCCTGTGTACAGGACATAGATATAAATCTTCTTTCTTGTTTCGAGGCTGCCTTTTCTTTTGTTGTTTACATCCGGGATATCTACACCAGATATTCACACTAGAAAAGAAGCAAGGATCAAACTGATTGAGTTGGACATCACTACTGCAGAGTGTTTGTGTTGCAGTACGAAGTTGTACTTTTCTTGCTTTGCTTAGCTCTTTGGGACTTTTGCAAATAAATGGCTCTTTCTCATGTAGTGGAACTTCAACGGCGGGTTTCGGCGAAAATGTGTCCTTTCCAAAGGCTTTTACGACTTTTACCAGTTCATCTTGCAATGGACGAACGGCTGATCCAGTTTTATGATGCGAGGAAGGACTATATTGAGGTTTATAAGCCGCCATGTTACTCACGCTTCTCAAATCGGTTTGAGAGGTTTCAGTCTCTCTTATTTATACTACATACGGGGACACGCGCGCTAGAGGGGAAATCGCCCGGGGAAATTCCCCGGGGAAACCCCATTTTCGCTCGATCATCAATTTAATGTTAAGGCTTGCAACCTTTCTTCGTATCTTGTTCTAAAAAGCACAATTATGTATTTTAGAACGATAAAAAGTGCTACAAAGAAGAGGACAACGGCATTTAGTAGAAAATATGCTGATCACGTGACATTACGCATGGGGATTTCCCAATCCCGAAGGGAAAAAAGGCGATAATTTATTCGTGTTTTCTATAATTTATTCGTGTTTGCGATATATGTAGAAACGAAAATTGCTGCCTAAGCATACATTTTAATAATGCCGTCTACAGGAGAACGAATACGATCTTGGACGGAAGAAATTAACGGAGTTTTTGCCCAGACATTGACGCAATTGCCAGACATCCAAATATTAGAAAATCAACAGTCTTATGGGAAAATCACTATTCAAAATGGCGAGGTTTACAAGACCGAAATATCATTTCGTATCAATGGAAGAATTACAAAAAGCATTGTAGTGCAGCTGTTTTATCCAAGAACGAAAGCTGCCGCGACTGAGAGATGTATATATCCCGGATGTATCAATAACAAGTACAGTTGGTTTGATTGCTGCAGACGTTGGTTTACTTCAACTGTTTCTACAACAAACGAACGCTATCTGTGCCCAGAACATGTATGTAAGGCCAAAGCACACGTACAAATGCTGTGTAAAGTGAATGGAGTAAGAGTGAGCTGTAGTGATAGTGTTAACGACTACAACCAGTTCATGACAATGTGTAGTCTCATGGATAAAGCGGCTAACAGTCCCTTGCAGATACTACAGGAAATCACTAATGACAAAGCAAAGGCTGATCTTGTACGAGAATTGCTTGTTAATGTACGTAATTATTTGGTAATAATAGACTCACTACTAGTTGATGTCCAAGGTGATTTATTGACAACATTATTGCCATTTATCATGGACACAACTCTATTAATACTTAAGAGTGCGACTTACAACCAACCAATTCAACTTTTAGTTAATCTTGCTAAAAACATTATTGAAGACACACTTTATTTCTTTGGTATCATGTATCCTTGGGAGTCAATATCCACAGGAAACCCATACAGACAGCTAGGCACAGGGTTGGGTGGTATGGCTGCTGTTATTTGCACTGTTGCTAGTAGGAATCCCGTTGGATTAGTGGGTATGGGGGTATTGGGAGTCATTGGAGGGGTTGTAGGTGATATTTACTACCTTCACAAAAGAACCAAAGAACAGATGGAGGAAAGTCTGAGAAGATATCATATTTTTAGACAAATTCATCAAGAAAACTGCTTTCCTATGACACACAGAACAATAGTTGTTACATTGTTGTCAGTTTTAGTAGCAGTTCTAGCTATGTACATAGCTGCATGTTTAGTGTACAAAAGACAAGATTGACATGATTACTTGAATGTATATATTTATTGATACTGATGAAAGTCTTATAACAACTCAATTATGTACATTATTAATTCTTCTGGTTATTTCAGTGCTCCTTGATCTATATCATTAAACATTTATCAAGTAATACTGAATGAAAATATCTTTTAATAAATTAGTATTTGTTCAGAAAAGTAAGATGACAAAAATGTGCCAAGCAATAGGCAAATAATATAATGAACGGAAATGTGTTTGGTGTGTGAGTGAACTATATAGATACATGTATAGTAAACATGAGAACAATATCAATTGTCTATATATAGAGGATATTACATGGGCGTGCGGATCTCCAAGCAACCATGTAATGTTCTGTTTATTATATAGAAATTGATGAAATGCAAGAGAAATAAAACTTCATTGACTTGTTATTAATCTTCACATGTGAAAAATATGAAGTTTTATAGACACTAGAGAAATCTTGGTATTTAATAGCCTGCGTGGCGGCTCTAGGGTTTGGGGAGAGAAGGGGAGGGAAAAGGGAAGAAGGGAGAGCCTGCCGACAAACCCCTCTTTTTTGACTCTACGTCCACTAGTAAACACTAGTCGTTCTGGTATCCATCAATGTCAATAAACAGGCAAAAATGCCATTATCAACCAATCAAGTAGACGTTGAAATTTGATAGAACGAACGAGCGGATAATAATAATAATAATAGTTTCAAATATTTATACAGGATAAACCCATCAGTGTAAAGAAACACTGTTGTCAAAGGGGTCCTGTAAAATAAAAACAACTTAAACAAGTAACTATAAAAAACATTAAAATATTAAGAATACATTAAAAAGATATATATATACAAAACATTTAAAAAAAAAAATGTAAATTATATTAACTATATATTATAAAGTTCGCTTAATTTGCTTTTTAAAATAATTCTAGAATTGGTAGATCTAAGATCTATTGGCAAGTCATTAAAAATTTTAGCTCCTTGGTAATAAAAACTTTTCTTGCCAAATTCAAGCCTCACTTTAGGTAATTTGATAGATACACCATTGTTCCTTGTTGTTTTTGAATGAGAATATCTTTCGAAATAGTTTTTAAAAGGACATCAGTTTGTAAATACAACTGAATGCCGTGTAAAACAAGATCGAACTCTAAACATTCTTTAGTGCATCTAAAGGAAATAGAGCCCGCACATCTACAAATGAATCGAAATGCTGAGACCAGCGACTGAAAGTCCAGATTATTCTTGTAACACAATAGTTCAAAGTTCAGTTTGACACTCAATCATGATACTAAGTAAACTGAATATCGATTGTCTTTTAAAATATAAACCGCCCAAAACCTTCTTCTGCTTTTGTTTATGAAGAAAACATAAAACCAGAGCTTTCTAGCTTAGATAAAACAGTATTTAAACAGTTTTCAAGATGACTAATCACTATAAAATGGCACCATGTTGTGAATATGCGTCTCGCACCATGACGTGATGAGTGATTCTTCGATCTTAACCAATCAAAAACTACGTCCATCTGGTGGACGTAGTTTGAATCAAATAAGTGGGGTTTGTCGGCAGGCTCTTCCTTCCCTCCTTCTCCCCACCACCCCTCCCCCTCTCTTCCCCAATCCCCAAGAGCCGCCACGCAGGCTAGGTATTTAATGGATATCTATATAATAAAATCTAATATCTTGAACCCTTAGGGGTAAATATCACCCTGGGACTTCCATAGCTGTCCTATATTTCATTGTCTGGATGTGTTTCCAGTGTCTTTGTATAGGAAGCTGAGTCCTGCCAAGAACAATTCAACACAATGCTGGATGATCAAAACCATTGTAAACAGTAGCAACAGAATACAATTTATTTTACTAAATTAGTCAAGTTTATATTTACAACAGTAAAATCTTCTGCCACAATTACATTATCATTCTGAAATGCTTCTTTTGCTTGCTGTAAAAGTTTTGTAAGTGATGATGATTCTGAATTCTCTGACATATTTCTGTATCGTTGACTGAAATGTGTAAGGACAAGCATCTTGGCTTGAATGTTGTGTCCAAATTGACCTGCCATACCTAACAGACAAATGATAGTACATTATAAACAGCTACAAAAAATTTTTAATGAAAGAATGAATAAATTAAACATGGAAAGAGACAATAAATACATAAATAAATTAAAAATTAAATACAAAGTTACTTTCAATGTACAAATGATTGGATATTTAATAAACGAATATGTCAGTGAATGAATGAATAAATAAATGATCAAATGACAGTTTGTGTGCATTATAGGAGGGTGGCAAAGTGTGATGCATGATTTACTAGGCTAAAACAAGTGTGTGATTCGTGAAAATAAGGAACAATTTAGATGTTACATGTATATGTGAATACTATGTTGAACGTAACTTCAATTTGTACATGATGCATGAATATCATAAATATTGATTCATGAAACGTGATGATGACCCCCCCTTGGTCACCCTCCTATATAGCTATGAATCAAACTATTCCCTAATTGTCATGCTAACATTTAATAGTTTCTAAATTTATGCATAATTTCCTAGGTCAATATGTAGCTTGTACACAATCTTCTTTGAGTGTGACAAAGTATCTTGGGTAGTGTTTGTGCAGGTAGTAATACAACTTAACTATAATATAGAATAGAAATAAAGTAAAGAATGGTATTTTACATCGGACATCCCTTCAGCCGAAGCTGATAGTCAAGAGATCAGTGCTCCGTTTTACGGGTATTCAAAGCTACAAGGAAAGAAGAGAAGTTGAAGCAAGGATGCAAGGCCACTGGGAATCCAACTCGGGACCTCTCGCACAGAACACTGCGCACAGACCAACTATGCCATCCTTGCTTCTATAGAAATATATGACATTGAAAATTAATGTGTATAAAATATTGTACTCACGTGGAGTTGAATGTCCAAATTCAATGGCTTTATTTTGTAATTCATTTTCATGTGTAGCTTCGTGAATCAAGCAGTCACAGTTTCTTGCTATTTTGGCAATTCTTGACGAATCACATGTATCACCAAGTATGACAGTTTTTCGTCCAGGTCTTGACGGCCCCACCACTTCCTCAGGAGTTACAACACTTCCATCAGTTGTCGTAATAGTTTCTCCATTTTTGATCTTAGCATATAGTGGCCCTGGAGGCACTCCTTTTTGTTTCAACAGCAATGGATCTAGTTTACCTGGTAAATCATCTTCTATTACCACATATCCAAAACAAATGGTTCTGTGTTTCAATGGTGCCGCAAACACTTTCATGTTACCATCCTGACAGACTTCCCATAATCCATATGTTCCTTCGGTAATTGTTCTCCCTGGTAGTTCATCAGGATGTAATTGATCATTACTTGGAAACATTTGGTTTGGTAATTCTCCACCTAAAGAACTTCTCAATGAATCTGAAAATGAAATTAATTAAAATATATTATATTTTATAATATATTAAAATATATTCCTTTGGATAAGGGACCCTCTCCCCCTCATTTTTCCTTCTTCTCCAGTCTTTCTTGTTGTTTTAATTTTTATTCCAAAGGAAACCTAAACAAGTTGCCTACGAGGAGGCTATAGCAGTAAATGGACTCAAAAGTATGAAAATTGATGACTGAGATCCAATAGGAATTGATATCAAATATCATCAATATCATCATCATCTGACATTATAACAATTGGGATCATTAATACCCTGCAATCAAAATGAAAATTATATACAACAATGATGATGATTATGATGACAGTAATGAGAATGATTATGATTATGATGACAGTGATGAGAATTATGGTGATTATGATGACAGTGATGAGAATGATGGTGATTATGATGACAGTGATGAGAATGATAGTGATTATGATGACAGTGATGAGAATGATGGTGATTATGATGACAGTGATGAGAATGATGGTGATTATGATGACAGTGATGAGAATGATGGTGATTATGATGACAGTGATGAGAATGATGATGATTATGATGACAGTGATGAGAATTATGGTGATTATGATGACAGTGATGAGAATGATGATGATTATAATGACAGTGATGAGAATGATGATGATTATGATGACAGTGATGAGAATGATGATGATTATGATGACAGTGATGAGAATGATTATGATTATGATGACAGTGATGAGAATGATGGTGATTATGATGACAGTGATGAGAATGATTATGATTATGATGACAGTGATGAGAATGATGGTGATTATGATGACAGTGATGAGAATGATGGTGATTATAATGACAGTGATGAGAATGATGATGATTATGATGACAGTGATGAGAATGATGGTGATTATGATGACAGTGATGAGAATGATGATGATTATGATGACAGTGATGAGAATGATGGTGATTATGATGACAGTGATGAGAATGATGATTATGATGACAGTGATGAGAATGATGGTGATTATGATGACAGTGATGAGAATGATGGTGATTATGATGACAGTGATGAGAATGATGGTGATTTGTTTCTATTTTGATGATGTTCAATAATCTATCATTACCAGTGATGCTTACCAGTCAATTCAATTTCATGTACAGCATAGTGATATCCAAGCCTCGACTGTGATACTAGCAGGTTTGTTCGTACCAACTGACGCAGGCCTACAGGTCCATATATATCAACGATTCTTTTCTCATCATAGCAGTTTAGACCCATAGTACACAGGAAGCCCGGTAAACCAAACACATGATCACCGTGAAGATGTGTGATAAAGATCTTGTTGATACGAGCTGGTTTAATGACGCTTTTCATTAGCTTTGTCTGTGTTCCTTCACCACAATCAAACATCCACGAACCCGTAGTATGGCGAAGTACAGTGCAACTTGCACCCCTATGGGGGGAAGGGTACGCCGAACCTGTGCCGATCATATGAACCTCCATCATTTTAGCACACTTTCTTATTTTGAAATATTATTTTTCGATGTTATTTCTGTCATTAATTTAGGAAAATAAACCATTATAAAATAAAAACAAACATTTTCGAAGATTCTTGTAAAACATCAGTCTACAATAGAGGAAGACTGGTACGAGAATACATTGCGCATGCTTGACTGCTAGTAAACAACAAATGCGCCTGCAGTGTTGGCGGTTAAACTGTGTTTAAAAAAATTCACATCTTTATCCAAAGTTTTCGAGGTTTTATCTCAATTTTAGGAAAATACAATGCCTTCTATAGACGGAGAAGAGAGTGCTGACGATGATGTCGAAAGAAGTCCTAACGAAGACGAGAATGTGAGCGAAGAAGAAGACGATGATGATAGCATGTCTTCAGTGTCCGAAGTATCTTCCACAGACTCTAGTACGTATATCTTCTACATCTTTCTACATTATTGGACGGTGTTCTAACGTATTTGTTGTCTATTCTATTTTAGTTGATGAGACCGAGAATGAAAGAAGACGAGTTGAATGTCTTGATGATATGGCAGACTTGGAAAGACAGTTTGTTGAGTTGAAAGAACAGTGAGTTCACTGCCTTCTTTACTTGATATCACATTTTTGTTAACTGCCTTTTTGTTCGAGCTAGTTTGAATTATATCTAAGATGTGCAGATTAATTCTAATATTTATTTCTATCAATGGCTATTTTATGTAGAAAAAACAATGAATTTAAAAATAATATATAAATTAGAATATCAAAAACCACTAATATGATTTAAACTTACAAACCATATTTATGTAATATTAATTGATCATTCTGGTCATGTGTATATGATAGATATTATAAGTCTATTTGTCTTTGTACTAGATTGTACCATGAAAGATTGAACCAAGTAGAGAAAAAGCTTGATGAAGTAGCTACAGGTACATGTATAATAATTAAGAATTTGACAATAAATGTAAGTGTTTTTTTTTTATTACAATTTTTTTTTATTTGTGACAAACATTTGGTTCCAAGGTGATGGTCAATAGACCAATAAATGACATTATAGAAGGAAATAGGTTATTCATCTTGGAATGTGAAATTAAAAGGATACTTAATAATGACATTATAATTGCTATTTATATATAAATGTTTATTTGTTATGCTTAGAACTAGCAAGTGAATACAATGGGCCATTAGCAGAGTTGAAGGAAATGTGTCAGATACGACTAGAAGTCGCTGGTAAGTAGAATGCCTAACACAAGAAATTCATTTTACATTGAACGACATTAATATATGTTGTCTTTGTATGTTTTCACAGATATTCTAAAGCAATGCAGGGTAAGCTAAGCAACTAATAAATGATTTATCATTGACAAATAACATGGTTTAGATTCATTTATAGTCCATGTAGGGAAACAGAAAGTGCAAAACCTCTACTGAATCTTTTAGAAATACTATCAGTAAATAACGTATATTGTTTGCATGTCTTGAAATTTATGCATTCGTGGCATTGTGGAATACTACCTAGTGTATTTGATAATATGTTTAAATATGCTAGAAATGTCCACTCTTATAATACAAGATATGCAACCAACCAAAATCTATGTAAACCAAGAGTAAGAACAAATACAGGTAAACAATCTATCTCATTTATGGCAATAGACCTTTGGAAAAATCTCCCAGCTGACCTAAAATCCTTAAGTACCTTTTCTTTCCCAACAAAATTGAAAAACTACCTCTTGGCTTCGCAACGACTGTAATTATTTCTTACTCAACTTACTATTATTATACAGACACCTCAAATCCTTCATAGTTTCTTCTTTAAACTGTTTTTTTTCCTTTACATAAAGTGTGCATTTTCGTGTTGTATCTAGTATTTTCTATATATGTATCCACTTATTTTTCTACCTAATCCTGCTCATTATGGTAACATAAAAAAGGCTGGGGGCTAACTAGAAAACTTTAGTTAATTTAGCCCTCACGCTCAAAATATTATTAAAACAATTTTGTAAAATAAAATAAAAGTAATATATATATATATATATGTAAGCTATAACAAGTTTATAAAAAAAAAAAAAAAAAAATATATGTAAAATACATGTAAAAATGAGCAAATAAAACATTCATTCATTCATGTAATATTAGTGATTTACATAAAGGTTTAGAGGCTAACTCACCAGAAGTAATAAATAATTTATTTATTTATATCACTTGATACAATCATCAAGAAGCTGTACATGTGCCTAATCAAGTAAAAAAAAAAAAAATATTACAGTGCAGACACTCCAACCGGGACCACTTTAGATGAATTGATAATCATATTGCAGCTTTCAGTTCAAGAATTCTATGAGCGTGAGAACAATATAATTGGCTGTTATCAGTTCAATCTCTGTCTGGTTTAAATGTTTTTTCATTGGACGGATTTTTCTAAGTGGTCCCGGTTGGAGTGTCCACTGCACTGTAAATCATAATATTAATAATTAAATTATATGATATTTATTATCACTTAGTAATACTATTAATATATTTAATAATATACAACTGTTGATTGCTTATTAATTAGCCATATGTTTTCATTGTTACAGCTTGTTAATGTTAAGAATAAATATGAAGCTGAGGAACAATCAACAGTACAACATTTTGAGGTAATGTCATCTATTCAAATCAAATCATATATTATCATCAACATCATAATCTCTTCCAAAACCATCATCATAATAAATTATTTTATATTCATATATTATCATCAAGGATTGTAAGGATTTTATTTCCACAAATTTTATAGAGTAAATATAATACAATTATTAATATAGAAATAAGTGGAGGGTGCTTGATAAAACAATCATAACAACATCATAATCTCTCTTCCAACCCCATCATCATTATCAGTCATTCTATATTTAAAGAGTGAAAAGCTGGCACTAATGGAAGGAATGAAGGCTGATTTAGAAGAAAAAATCAGAAAACTTGAAGAAGATAAACACAATATTGATATATCTGCAGGTAATGTCACAGTCTGTCAATCAATCAGTTCCTGTCTGTCAATTATTAACCTTTATTTAAAGAGGGTACTATGAGTATCATAATATAACTATGAGTATCATAATATAACTTTTCTAGGTACACGTACATGTAACTATTGTTCTTGACTGGCTAACCTCTCATACATGTGAAAAGTTTGTCTGCGTGTTCCAATATAAACATGAGGCTAGAGAGCCAAGAACAATCACACGTTGCCATATTCTGATTTGGTTTATAAATATAGTTCAAAGAACATTAAAGTTTTTTTTTTTTTTGTTACAGATGTTTGGCTAGAGTCACAAACAATATCCAAGAAACACAGAAAAGCTGCAGACGGTGTCATGTTTCCAGAGAAACGTCGTAAACCTGTTACTGTGTCAGGTGAATGTCTTCATCACTAACTTGTTATGGTTTCTAACAATCCTCTTAATATCAAATTAATAATGTCTTGATATGTAGGAATCCTATTGAGAATATTTTTCTATCCACTACGTATTAAAAGTTAAGATTTTAATTATCCGAGCTTGATGTCCTAATATTATCATTGCCATCCAAAATAATTCTCTGTATATATTTTTTATGATATCTGTGTTGTAAATTTACCTCTGATTATATTGTTAATTTAGCTTATCTTTGTATTTGTATTTACTTTTGTATGTGGATAAAAATCAACCTTTAAATTTTTGTTATCTTACAGTTTATATTAATTATGATTTTAATTTGATATCAAGAGTGTAAATACCAAGTATTTATATATATATATATATATTTTTTAAACAGCTTTATTGGCAATCTACATTTAAGACTAATTACAAAATAAGTTAATGTGAACTGAAAAAGAAAAAAAATGTAGAAAAACCAAGGGGGAAGTGTGAACTGGACGTGAGTATCCATGTGAGGCACCTCCCCTCTAATTAAAATAGAAAAAATGAAATTACAAGTGTTTGTTAATTATTATTTAGCCCTATGGCAGGAACATTCAATGATAGAGGACCAGGTACATGGTTTGTCAATGTCAAAAACATTTTTAACAAGTTGTATGTTGTTGTTGTAGGTCCATATGTTGTATATATGTTAAAAGAGATGGACATTCTAGAAGACTGGGCTGCTATAAGAAAGGTTAGTGGTTTGTTTTCTTTAAAATATAATAACTGAATATGGTCATTGACTTATTTCTGTTCTTCCACAGGCAAAGGGAGCTCTTGCAAGAAGGAAGGCACAAAGTATGTTGCTAGTAAATACAAATACATGAACATGTTGACACAGTTAAACCTTTCTTTACTCGACTAGCTCTCAAACAACTGGAATTCTCTCTAAAACAGACATACTACTTTTTGGTCCCAAAGCTGTAATGTTTTCTATAACAGGTTCCCATTTAAATCTGTACTTTCCCATTTAAATCTGTACTTTTGCAAATTGTGTTGATGTGTGCTAAACACACAGATCAACCAATCAGAGTATATCATTTCTGAAGTGAACTTCTCTGATTGGTTGATTTGTGTGTTTAGCACACATCAACAAAATTTGCATAAGTACAGATTTAAATGGGAAAGTACAGATTTAAATGGGAACCTGTTCTATATATTTCAATATTTAGTTTATATATTTCATATACATTGTAAATGCATCTAGATTTTGAGATTATTATATTAACCATAATCCCCTTTCAATCTTTTTCTTTGTCCCAGTAATGTTTGACATAAAATATTTCACTGTTGAAATTTACTGTTGCTCCTAACAATCTCTGGTAGCAAGGGATTTGACTGCCTGTATTCACTTATATTAGTTGTTTTCAGTGAAAGTTTTTTGTCCCTCTTTTCTATATTATCTAATAATTAGACTCTCCATTGTTATTTTAATCAATAAATACATGTTTTGTTATAGGATCATTTTTTTATATCTTTATTAATGTTATAGGATCATATCAATCTGAGAATATTCCATATAGTGCTCGGTATGAAGATGGAAAGCTGTATTATGAAGGAGAATGGTAAATTAAATCATTTATTGTTTTATATATTTATTTTTTTAATGTTATAAAATATTTATTTGTAATTTTTTTTTTCAACTCATTATTTCAATTAACACTATTTACCTTGCTAGCTAATTGTTACTGCAAGCGTTGGCTAGCTCAGATCTTTCCATGATAAGCACTACTAGTACTTGTTTTTCTTTTCTCACAATTTTCTATAAAAACTACACAGTATGTTCAATAACTCATGACTACATAATTCATATGATATGACTGTCATGGCTGTACGTTCATACTCATTTATAAACTCATGAATAACTCATTAGAAATGTTCAAAAGAAATTATAATGACCTTGACAAGTGTTTTGACTGTATGCAGATAAAGATTGACGCTTATTTACAAAAAACTTTAAGCTAGATTTCTCTAAAAAAAACATTCATAAAAACATCAAATACAGTTTGGAATTTTTGGAACTGTTCAATAAACTCACAGGTCATGTTTTAAGAGCTCTAATCCCACTCTGCTTTGCTACATGGTTTTAATTAGGGGTTAGAGACTGTTTAAAGTGGGTTCTTTATCAGCAAATACAAGCATGGGCTAACAGTTCAATGCATGACAGTAGGCCATAGATAGACTTTCTCAAAGTCCGTTTTTTTTCGTTTTGGATTTCTTGTATATAACTGCTCGCGACTCCGTCGCTCACCAGGACGTTGAGCGAAGTGAAATAAATAGTATCCCTAAAGAGTAGTCGACTTGTAGCAAGTCTAGGCCATAGACTGAGTGCAGTATGAAGAGATTTCAAGTTCATTGAACAGTCAGCAAAAAACTGTAATTCCAGATAAAGAACAAACGAAAAGTATTTAACTCTTTTAATACTAAACTTGAGTTCCCTTTGAGTGTGCTATCGATGAATAACAGCATTCCACGTGATCGATTTGAGCCAATGGGGAACTCAGATTTTGTACAGTGCACAAAATTTTAATATTAAATCCTGATAATCCAGCTTGTTTATTAAACATTGACTGTTTGTCTGCAGGTTTCATAAAGGTGGTCAAATACTGATTGAAGGCAAAGATGGTACAAACTGCAGGTAATTCAACTAGTTCAAAGTGTATCAACAGTTCTGTGTTTACATTATTGCTAATATTTATCTATGTTATTTTTCAGTGCAATAATAACGGGTATCAATACCGGCGAGGTAAGGAATTTAGCAGCTTTTTGAATTGAGAGAAAAAAAGAAACAATTTTCAATTGATAAATTCACTTGGAAGTAATTATTTTGTTTTTAACTAAAATTCTTTATAGTCATGGAAACAGTTTTTCCTCAATAGTTTATTTTTGTTATTTTTTAAAATATTTTTGTCAATTTTCAATTAAAGGAAAAACAGTTTTTGTCTTTCAGCGAACTCAGGTATTCCAACAGCTAGTTAAAAATACATTTTTGGCTGCTGCTAATTATTACTCGGCACCTTTTATGTTTATGATTGACAGCAGCCAAAAACTAGCCTTTGGGATGTCTGAGTTTGTATAAAGCTGAAAACTAGATATTCTAATTAATAAATCAATCCTATTTGGTTTTCTCTTTCTTTCTTCAGATTCTTGTACGTAGAAATGATGGATACAAAACAAAGCTCTATATTGGACAGTTGCAAAAAGGAAAATTCAAGATCAAGAAAACTTAGTTTTTTGTAGTAATCTATATTTTGTATTTACAACACATAATGCACAACATATCATTGTACTTGAAGTAGCATGTATATATAATATTCAACTGATAATCACTAAATTCTTGTTTTCAGACAGCAATTTCAAAAGTAATCTTGACTAAGTTTTGTTGTATTTTTACAAATTACAGTTTTAGTAAAATACGAAAGAACTAACATTGGAGTTTCATAAGTACTATACAATAATGATTGTATATGATGTACTGTTTATCATTAAAATAAAAATATTGTTAAAAAAAAAGAAAAAAGTACTAAACAATATATGCTGCCATCTGACCTGTATGCGATATACAACAGCTTGTCTTTGACTCGCCACTGTATTTTCCATACAGATCGGCCGCTTATATTGTATATAGTCCTTATAAAAACTTTTAAAAAAGTTGAAAGTTGAGTTTGCTTAAGTTTTCAAAATTGTTGAAATCTCATATTTCTCAAATATTAATTTTTTATGCAGCATCAAAACACTCAAGATTCGACAAAACTTTGAATGTAGACAAATAAATACTTTCTTGTTTCACTTTGACTGCAAACTATTTCTATCATTCATCCTTCCTAATAATTTATATATATATATGTATGTGACAATAACGTCATTAGACTTCTATTAATAACATAAAATCAGAAGTGGATTGAAATAATCAGAAAAGGCATAGTTTGTATTAAAACCTCTTGGACTTGTGTTCTATAATATTATTACAAGGATTGTTATGTTATCTTTATTCAGTTTACTGTGCTCTTCAAACAAATATGGCGAGGGAGGATCCATGTGGGGAATTGAGTGACTGATCTTCAAAAATAATAAGAATATAGGATAGGTCACCCTTGCAGTTGGTCTTGTTCCATTCCCCTACAGTCCACTTTCACTGAAGTTATTCAAGTAATTGTGTTATCCTTATTTCTTGATGTTATTATTCATGTCTTGTTGAATAAACCTGAACAAATAGTTTGTATATTATTGTTTGAGTGAAATTGTAAAATAGAAGGAAACAATAGGATAGAGCTATCTAGATCGAGCTGAACACAATTTTCGCAATAGAGATATTTTTCTTTTGCGAGCATGGATTCTTCTATTTGGTTTCTTTCACTGCTTTCTATTGATGTTTTATGAAATAGTACAATGCATGCATCAGACTTCTAAGGATCAAAAATGAAACTGGGCCTAGCTCTGGACTATCTAGAACTATCCCACAAAGTATAGACTGCAAAACAGTCCCTACTTTTACGTGAAAACTCTGAGGAAGCGAGTTGAAGTTCGATCGAATGAGAGAATGAGGAGAGGATTATAGAAAGGGGGGACGCTCCCTTCCTTTCCACCCCCCCCCCCCCCTCACTCCCTGCTCTTCCGTTAATACTCTCTTCATTCTCTCACAGCTAGAATATCGTCTGAGTTTTTGCATAAAAGTAGGGACTGTTTTGCAGTCTACCCAAAAGTAAGGTTAATATTGCTGGGGGATAGTACTAAGGTATAACTTTGTAATATCATGATTACTTGGTATCCATTGTTTCCACGTCTGGATGAATATTTAGTCTAAATATCCCTCATGATTATATTAATGAGGGACATTAGTGACAAATCGTCCCTCATGATTATATTCATGAGGGAGGATTAGTCTAAATATCCCTCATGATTATATTTATGAGGGACGATTAGTCTAAATATCCCACATGATTATATTTATGAGGGACGATTAGTCTAAATATCCCTCATGATTATATTCATGAGGGAGGATTAGTCTAAATATCCCTCATGATTATATTTATGAGGGACGATTAGTCTAAATATCCCTCATTTTTAATCATGAGCAAAGGTCCCTCATTATAACAATCACCGAGACCATTCCTGGATCGCTTTGACCCAGTTGGAAATCAGTCTTCAAACGAAGGACCCTGTACTACACACAAGTCCATACTCTACACTTCTGGGACTCATTAAGTAGCTATGCGCATGCATTGACTACATTGAAGTATAGTATGTCATGCGTGTTTATGCAAACAAACTATAATGAATACATGATGGTACAATTCGGCATTGTCTCCTTTAACAAAGGCAACTATTCCTTAAAGTATGCCGAAAATCAACAGCTTTGTCAAAGTTTCTATTTTATGCTTCTATGAAAACTAACATATTTCCTAACAGTAGTTCTATATTCCTCAGTAATCATAATACAGGGTTCGTGCTGATGTCAGTAAACAAAATCTAAGGAGTTTTCAAGGACCAAAAGTAATTTTTAAGCACTTTTTGCCACAACTTCAATGTATAAATGATATTCCTGTCATTGTTAATGTCGCACAGAATGAACTAATTTTATCATAATTTACCGTGCTTTAGCTAGAATTAAGGAGTTTTTGCTGATTTTCTAAAATTCAAGGGCTTTTCAAGTGCCCTTAAAAACGTAAATCAAATCTAAGGAGTTTTCAAGGAGTAGCACGAACCCTGATAATATTACAATCTAATAGCATGCCTTTTCGGGTGATTAGTGATTAAATGTCCCTCAGCCTCGGATCAAAGTTAAGTAAAAGTCCCTTGGCCTGCACCCTTGGGACTTCCACTAAACTTCCCTCGGCTTTCAGGGACATTTAATCACTAATTCCCCTCAAGCGATGCTATTACTCATAATTATGATCAACTTGATGCATGGTGGTATCCTTGTCACGCCATGGGGAGACTTGTATTGTGTGACGACACAAAGGAGTGGCTGCATAGGCGGTTTCATGATATGAGAGTTTTGCGGCTATGTAACTTTCTGTTGACTTCCCCCCACAAAAGTGAACAAAGAATCCGTCATTTGTACAAAATTATATTCTCCCATACATGTACATTATAGGACCTATAGTAATGCATGCAGATGAACTGATAGTACTAAAGAACTTAGTATTAAACCATGCACTTAGTATTAAACCACTAGTGGATGAAACAGAACTAGAAAATGAAATATCAACATTATTATTCATATATATCATGCAGTATTCTAGCTGCATGTTTTACAACTAGTATCTTTTATTGACTTTATATGGGCTATAAAAAGTCACTCAAGTTATTGATATTCAATGAATGACAGTTTTAATTTATCTCGTTTATTCAATGTCAATGTTTATAGGAAAGCATCACACCAATCCTTCAGGCAGTTGTAGCAGTCTCCACTTTGTTTCTTGTTAGCGTTAATCAGATCTTTTAACCAATCTCTGAACATTTCTTCATCTTTCTTGATTAGCAAGAACTGCCCAAGTACAACATATGCTTGATCAAAGCCTTTCTCTTTCAATTTTTCACCAAGCACTGGACCGATCCCTGCTAGCTCTGTGACTGGCTTCTCGCCCATCGGCTCACTCACAAAATTCTTGTGTTTTTGAGATGTTGAACTCATTCTATGAAAGAGCACACAGACAAGTTTTTATTAAACGAACGAAACAAGGAGACACGAAGCTACATAATACTTGTATAACAACTTTGACTGTCAATTGCTAAAATATATCATGTAATAATTGACTAAAAATCACTTTAACATGCATTAGAAACATAATTTACCTTTTGATTGAATAGAAGATAAACACTGCTTCAAAGCGGCAACGTTTTTTGCATATAAAATGCACAAAAAATCACTTCCTTTAATTTACTAGAACCAGTTTCGACCAGCGCTAGCTAGATCGATAGTGACAGCCTCACCATTTATAGTCAGTATACCCAAATATGGATGTAAGAAACGGCGCGAAAAATAACATGTTTGTTGCGCATGCTGGAGGAAATGAAAGTTCGTTTCTACTTTGAAGAGTAAATTGTCGTTTTATTTTCATTGAAATTGGATTTCAAGCTTACAAAACCAGATACCAACAATAGCAGAAAGTGTTTGTAAAGTTTTATCTGCTAAAGGCTCTATAAACAGCGGACATAATGAGTTCAAAACGCAAAGCAACTTCACAAACTAAAGCAAATTCTTCGAAACGACCAAAATCCGCTGCTTCTAAGATGCCTCGTCGACCAAAAGGCATGGTAGAAGTGTCAGAAGGGACTATATTAACAGATCTCATTAAAAACCAGTGGAAGTTGGGCAAGTTAATTGGCTGGGGAGGATTTGGTGCACTATATCTGGGTAAATATTAAATATTAAATATTATAAAAAATGTCAAGTATTCAAAATAATGGCGAAAACAAATTAAATGATATTCCTATTATGATTGGTTTCAGCAAGTACAGATACTGGGAAATCAGTGGGTGAAGATGCAGAATATGTTGTCAAAATTGTAAGTGAATACCTCCTCCCCCCTCACAACTTTGACCATGCAACTCAGCCCCCTGGAAAGAGTACCTTCAAAGGGGGGTAGGGGGGCTGTTATAGACCCTTCAAATGAGCGTAATAATGCTTTGTTGAATTGCTTGGAACAATGACAAAATTTATATTTTATTTGTGACTTACCAGTGAACAAATTTAAATGTTTCGATACTCTCATCAAACATTCAGGGTTTTCATATGGAGCGATTATAGGATTCCCTGTCATTTTTCACCATGACTTCAAATAACTGCTACCGCGGTCTGTGGTGCTGCGGTGATTGCTAAGACTTCTGGGTAAATTCACTTATTGGGCTACCTGTGTCCATGGACCGTGGTGGCAGGAGTTTTGAGTTTTTCTATAATCTAGCCATTCATATATTCAATTCTTTGATGGTGTTTTATCAGTCCAGTTATAGTTGTTTTTGTTTGTAGGAACCGCATTCAAATGGACCACTATTCACAGAACTAGCCTTCTATCAGAGAGTTGCTAAGCCGGAAACCAGTGAGTTGTCTCATTATTGTTTAAAGAATAATACCAGGGGAGGGGGTGGGGGGGGGGGGGGGGGGGTGGGGGGACTCCCTTATAAAAGGGGCAGGGGTCCTTGGCGGAAATTCTGAAAATGACTTGTTAAATGGGACCTGTATTTTGAGAGTGGCAGTGATGAAATTTCACCTCTAAGAGGGACCAATCAATAACGTATCGTTTTGGTTTGGTTTCTTGATTTTATTTGTAATTTGATACTAGTATCAAACGCCGTCTGCTCGTATGAGTTTATGACAACGCCGATAAAAATCAATCTTTGAAAAGAAGCATTGTTGTTGATCTTATACCCTAAAAGGGACCACAAAACTCAGCTGGTGGGCATTCTCATCATTATCACCCTAAGTGGAACCAAAACACTGATTTCAAACTCTAAAAGGGACAATGAGGACCCTGCCCCCTTTTATAAGGGAGTCCCCAATGATTTATCTAACATCATCATCACCAAGCTTTATCATGAATTATTAATCATAGCAGAAAATCATTGCATGTAACATCTTCTTTACTGATGCAATGTGTGTTTGGTTTTAGTTCAAAACTGGAAACAATCTCACAAACTAAAACACCTAGGTGTACCAATGTACCTTGGGTCAGGTTTGATAGAACATGGAGGTGCCAAGCTAAGGTTCATGGTTATGGAAAGGTTTGGAGATGATGTTGACAAGTTATTCCTACAAAATGATCGCCACTTTGATATAAGGACTGTCTTAACTCTAGGAATAAGAATTGTAAGCTGTTTATTTTTTTATTTATATTAGTACTTACATTACCAACAGTTCAAATGACAAAAATAACTACAGTTGACTCTCTCGTAAGTGACCACCCAGGGATCAGGAGAAAGTGGTCGCTTATGGGAGATGGCCACTTACGAGAGTGGTGGTTAGGAGAGAGTACACCATAGATTGATTGATTTGTACTTGATACATACAATGAGCCAGAGACTTATAATTAATGAACTAAATGACATGGTTTTGGTGACTGATTTTCATTGAAATGAAAGTAAAAACTTTGCTCAGTCTTTATAGAAAGATTGGTATCTGAAATGCCAGTAAGTCACAAGCCTTTTTGTGTTTCTAAAAGTTACCACTATCTATTGTTTTCTAGAAGAAAATTATTGACATGATATCTGTTATTAATACAATGTCCTTGTTAGATTGATATTCTAGAGTACATACATGCCAATGAGTATGCGCATGCAGATATCAAAGGATCCAACCTCATGATGGGATACACTGAAGCCAAGAAAGACCAGGTATATGTTATCCTTGTGATGTATATTGGCCCGGGATACCTATGTCATGTAATGTGCATGTTATTGTTGGATTCCCTGTGTAAGTTGTCTCGTAAAATAAACCAAGTTTGCACTTAGGATGACCAATCACACACATTGTTAAAGTATGACCACTTCTTATTCATTTATTCCCATACTTTGTATGCATTTGTACATTCAAAAGACAAAGCTTGTGTGCAGATCAAGAATGTAAATGCCTTAAAACGTCATGCTGTAAAACATTTGGGAAAAAGTTCATTTCTATTCTAGGCAAGCAGTGAAATATTGTACAATTTGAAAATTTGGTTTAAGAGATTTTACATACACACAGATGCAGTCAAAATGAAGTAACAAACCCTGGACATTAATGAATTGTAAATATTTGTCTTAGGTTTTTCTGTTGGACTACGGACTAACATTCAGATTCAGTCCTAATGGGCAACATAAAGAATATAAAGAAGATCCTAAAAGAAAACATGATGGTACTGTGGAGTTTACCAGTAGAGATGCACATAAGGGAGTTGGTAAGAAATAACCATTATTACTAGTATCTGTATTACAATAGACATGACTTTAAGCGCACTGCTAGTTTATGCAATAACAAATACCTACAATCACAGTAACCAATGGTGTAGATAATATTATATATCCAGTGTCTTCTCATTTCTTTATAAATATAATAAAAATATAAATATTTTACAACCATCACTCACTACCACTACAGTACATTCCATATTTACTGCTCACATGTTGATTTTTGCGGAGGAATACCAGATAACCTGGAGAAAAACCCTTGTTGCATGAGAGAGAACAAAACATCAAACAAACTCTATTCACTTGTTGCCCGATTCGGGAATTGAATTCAGGTTACAGTACTGAAAGACCAGCACTCTCACCACTAAACCACTCATGCCGTTTTACTGACTGATAATAGAATAATTTGATTGATAATTATTGTATTTAATTATGCCAGTTCTTGACTGTTAACATTGGTAATTTAGTGATGATAGTATGAATCTTTCAGCTCCATCAAGAAGATCAGATCTGGAGATTCTTGGCTATGTCATGTTACAATGGCTATGTGGACGACTACCATGGGAAGACAAACTCAATGACAAAGAATATGTCAAAAACCAAAAAATAAAGTAAGTCAAATATATTCATAGAGTGGTAGATTGGTTGCATTACGCATAAATTCCTAACTTCATATCTTTCACATGTACGCCAAAATGAAAAATTAACGACGAAAGATATAAAGTTAGAAAGTAAAGATATAAAGATACACCTACTTGCAAGAACGTTGTCATACGAAAAAAGAACATTTGTATTTAGTGGGTTAGGAATAAATTAAAAGTACAAATTAAAGATGATCAATGAAGCTGAACTTTTTCTTTTGTACTTTTAATTTATTCCTAACACACTAAATACAAATGTTCTTTTTTCGTATGTCAACTTTCTTGCAAGTAGGTGTACATGTGAAAGATATAAAGTTAGGAATTTATGCCTAATGCAACCAATCTAACATGACTACAAAATCTTTTGAAGTCTCAGCAAAAACAATTTCAGATACATGTATTCATAGAATCTTCTTCAACAATAGTGTATCAAGATTTCTCCCATTTAACCTTTTGTAGTCAATTTATTGTTTCTCATTGGAGTTGTGAAAAAACACAAATGTATCCTGTGTTCAAAAACATCCTATATTTTAACTTGCAGTTATGGCGGTGATCATTGTCATATCATAAAAACATTAATGATATGACAATATTTATCTAAATATGCTTCATTGGGTTAAGACAATCTTTTTTATTCATCTTTGTCTATGTCATGTAAGTTTAACCTTTACTGATCATATGCATGTACATGTAATAAACAGGCTTACAATCAGAATTAATTAAACCATACTAATCTAGAATAATTATTGTTTGTGTCTAGATACATGGATAACATACCCAAACTGATAAAGGAGTGTTTGCCAGGTGGTGATAGCACAGGTAATAAGTTATATAATATTATACAATATGAGCGGCCGATCTGAATTGGATATACAACAATGAGTCAAAGACGAGCCGTTGTATATCTCATACAGATAGAACATGAATATTGTATAGTACTTATAAAATTTGTTAGTTCTTTCATATTTTACTAAAATTGTCAACTGAAGGAAGTAAGTAAATATGGCTGAACAAATTGAAAAAGTTGAAACTTATGCAAATCAGGACGAAATCTGTATGAGATTTACAGAATTCCTCACAGACGTGATTTCTTTTGTCAAATTATCATTAATTATTCATGATTTTTATAAACATATTTATTATGTTCTTACTCTTACCATTGAAGGGAGTGTCAGGTACTATGATACTATTATGCAAATGGCTATTGTTGTAAGACAAAAATATTTCTTTTCCAGAGATTCAGCAAATGTTGGAGTACATCAACACCCTTGATTACGATGCAATACCTGACTACAACAAACTCAGACAGTTATTTCAAAATGGATTAAAGAAAAGAAAGGCTACTGATAATGGAAAGAGTGTTCTCTTTATGTCATCACCTGATGCCACTAATGGCACACATGAACATAGAGATGCATCCAGTAAAAAGGTATGTTGCCTCTATAAACTCTGGTCTACTAGTCCTTCTGCCTCAGTGACCACAAATAATAGTTCCAAGTCGAGGTTCGCATTGCTGCACATGATATTTTTGCTGTGCGCATCAACTCGAACCTCGACTCGAAACTATAATAATAATTAATAATAATAATAATAATTTATTACTTATTAGGCGCAAATTAACACAGGTATATTATCAAATGCACCCAACTATTATTTGTGGTCACTGTGAAAGGACTATGGGTTTACTGTGTTTACATAATAGTAGTTTTCACTTCATTATAAGTTTTTGCCATGCTATAGTCTCAAGGTCCTTACACAATTAAAAATGTTATGGAGCATGTGGCTTTGGTTATGTACTAGTTACTTTAAATACTGATATATTATTTCTAAAAATGAAAAGTCATCATAAAATCGAGGTTATGAAAACAAGTGTAAATGTACCATGATTGTTGTTGGTTGATTCAATTGTTATTGGTTGAACCATAAACAGGTTCCCATTTAAATCTGTACTTACAAATTTTGCTGATGTGTGCTAAACACACAGATCAACCAATCAGAGAAGTTCACTTCAGAAATAATATACTTTGATTGGTTGATCTGTGTGTTTAGCACACATCAACACAATTTGCATAAGTACAGATTTAAATGGGAACCTGTTCATAATGTTTTAACTTGTACTGCTAGTCATCAACAGTATATGTGTTATACACAATAGGTATTATTTTGAAAATATAACTGTAAAAAAGTTGACTTAACCTTCATGACGTTTCAAGCTTTAGCCCTTCATCATAATAAAATACCAAGAGAGATATTGAGTATAAACTCTTTTACTCCAACAAACGGCTAAAGCTTGTCAGTAAAGTCAACATTTTTTACAGTGTTACAAATTTCATTATATTACCTATCGTTTATATCAAACACTGACGCAGCCTATACTAGTTTACTTGCTAGTTTCTATTTCTATTTTTTACGGTGTTACAAATTTCATTCTATTACCTATCGTTTCTATCAAACACTGACGCAGCCTATACTAGTTTACTTGCTATTTTCTATTTTGTTATGGTGTTACAAATTTCATTCTATTACCTATTGTTTATATCAAACACTGACGCAGCCTATACTAGTTTACTTGCTAGTTTCTATTTCTATTTTTTACGGTGTTACAAATTTCATTCTATTACCTATCGTTTATATCAAACACCGATGCAGCCTTTACTAGTTTACTCGCTAGTTTCTATTTCTATATTTTACGGTGTTACAAATGTCATTCTATTACCTATCGTTTATATCAAACACCGACGCAGCCTATACTAGTTTACTCGCTAGTTTCTATTTCTTACGGTGTTACAAATTTCATTATATTACCTATCGTTTATATCAAACACCGACGCAGCCTATACTAGTTTACTTGCTAGTTTCTATTTCTATTTTTTTACGGTGTTACAAATTTCATTCTATTACCTATCGTTTATATCAAACACCGACGCAGCCTATAATAGTTTACTCGCTAGTTTCTATTTCTTACGGTGTTACAAATTTCATTCTATTACCTATCGTTTATATCAAACACCGATGCAGCCTATACTAGTTTATTCCCTTTATATTTATATCCCCTTATGTTTCCATTTATATTGTGATATACCAGTAATCTTTGATATTGTTTTCAGGCTACTACCAAAAGAAAACCTGTAATTATGGTATCTGACAGCTCTGATGAAGAACAACCTGTATTACCCTTGAAGAGAGGACGACCAAGAGGCTCATCAAAGGCTCAGAAAAAGCCTGAAACAGACTCCTCAGATGCAGAAGATCAACCAGTAGTACCTGCTAAGAGAGCACAACCAAGAGGGTCATCAAAGCCTCAGAAACAGCCAGAATCAGACTCCTCAGATAGTGAAGAAAAGCCTGTAAAAAAGCCTCGCTCAAGAGGATCAACCAAAGCTACAAAGAAGACTGTTGCTAAACCTACTGGAAGAAAGGCAAGGACTTCATCACCTACTAAATCTACCAAACCAAGCAAATCCTCACTGTCTAAACAAGTGATATCACCTAGAAGGGTCACCCATGCACCAGCTATAGTTCACATAGTGAGATAAACTCTACAACATATCAATATACTACTGACTAGGCTCCTAACCAACTACAAACTCCTTGATACCTCACATTTATGCAGACTGCAGTGTACCATATTTCAGTATGAACAGTAATGTTGGTCAGTCGTGTACAATCTGCCTATTGGGATAACACGTTGCTATGCATGCTTCCACACAATTCAAATCTTTTGGGAACAAGATTCTTTGTCTTTTGTATTTCAATATCACACATGTTTGAAACACACTGAGTTCTTATTCCCAGAGGTTTTGAACTGGTTGGAAATGTACATAGCAACGCATTAACCAATTTTGTCAATGGTTACTTCAATCACATTTTGTTTCTTCCAGCTATTATATCTTGATGCTTAGACTGTATTTAGCTTTTGTAAAAAAAAAAAAACAATACATGCAGATGGTGGCTAGTGAGTGATTTTCCTTCGTCCGTGCAACGAAGTAGACTAGTTAGTGAGTAATAGTCGAAATAAAACAAAAGAAAACAATGGGATTAGTGTGTACTACTATGTTGACTCTTTCACAGACAAAGGAAAATCACCTTATGGTTTCCTGAGTGATGAATACTGAATTTCTCCTTTTATAACCAATGACTATCAAACCAACTGCAACCATTCAACATACTTCATGCTTTTAACACAGGTCTTGACCACTGGGGTTCTGACAAATGCAGGTTAGGAGGGTTTTTGTGATAAAGTACATAGCCACAAGTATCTTGTTATAAGATTTTGTTTAATATTAAATACTTGTAAATAGTATTAACCATGGTTTGTATTTATAAAGTATGCTTTGTAAAGTAAATAAATATGTTGTTTTTAAATAAATCTATCAACATCTATGGTTTTTGTCATCTCTTCACTCTGTGGACTGTTCCTTCTATAAGCACTGGGTTTAACTTGTGGTAGTCAAACGATGTAGACCTGGATATCCTAACCTGGGTAGGAATACAAGTAATTATTGTCAGTACATTTAGTGGATATCCTAACCTGGGTAGGAAGGCAAGTAATATTTGTCAGTTTATTTAGTGTAAAAAGTATAGGGGGGCATAGTGTTTACAAGTG
Organism: Metridium senile; assembly: GCA_949775045.1. Classification (NCBI taxonomy): domain Eukaryota; kingdom Metazoa; phylum Cnidaria; class Anthozoa; order Actiniaria; family Metridiidae; genus Metridium; species Metridium senile. Next base: position 22,494,144 of record OX459098.1, on the reverse strand, counting down.
TTGATATTGTGATGCTAATTTGCCAACCATTTTAACAATAGATTTTTTAATTTTCTTTGTTCTAATAATAGTTGGTTGGTTGGGCAATATAAGTTTAACAAAATATGTCACTGTATGTCCACCTATATAGAATATTCTGGTGGTATGCAAGCATTTTGACCATTTGATGACTTCATCGATCAACCTCATTCTCAATAGGATGTAATATATATTATTTAGAATTCAACTACAGTCTGTGTAAAAAGTGATTCTTAATTATTGTTCCAGATAATATAGCCTGCTGTGCAGACTCGATTTTTTGGGCAAAAAATCTAGTCTGCACGTGAGTGGTTTACCTTTGGTTTGCGATGGTCTGTTGACATGTATCCTACACACAAGCTAGATGCATTATGTCCCCAGACAAACTCAACACATGGATCTGTAACCAACCATTAAATAGCATGAACAAAACACCATGCAAAATACTAAACAATGGCCAAAAATGACAACTTTTGATAGGTTACGGTTATTTTATTTTAGTGATTTGGATCAAATGAGGTTTGTTTTGAGCATGCATGTTGTCAACTCCTTTTATTTTAGTAACATGATTCCTATTTTATCATTGCCATGGCAAAGCTTAACACTGGAGTTGTCTATTGAAAAGGACAACCACCTGGGCTAGATAGATAGTTTATTAGCTCAAAGACTTGCAACTTGATGTCTGAAACAGCTTACCTGGTTTTGCAGTCATCTTTAAAAGAATAACTCCTGCAAGATTTTGTCTTCCGTTACTTGACAGGAAAGATGAATCTGTAAAAAGACCAGCAACTGTTGATGTGCAACTGTTCTGTTTCAAGCACATTTAAGTGTTCCTTTCATTCTCAGGAGCCCAGGGGTATTATGAGGGTCCTGAAGGGGGGTCCGAATCCCATTTCCCAGTTTATATTTGGACCAAATCCCAGTCAAAAATCACATAACCCCATCAATTTTGCTCAAGTTTTTCAATCCCATTTTCTATTGTTCTTTTATTTGTAAATCCCAGTCCCAGTGCATCCAATCCCATTTTCCCAGTCAAAAATAAGGCCAATCCCAGCTCCCATTTTACCCCTTTCAGGACCCTCTATTATTTTATTGTTCGTTTCCCAGTAGGTAACTATGACTTACCAAGAAACTTGTCCTGTAAAGTATCATTAACTGCATTAGTTCCATCTCTAACAAACAAGAAAAACTATTCTTAGTGACGTGTTACTGCATTACTATTGGCAAAGATCAAAACTTACTTTGTTATTGCTAGCTCTGTACACTCTTTTGCTAGTGATGTCTTGATCAAATACTCTCCACAACCTGAGCAATGAATACATTGAACAAAATTCAAACCAAACAAATTTGTATTACAATATCTAACCAAGCTAACCATAACTATACAAAGAGAAGGCATAATGGTTGGAGACTAAAAACTGAACAAGTATTCTTGAATAAGTATTCTCATTCATTCAACTCTTCATAATTTGTCCATTAGTTCATTCATTTGTTTACTTGTTTGTCGTTGGTCTTCAGTTCATCTGATCTTTGTTCAGTTATTCATTCACCTGTACAACTCGTACATTTATCTACAGGATCATTCACCCATTTGTTCATTTATTAATTTGCTTATTCATTCATTCATTCATTTGTTCTTTCATTCATTTCTTTCATTCATTTGTTCTTTCATTCATTCATTTGTTCATTCATTTGTTCTTTCATTCATTTGTTCTTCATTCATTTGTTCTTTCATTCATTTGTTCATTCATTCATTTGTTCTTTCATTCATTTGTTCTTTCATTCATTCATTTGTTCTTTCATTCATTTGTTCTTTCATTCATTTGTTCTTTCACTTATTTGTTCTTTCATTCATTTGTTCTTCATTCATTTGTTCTTTCACTCATTTGTTCTTTCATTCATTTGTTCTTTCATTCATTTGTTCTTTCATTCATTTGTTCTTTCATTCATTTGTTCTTTCATTCATTTGTTCTTTCATTCATTTGTTCTTTCATTCATTTGTTCTTTCATTCATTCATTTGTTCTTTCATTCATTTGTTCTTTCATTCATTTGTTCTTTCACTCATTTGTTCTTTCATTCATTTGTTCTTTCATTCATTTGTTCTTTCATTCATTTGTTCTTTCATTCATTTGTTCTTTCATTCACTTGTTCTTTCATTCATTTGTTCTTTCATTCATTTGTGAATTCATTCATTTGTTCTTTGATTATTCATTTGTTCTTTCATTCATTTGTTCTTTCATTCATTTGTTCTTTCATTCATTTGTTCTTTCATTCATTTGTTCTTTCATTCATTCATTTGTTCTTTCATTCATTTGTTCTTTCATTCATTTGTTCTTTCACTCATTTGTTCTTTCATTCATTTGTTCTTTCATTCATTTGTTCTTTCATTCATTTGTTCTTTCATTCATTTGTTCTTTCATTCATTTGTTCTTTCATTCATTTGTTCTTTCATTCATTTGTTCTTTCATTCATTTGTTCTTTCATTCACTTGTTCTTTCATTCATTTGTTCTTTCATTCATTTGTTCTTTCATTCACTTGTTCTTTCATTCATTTGTCCTTTCATTCATTTGTTCTTTCATTCATTTGTTCTTTCATTCATTTGTTCTTTCATTCATTTGTTCTTTCATTCATTTGTTCTTTCATTCACTTGTTCTTTCATTCATTTGTTCTTTCATTCATTTGTGAATTCATTCATTTGTTCTTTGATTATTCATTTGTTCTTTCATTCATTTGTGAATTCATTCATTTGTTCTTTCATTCATTTGTTCTTTCATTCATTCATTTGTTCTTTCATTCATTTGTTCTTTCATTCATTTGTTCTTTCACTTATTTGTTCTTTCATTCATTTGTTCTTTCATTCATTTGTTCTTTCACTCATTTGTTCTTTCATTCATTTGTTCTTTCATTCATTTGTTCTTTCATTCATTTGTTCTTTCATTCATTTGTTCTTTCATTCATTTGTTCTTTCATTCATTTGTTCTTTCATTCATTTGTTCTTTCATTCATTTGTTCTTTCATTCATTTGTTCTTTCATTCATTTGTTCTTTCATTCATTTGTTCTTTCATTCATTTGTTCTTTCATTCATTTGTTCTTTCATTCATTTGTTCTTTCATTCACTTGTTCTTTCATTCATTTGTTCTTTCATTCATTTGTTCTTTCATTCACTTGTTCTTTCATTCATTTGTCCTTTCATTCATTTGTTCTTTCATTCATTTGTTCTTTCATTCATTTGTTCTTTCATTCATTTGTTCTTTCATTCATTTGTTCTTTCATTCACTTGTTCTTTCATTCATTTGTTCTTTCATTCATTTGTGAATTCATTCATTTGTTCTTTGATTATTCATTTGTTCTTTCATTCATTTGTGAATTCATTCATTTGTTCTTTCATTCATTTGTTCTTTCATTCATTCATTTGTTCTTTCATTCATTTGTTCTTTCATTCATTTGTTCTTTCACTTATTTGTTCTTTCATTCATTTGTTCTTTCATTCATTTGTTCTTTCACTCATTTGTTCTTTCATTCATTTGTTCTTTCATTCATTTGTTCTTTCATTCATTTGTTCTTTCATTCATTTGTTCTTTCATTCATTTGTTCTTTCATTCATTTGTTCTTTCATTCATTTGTTCTTTCATTCATTCATTTGTTCTTTCATTCATTTGTTCTTTCATTCATTTGTTCTTTCACTCATTTGTTCTTTCATTCATTTGTTCTTTCATTCATTTGTTCTTTCATTCATTTGTTCTTTCATTCATTCATTTGTTCTTTCATTCATTTGTTCTTTCATTCATTTGTTCTTTCATTCATTTGTTCTTTCATTCATTTGTTCTTTCATTCACTTGTTCTTTCATTCATTTGTTCTTTCATTCATTTGTTCTTTGATTCATTTGTGAATTCATTCATTTGTTCTTTCATTCATTTGTTCTTTCATTCATTTGTTCTTTCATTCATTTGTTCTTTCATTCACTTGTTCTTTCATTCATTTGTTCTTTCATTCATTTGTTCTTTCATTCATTTGTGAATTCATTCATTTGTTCTTTCATTCATTTGTTCTTTCATTCATTTGTTCTTTCATTCATTTGTTCTTTGATTCATTTGTGAATTCATTCATTTGTTCTTTCATTCATTTGTTCTTTCATTCATTTGTTCTTTCATTCATTTGTGAATTCATTCATTTGTTCTTTCATTCATTTGTTCTTTCATTCATTTGTTCTTTCATTCATTTGTTCTTTCATTCATTTGTTCTTTCATTCATTTGTTCTTTCATTCATTTGTTCTTTCATTCATTTGTTCTTTCATTCATTTGTTCTTTCATTCACTTGTTCTTTCATTCATTTGTTCTTTCATTCATTTGTGAATTCATTCATTTGTTCTTTGATTATTCATTTGTTCTTTCATTCATTTGTGAATTCATTCATTTGTTCTTTGATTATTCATTTGTTCTTTCATTCATTTGTTCTTTCATTTATTCATTCATTTGTTCTTTCATTCATTCATTTGTTCTTTCATTCATTCATTTGTTCTTTCATTCATTTGTGAATTCATTCATTTGTTCTTTGATTATTCATTTGTTCTTTCATTCATTTGTGAATTCATTCATTTGTTCTTTGATTATTCATTTGTTCTTTCATTCATTTGTTCTTTCATTTATTCATTCATTTGTTCTTTCATTCATTCATTTGTTCTTTCATTCATTTGTTCTTTCATTCATTTGTTCTTTCACTCATTTGTTCTTTCATTCATTTGTTCTTTCATTCATTTGTTCTTTCATTCATTTGTTCTTTCATTCATTTGTTCTTTCATTCACTTGTTCTTTCATTCATTTGTTCTTTCATTCATTTGTGAATTCATTCATTTGTTCTTTGATTATTCATTTGTTCTTTCATTCATTTGTTCTTTCATTCATTTGTTCTTTCATTCATTTGTTCTTTCATTCATTTGTTCTTTCATTCATTCATTTGTTCTTTCATTCATTTGTTCTTTCATTCATTTGTTCTTTCACTCATTTGTTCTTTCATTCATTTGTTCTTTCATTCATTTGTTCTTTCATTCATTTGTTCTTTCATTCATTTGTTCTTTCATTCATTTGTTCTTTCATTCATTTGTTCTTTCATTCATTTGTTCTTTCATTCATTTGTTCTTTCATTCACTTGTTCTTTCATTCATTTGTTCTTTCATTCATTTGTTCTTTCATTCACTTGTTCTTTCATTCATTTGTCCTTTCATTCATTTGTTCTTTCATTCATTTGTTCTTTCATTCATTTGTTCTTTCATTCATTTGTTCTTTCATTCATTTGTTCTTTCATTCACTTGTTCTTTCATTCATTTGTTCTTTCATTCATTTGTGAATTCATTCATTTGTTCTTTGATTATTCATTTGTTCTTTCATTCATTTGTGAATTCATTCATTTGTTCTTTCATTCATTTGTTCTTTCATTCATTCATTTGTTCTTTCATTCATTTGTTCTTTCATTCATTTGTTCTTTCACTTATTTGTTCTTTCATTCATTTGTTCTTTCATTCATTTGTTCTTTCACTCATTTGTTCTTTCATTCATTTGTTCTTTCATTCATTTGTTCTTTCATTCATTTGTTCTTTCATTCATTTGTTCTTTCATTCATTTGTTCTTTCATTCATTTGTTCTTTCATTCATTTGTTCTTTCATTCATTCATTTGTTCTTTCATTCATTTGTTCTTTCATTCATTTGTTCTTTCACTCATTTGTTCTTTCATTCATTTGTTCTTTCATTCATTTGTTCTTTCATTCATTTGTTCTTTCATTCATTCATTTGTTCTTTCATTCATTTGTTCTTTCATTCATTTGTTCTTTCATTCATTTGTTCTTTCATTCATTTGTTCTTTCATTCACTTGTTCTTTCATTCATTTGTTCTTTCATTCATTTGTTCTTTGATTCATTTGTGAATTCATTCATTTGTTCTTTCATTCATTTGTTCTTTCATTCATTTGTTCTTTCATTCATTTGTTCTTTCATTCACTTGTTCTTTCATTCATTTGTTCTTTCATTCATTTGTTCTTTCATTCATTTGTTCTTTCATTCATTTGTTCTTTCATTCATTTGTTCTTTCATTCATTTGTTCTTTCATTCATTTGTTCTTTCATTCATTTGTTCTTTCATTCATTTGTTCTTTCATTCATTTGTTCTTTCATTCATTTGTTCTTTCATTCACTTGTTCTTTCATTCATTTGTTCTTTCATTCATTTGTGAATTCATTCATTTGTTCTTTGATTATTCATTTGTTCTTTCATTCATTTGTGAATTCATTCATTTGTTCTTTCATTCATTTGTTCTTTCATTCATTCATTTGTTCTTTCATTCATTTGTTCTTTCATTCATTTGTTCTTTCACTTATTTGTTCTTTCATTCATTTGTTCTTTCATTCATTTGTTCTTTCACTCATTTGTTCTTTCATTCATTTGTTCTTTCATTCATTTGTTCTTTCATTCATTTGTTCTTTCATTCATTTGTTCTTTCATTCATTTGTTCTTTCATTCATTTGTTCTTTCATTCATTTGTTCTTTCATTCATTCATTTGTTCTTTCATTCATTTGTTCTTTCATTCATTTGTTCTTTCACTCATTTGTTCTTTCATTCATTTGTTCTTTCATTCATTTGTTCTTTCATTCATTTGTTCTTTCATTCATTCATTTGTTCTTTCATTCATTTGTTCTTTCATTCATTTGTTCTTTCATTCATTTGTTCTTTCATTCATTTGTTCTTTCATTCACTTGTTCTTTCATTCATTTGTTCTTTCATTCATTTGTTCTTTGATTCATTTGTGAATTCATTCATTTGTTCTTTCATTCATTTGTTCTTTCATTCATTTGTTCTTTCATTCATTTGTTCTTTCATTCACTTGTTCTTTCATTCATTTGTTCTTTCATTCATTTGTTCTTTCATTCATTTGTGAATTCATTCATTTGTTCTTTCATTCATTTGTTCTTTCATTCATTTGTTCTTTCATTCATTTGTTCTTTGATTCATTTGTGAATTCATTCATTTGTTCTTTCATTCATTTGTTCTTTCATTCATTTGTTCTTTCATTCATTTGTGAATTCATTCATTTGTTCTTTCATTCATTTGTTCTTTCATTCATTTGTTCTTTCATTCATTTGTTCTTTCATTCATTTGTTCTTTCATTCATTTGTTCTTTCATTCATTTGTTCTTTCATTCATTTGTTCTTTCATTCATTTGTTCTTTCATTCACTTGTTCTTTCATTCATTTGTTCTTTCATTCATTTGTGAATTCATTCATTTGTTCTTTGATTATTCATTTGTTCTTTCATTCATTTGTGAATTCATTCATTTGTTCTTTGATTATTCATTTGTTCTTTCATTCATTTGTTCTTTCATTTATTCATTCATTTGTTCTTTCATTCATTCATTTGTTCTTTCATTCATTCATTTGTTCTTTCATTCATTTGTGAATTCATTCATTTGTTCTTTGATTATTCATTTGTTCTTTCATTCATTTGTGAATTCATTCATTTGTTCTTTGATTATTCATTTGTTCTTTCATTCATTTGTTCTTTCATTTATTCATTCATTTGTTCTTTCATTCATTCATTTGTTCTTTCATTCATTTGTTCTTTCATTCATTTGTTCTTTCACTCATTTGTTCTTTCATTCATTTGTTCTTTCATTCATTTGTTCTTTCATTCATTTGTTCTTTCATTCATTTGTTCTTTCATTCACTTGTTCTTTCATTCATTTGTTCTTTCATTCATTTGTGAATTCATTCATTTGTTCTTTGATTATTCATTTGTTCTTTCATTCATTTGTTCTTTCATTCATTTGTTCTTTCATTCATTTGTTCTTTCATTCATTTGTTCTTTCATTCATTCATTTGTTCTTTCATTCATTTGTTCTTTCATTCATTTGTTCTTTCACTCATTTGTTCTTTCATTCATTTGTTCTTTCATTCATTTGTTCTTTCATTCATTTGTTCTTTCATTCATTTGTTCTTTCATTCATTTGTTCTTTCATTCATTTGTTCTTTCATTCATTTGTTCTTTCATTCATTTGTTCTTTCATTCACTTGTTCTTTCATTCATTTGTTCTTTCATTCATTTGTTCTTTCATTCACTTGTTCTTTCATTCATTTGTCCTTTCATTCATTTGTTCTTTCATTCATTTGTTCTTTCATTCATTTGTTCTTTCATTCATTTGTTCTTTCATTCATTTGTTCTTTCATTCACTTGTTCTTTCATTCATTTGTTCTTTCATTCATTTGTGAATTCATTCATTTGTTCTTTGATTATTCATTTGTTCTTTCATTCATTTGTGAATTCATTCATTTGTTCTTTCATTCATTTGTTCTTTCATTCATTCATTTGTTCTTTCATTCATTTGTTCTTTCATTCATTTGTTCTTTCACTTATTTGTTCTTTCATTCATTTGTTCTTTCATTCATTTGTTCTTTCACTCATTTGTTCTTTCATTCATTTGTTCTTTCATTCATTTGTTCTTTCATTCATTTGTTCTTTCATTCATTTGTTCTTTCATTCATTTGTTCTTTCATTCATTTGTTCTTTCATTCATTTGTTCTTTCATTCATTCATTTGTTCTTTCATTCATTTGTTCTTTCATTCATTTGTTCTTTCACTCATTTGTTCTTTCATTCATTTGTTCTTTCATTCATTTGTTCTTTCATTCATTTGTTCTTTCATTCATTCATTTGTTCTTTCATTCATTTGTTCTTTCATTCATTTGTTCTTTCATTCATTTGTTCTTTCATTCATTTGTTCTTTCATTCACTTGTTCTTTCATTCATTTGTTCTTTCATTCATTTGTTCTTTGATTCATTTGTGAATTCATTCATTTGTTCTTTCATTCATTTGTTCTTTCATTCATTTGTTCTTTCATTCATTTGTTCTTTCATTCACTTGTTCTTTCATTCATTTGTTCTTTCATTCATTTGTTCTTTCATTCATTTGTGAATTCATTCATTTGTTCTTTCATTCATTTGTTCTTTCATTCATTTGTTCTTTCATTCATTTGTTCTTTGATTCATTTGTGAATTCATTCATTTGTTCTTTCATTCATTTGTTCTTTCATTCATTTGTTCTTTCATTCATTTGTGAATTCATTCATTTGTTCTTTCATTCATTTGTTCTTTCATTCATTTGTTCTTTCATTCATTTGTTCTTTCATTCATTTGTTCTTTCATTCATTTGTTCTTTCATTCATTTGTTCTTTCATTCATTTGTTCTTTCATTCATTTGTTCTTTCATTCACTTGTTCTTTCATTCATTTGTTCTTTCATTCATTTGTGAATTCATTCATTTGTTCTTTGATTATTCATTTGTTCTTTCATTCATTTGTGAATTCATTCATTTGTTCTTTGATTATTCATTTGTTCTTTCATTCATTTGTTCTTTCATTTATTCATTCATTTGTTCTTTCATTCATTCATTTGTTCTTTCATTCATTCATTTGTTCTTTCATTCATTCATTTGCTCATTCATCTTTCATTCATTCAATTATTCCATTGAATTGAATTGAATTACCTGTGGTACAACAAGCCACACTTGCTCCTTGCTCGTCATTCTTATTCCTTGCCCAACAACCACTGCCGTACACTGCTGCCTGGTATCAATACAAAGATGATTTCAATCTTATCAAGAATTAATGTTCAATATCATGAAACCTTATTGGGTTTGTTTTCGTGAAATATGACCTATAATTGCAATACCTGGCCTACACGTCCTGGAGTCTTTAGTAACATTCCACCACTTGAAGCACCAGCACTGACATTACCATTTGAATCCAAACACACCACACCCACCGTGTCCATACATCCATCCTCCTACAACAATGAAAATAAGGTAATCAAAAATAGGGAAATGTTTATATTGTCAGATATTTCTGCAAACATTTGAAACATGTTCTTGGGATTTCAAACTATCAGACCTATCAATAGTACAGATATAACATCTATATAACTTACTATATACTATATAACTAGCTATATAACTTTATAACAAAAAAATATATATTATAATTGTTTGCACCAGACAAGAATCTTGATTTTTATTTATTTTTTATAACTTTATTAAAGTCTCGATAAATATATAGTACCTCGGCACAAGTGCTTTGCTAATTGAGGAGACCTAATTGGTCAATGGACTACAAACAACTCTGACTTGTGTGACTATCTGAGCACTCTGTTGGCTTTCCCACAGCCTAATGACCAATGCCAAATCAAGACTTTGTGTAACCAGTGGTAATAGCTAGCAATGTATTCCTGATTTTAATGTATAATCACCACAGATTGTAATTTGAGCAATAGTTGGGAGAGCTAAATTGATATCATAACCTTAAAATCATTTTATTTGTTAAAGCAGGCTATGTTTTTCAACTTAGCTGGTGGGGGGCTGCTGTCTCTCTCACACACTCCACACTACATTCAACTCACATGTTGATTTTTTTTTTTGTGGAGGGAGGAAAACTGGAAAACCCAGAGAAAAACCCTCATGGCATGAGAAAGAACAACACATCAAACAAATTTGGTTCACTGGTCGCACAAGCCGGGATTGGAACTCAGGTGTCAGTGGTGAAAGGCCAGCGCTCTCACCGCTAGGCCACTCATGCCACACTAAACTTGAGTTAAATGTTTGTTCAACAAGACTCACATATGAACACAAGTCTTCAACTTTGCGTTTCTTTTTGGGTGTATCTGAGTCTTCGTCTTTGTTTAGTGCTTCAAGTTTGGCTCTGCTCTTGTTGAATGCTGAACGACTTTTATCTGAAAATCATAATATATAATATGTCCATATTGTTAACAACATGCCTTATTATGTGCCTAGACATATAAGTAGGTATACAAGTAGGTTATATGATGAAGTTTACAAGATCTAGCGTTTCTTTTCAAGTTTGGAAAAAGGAGAAACTTTCTTTCAAATCAATCAATCAAAATTTTACTTTAACTTACCTGTGATAAGTGATGCATTTGCAACTGTCTCAAAAGAGTGATGTTTAGCCCATTCTACAGCACCATCACCAACAAGAAATCTTTTGCAAAGAAACCAAGAATGCATCCATGATTAATACCATATTCATGAAATACAGAAATCCCTGTTTTTAAGTTGTTGCCAGTTACAATAACCACTGGTTATTATTTATGAGGCATCCACTACATCTAGCTATCATCATTGTATAAAATACAGGCTACGTCAGGCTCAGGCTACGTCATAGAGTAGCAATTGATAGGTGGTTTACCTGTAGCATTACGTCATGTGTAATCTCGACACAATGATAGACCCATAGATAGAATAGGTAAATCTGGACTCAGGCTCCCCTGTGAGGAAGCCTGAGTAACTAATGAAATAGAAAATGCACATGCATCTTGTGTGCAGTTATAATTAAAGTAAGCAGGGCTGTCAGAACAGGAGTCATTGTCAAAAGTGGAGTGTTTCTCTACACTTCTCAAGTATTCTCGGCTGATAATTCATTGTATGTATGTGCTTTATAACTTCACAGGGGCAGATCTAGGAGGTGTCCCTAGAGGCACCAAACACCCCCCTAGCACCACAATTACCCTATTATATTTAAGACATTAGGGCACAGACACCCCTAACACCATAAGAGCCCTTCATTTGCAATTGAGACACCCCCTGACAAATTTCTTGTCCCCTCCCTGCTGCAGATAGAACAGAAAGCAAGTTTTCTATTTTTTTATATAATACAAATTGATCAACATGCAAACATGTGCTCTTATGAAGGACATGCATTGACCAATCAGAATGCATCATTTCTAATAGTTATTCTATAAATGTCCTTACATTGGAGGTACCAGTCCTGCTCGGTTTGGTCCTTGGATTTCTTCCTTCAGTAGCTGGTAAGCAATTTCACTTGGGTTTCTGATACCTGGCAAGAGTAATGTTGACCAGTTCATAATAAGTATTAATACATTATTAATAATAATATATATTTAGGTAATATAATAATGAAATTTGTAACACCGTAAATAATGTTGACTTAACTTTACTGATGTTGCGAGCTTTAGCCCTTCATCCCTTTTACTGCGACGAAGGTCTAAAGCTTGAAATGTCATTAAAGTTTAATCAGAATTTTTTACGGTGTTACAAATTTCATTATATTACCTATGGTTTATATCAAACATCGACGCAGCCTATACTAGTTTACTTGCTAGTTTACATTTTTAATAATAGTTCCTATAATTATACCTTTAACAGCTCCAACTGCACCAAAACCTAGTGACTTGCCATCCATAAGACTTGCATCACATTCTATTTCACCATTCATGTTAAGGTTAGAACCAATACCTGCATTAGTGCATTGTGCATCCTATTGAAGCAAACAAGAAAACAGTCAAACACACCCCAAAGACCTGCATTAGAAACACAATGATAGCGAAGCACCAATGAAATGCATGGTTGGGGTTGGAAATATGAACCAGGGGTTGGAAATATGAACCAGTGGTAGTGAAAAACCTGGCATAATATATACAAATGGGGAATGTTTAACAAATATTCTCTGAACTGGATGTGAATATAGCGGAACATTTACTGAGACACGTAGTGGTGATTTAATATATCCAGAATCAGAGATGAATATTGTAGAATAGTCTGAACTTCTAGACCAATGAAATCGCTCATGTTAGGAAGGTTTTCAAGTTGGTATATTGTGATAGACAGGTCCTCACCCCTTCCCTATTACTTATTAATTGTAGTTGAAATACCATACCAATTACCAGTGTAAATACACATGTCATTAGGGTAAAGTAGATTAACAATAAACATACTAATGATGGTGGATGTTTACCTCTAGTACTGCCAGAGCAACAGCTACAGCATCTACTGCTTGCTTGCCTTCACGTAATGCATCTACTGCCTAAAGTTAAACATAAAAAAAAAACATTCTTCTTCTTCCAGGGCGAAGATACTCTGCGAACAGAGCCACCTTTCTCCCCTGCCGAAAAGGGAGAGAAAAATGTCTCCGCCAACTCCCGATAATTGCATCCAAACTTCTTCACCAGCATTTGTGAATTTCCGTTGACATTTGACCCACGTCATATTATGTCACATTCACGCATGCTCAACAGGGTAATTAGCGAGAGTCGGCAGAGCCATTTTTCTCTCAGTTTTTGGCAGGGGAGAAAAGTGGCTCTGTTCGCAGAGTAGAGCAAAGCCCACCTTATTTTAAGCATTTTGTAAGCATTCATTTATAACAATTGACATTTTTACTATAGTATTACTGGCCTTTACACAGGCGTCCCTACAAGCATCTATATATTGATCTTCATTTGCTGCGGAATATGTACCAACACCTTTGAAGAAAGTAGATATATCAACTGTCATTATTTCAATTTTAACAATAACCTTGAATAACATGCGTTATTTAGCTATATTATCTGAAATCATTAAAAATATACTGATATTGATAATTATTGGATGCTAATGGTAAACATTAATGTATTTACGTAACCATAATATATTAAACTTACTGGTGCAAATTTGACATTTAGCTTACAAAGCTTTCAAAATAAAAGTTTGTGCATTTATACATTTTTGATAAAAAAGGAACAGAAAATACAACTCTTTCAATCGCGTGTACAATTGTATGGTTTGCTTACCTACATGTACACCTACAAAACCAACGGAAAGAGCCGAATCGGCCATATAAACCTGGAAATGTGAACTGCACTTTTCCTCATCAAAAACCCAGTGAATAAATACCACAGGAAGCCCAGCTAACCAGGTCAGCGGACTATTCCACAGGAAGCCCAATATTCCTCACTTTTCTAAAATGGCGGACGAAGTTGGTATCAGCGTTGGAATATTAACAGGTATTATTTTTATGTATTACCGTATACATACATAATGCTGACGATGATAACATGTTATACAGTGAGTGATAGATGCTTTCAAGGGAAGACGCAAGATAGAAGTGGCCCTAACTTGACCAAGATAGTTCTTGAAAGGTATAGACTTAAACAAACAATGCTGAGCTGTTATGTACGGGTTTTTTTGTAATTGTGTGTCAATGTCTAGATATTATTTGATATTGCCAATATAATAATTTTTCTGGAAATAATTATTCAAGTTATTACTGTAGAACTGATTTATAATATTGATATTTTGTTATGATAGTTTGAAAGTCAAGAATATTGAGCATGATTGTGTTCCAGATGAAATGGCAGAAATCAAGGTATTGCATTGCTTATACAGGAGGCTTGTCATCAGGGAGGGGAGGGTCAGGGATAGTTGTAAGGATGTTTTATAGAAGTTACTTCCCAGGGAGGGGAGGGAGGGTCAGGGGTAGTGGTGAGTGTACTGTAATGTGTATTATAAAATATTTGGTTTAAATCGCGCGCTCTGATTGGCTGAGAAGCGTTCTCTATAACTCAACAGTGCACGGAGCGTCGATTTGTTTGGTTTTAACTACTGAATATTTTATAAAAGAAATAGAAAACTTGGCAGCAGTGCTCTGTTGAGTTATAGAGCACTTGGGAATTTTAAGAAGACTCGAGAAGCGCTGAGAAGCACTCCGCTACGCGTCGTGCTTCTCCTAACGCTTCTCTCGTCTTCTTGAAATCCCCGCGTGCTCTATAACTCAACAGAGCACGCTGCCTCGTTTTCTATTTCTTCAACAGATGCAGTCACATGATGTATTTAACCAACACCACCAATCTAACCAATCATATTGATGTTGTTTCATAGAATGTTTTATCCAAGTGGAGTGATATTGATAAACTACATCTTGTTCTTACTACTGGAGGTACAGGATTCTCACCACGCGATGTCACACCTGAGGTAGATTATATTTCATAATTCCTTTCATTTGTTAAATTAGTATTGTAGTTAAGTCATTGTTACATGTTTTGTTGCTAGGCAACACATCAAGTTGTTGACCGACTGGCACCTGGTTTGTCCCAGCAGATGATATCAGAATCTCTTAAAGTCACTCCTTTAGCAGTACTATCAAGGTTTGTTTCATGGCAGTTTGATATCCATATCATTATCATACACCACAGCTCTAAAGAAATCATTGTTTTACTTCAAAATACAGGGTCATTAACAAATCTCTCTAGCCATGCAGTGGCTAATGTTTAAGTATTCGACACTCACACTCACTACCCCTACATTAAATATTTTAGCACACATCACTTCTCACATGTTGATTTTTGCAGAGGCAGGAAAACTGTTTAACCAAAAGAAAAACCCTTGTGTCATGAGAGAGAGCAAACCCTATTCACAAACTCTAGGTCACAGTGGTGAAAGGCCATCACTCTCACTGCTAGGCCACCCATGCCACCCAGCAATGTTTGTTATTGTTGGAAACTCCCTATGTCATTCTACACTGTCAAAGTACAGCAGCTAATATCCTAAAACATTATTTTTTCTTTCAAGGCCTGTATGTGGAATAAGAAAGAAAACATTGATTATTAACCTACCAGGCAGCCTCAAAGGATCTCAGGTACACATAGAACTGCGCTGTTCCTAGTATTTTCTCAAGTCCCAGTAAACATAGCACACAGTATGCGATGGTTGACCCAAGTCCACAACTCAATTTTATTGTCAAAATAAAACAAAAAATACTCTTATATCGAGATGACATGATTAAAACTATTCTCAAACAATGTTACTCAAGTTGAACTTAGACCACAATGGTCTAACCAAACTATTTTTCAAACTATATACAACTCTGTAATTAACATAGTTTCAATTAGCATAACTAGTCCCTAATCCTCTTGTTCACATAGGAAACTGTTTCTCTCTTCATTAACTCTCTACTATCGTTGTCCATTACAAGAGGAATACATTTCTTAACAGTATTAATAAGTTTTCTATGTTACCTATTACCTATTATCTCTGCTGGCTGACACAATCCACAACTCATGAAGTCCAGTATATGTGTCACTCTTCGTTCTTGCTCTACAGCTCACCCCTATGTCTTCTATGTACAAATGATTAATTCCTTGCCTTTTTTCTTATAGTGAGAGTAATTTTAATAACAGCTTTAATATCTGTTTTCACAGGAATGTTTCCAGTTCTTACTCCCAGTGATTCCTCATGCATTAGGTAAGATATTCAATGTTACAAGGTGTAGTTCCCAGGGACAGATCCAGGGGATGTCCCAATTGCAAATGAAGGGCTCTTGTGGTGTAAGGGGGGTGTCTAAATATCTTAAATAAAATAGGGATAACTGCAGGACACCCACTTAGATCCGTCCCTGGTTCCATGCACTGCAATTAACTATTTTACCAGATATCCTGAATGATTCCCCTAAAGCAAGTGTTACCCATCAGGCCATGCAGGCACAACCCATTGCTAAGGTAATTTATAAAAACATTATGATTGTAAAAATTTTTGTTGTCATTATGGCTAATTTTATGTGGAAATATCTCAACAACTTTTAAGTTGTTTTAAGTTAACTTTTAAGTTGTTAACTTTTAACATGGTTAAAACCATGTTTCTGTATTTAGCCTACAGCACAGAGTCAAAGTGAACATGTTTGTCCTCACAAGTTTTCAAAAGGTATAGAAATATTCTTGACTGCTTGATTTGCAAAATGCTGCAATACAAAGACATTTGCCAAAGCTTAACAAAATATTTTGCCAAAACAAACAATTTTTTACAAATATCAGCTATGAAGCTATTTTTGATATTGACTACAGCGCTAAAACTTTCAGAGAGTGTTTGTTCTGACATTCTTTTTATATTATTTTCTGGGATTCATTTTGTGCTACTCTAAAATATTGGTTTGATGAATTAAGGTCATGTGACAAGGTCCTGTAATTAGGCCTATTGTTCTACTATTCTCAAGAGGTAATAATAATCAAGTACAAAAAAAACCTTTCATTTTATAAACCCTAATTTCTGGAACTTGTAGTAAAATGACAAGATTATAAAAAAAATGTTAGCCAGCTGGTCAGCCTGAGAATAGCTAAGACATTTTTTAACACAATTTCGTTCTGTTTTCTTTCTGTTGCTAATATTGATAGATTTGAGTAAAGTGGCAGAGAGAGATCGTCATTCACCATACCCTCTAGTCCCTATGGATAAAGCTATAGATATGGTAATGGAACAAGCTACAAGTCTAGGGACACAACAAATCCATGTACAAGGTAATAATGTCATTTCTGCTGACCGTACTCTGAACAGTGACTTTTGTTTTAAAAAAGAATCGTTTCATCAACCTTTTTGACTTACTAGTGACTTTTGTTGTTTTTGATTCTTGTATTTTGAAACTGTCACTTAATATTATTTTTAATTTGTATTCATGTGTTGTTGTTGTTTCAAATAATGCTTCAAGTTGGTGTACAAGGTAATGTATCTGACCTTACTTGACTTTTTGGGTTTTTTTAAAATCTTGTTGTTGTTGTTGTTGTTTTTGAGCCTTCACTTGTTGTCATTATCATGATTTTTAATTTGTATTCATGTGTCGCTGTTGTTTCAAATAATGCTTTGTGTTGGTGTAAACTTAGTAGTAATGAAATTATTTTTTGCTTGTTATTATAAGGTGCATGTGGATATATACTAGCTGAGGATGTTTACTCCGCTACTCCATTTCCACCCTTCCCAGCATCCATCAAAGATGGGTATGCAGTATTAGGTAAAGTATATCATATGCAAGTATTCATTATCATAAGATGTTGTAACTAAGTTCATTTCATTGTCTTGTAGCATCGGATGGTCAAGGTGTTCGTCAGGTCATTGGCCCAGTTACAGCAGGAGAAATGGTATTATTTTATTAACAATGATGGTTATTTTTAATGGCTCATCGTAAATAATTGGTAGTTTTTGTTAATGTCTTCAAAATAAATGTTACTATAAGAGCGATTTGATGTTTCGACGCATCGAGCATCATTTTCAAGACAGAAAATGAAAATAAAGACTCCATATATATCAAAGCCAAGCTATTTTAAGATCCCTAGGGACATTGTTGACTTAATTATATTCATAATCACTCTGGTATACTTTATTTTCATTTTCTGTCTTGAAAATGACGCTCGACACGCCGAAACGTTGAATTGTCTTATAGTAATATTTACATCGTAAATAATAATAATAATTTTATTGTTTCGTGCAAATTAACATGTGCATAATGCCCATAAATATTGTGTTCATCAAAATCAAAATGATGTTGTTTATTTAGTGTTGTAACAGTGTTTCTACTGTATTTAGGCATCGTCATCAGTGACAAGTGGGTATGTGATGCGTATAACGACAGGTGCACCATTGCCGCCTGGTGCTGATGCTGTGGTACAAGTTGAGGATACTGAGCTGGTTGAAAGTGCTGATGACGTAAGAAACTATATAAAATATTATAGAACTTGGTGAGAACATGACTTCATTGGTTCTAAATGGAAACTAGCTAGCCTAGTAAGGCCTCGTCTACACAAATCCGATTGGGCTGAAACCGCATATAAATATTTGCGTCCACACGAATCTGCGTATCCGGAGGATTCAAGTAAAAGTATGCGGTTTCAGTGACCGGATTCACTGGATTCGTGTGGACGATAGGCCGATTCGCATCAAAAAGTATGTGGTTTCAAAATTATCCGGATCCGTGTAGACGGGGTCTAAACTAGTATAGGCTGTGTCAGTGTTTGATGTAAACGATAGGTAATATAATGTTGACTTAATTTTACTGATGTTTCCAGCTTTAGCCCTGTCGGAGTAAAAGAGTCCTTTGTCGGAGTAAAAGAGTTGATGAAGAAGTTTTACTCCGACAAGGGCTACTCAAGGATGTTAAGGCATGGTTTTTTACAGTCTCGCTTAAAAACAAAGTTTCTGTGATTTCCACAAAATGGGGTGGCGGTTTTTATGTGAATCGAAAATCCTTTGATGTGGAATTGTTGAGTAAAATGGTCTTAACATGATCCTGTCTGGAATGGTTGGAAACCAATCTTTGTTAGAGCAGAAAGTAGAAATATTCAAAATCTTGACTTGGTCATGTGACCTGTTTTGTTGATTTTGATATTCCTGTTTTTCTCGCCGTGAGGTCACATGACCACCGGAAGTCATCATGACCATGCATAAAATTTTAAGAAACCTAAATATCGCTTGATGTCCAAAACTCAATTTGATAGGTTTAAGTTATTATAGAAAATGTATTTTTCAACAATCTGGTAAAATACCATGCATTAACATGCTTGAGTAAAGCGCGAAACGTCAGTTAAGTTAAGATGACCAACATTTTTTACAGTGTTACAAATTTCCTGATATTACCTATCGTTCATTGGTTATATATCTGTTAAATACAATAAACTCAAGATTGTTATAAAATGTTTGTAAACCATAATTGTAATCAAGAAGCAATGGATCTTGATTCTTTTACATAACAATTGGCTTTTATTTGATGAGTTGTAAACCATTTCTACATTTTGTAGGGCAGGACTGAAATCAAAGTGAAGATTTTGAGTAGTCCCAAAACTGGTCAGGATATACGGTAAGTGGTATAATAATAATAATAATAATAATAATAATAATAATAATAATAATAATAATAATAATAATAATAATAATAATAATAATAATAATAATAATAATAATAATAATAATAACATTTATTTAGATGATGATGATGATGATGATGATGATGATGCTGATGATGATGATGATGATGATAAAGATGTGCAATGATGTTGATGATGATGATGACTGCACGATTATGATGGTGACATGATTATGATTGATAAGGACGAAGACATTTTTTCCGTAATGATGCTAGTGTTAAGAGATAATACATAGTCTTTTCATATTGTAGATCTATTGGTTTTGATATTGCCAAGGAGGAGAAGGTTCTAAATAAAGGTGATATCCTTGGTCCAGCTGAACTTGGTCTCCTAGCAACTGTTGGTGTCAACACGGTGAGTTGTATAGGGTACTTACAGAATCACTTTATTCTCATACTAGCAGAATACAACTAAACGAATGATGTACAATTCTGGTTGAGTGTTTACAGTCTGTGTTACCTCTATTAAGCAGTCACCCTCGGGACCTTCCAAAGTGGTCGCTTAATAGAGGTTGGCCGCTGAATAGAATAGGTATAGGAATAGATTTGGGACTTTTTATTGTGGCCGCCTAATAGTTATAATGGCTGCTTAATGGGTGACCGCTTAATAGAGGAACACTGTATTTACTAAGGCCTGTATCACAGTAAAAGCACAGTTTTGATAATTTTTGAACAAAAATATGCTCTACTGAGGTCAAAGAATCTCAATGAGATGTTATATTTAATAAGGAATAATCATTGCTTGATTGACAGGTGGCAGTGTATAAGAGACCTAAAGTTGCTATTCTATCTACTGGTAATGAGGTGTGTATATACTATTGTTTAATGAGATTTGAATGGTACATCACAACATGGTTTCTGGTATTTCATTAGATAGTGCAAGCCACAGGAAGCCCAAGCCCTGGTCAGATCCGAGACAGCAATAAAATAACCCTTATGGCTGCTGTACAGAAAGAAGGATTTGAAGTCATTGACTTGGGAATTGCTCCTGATAAGTAAGTGATATAATTATAACAAAAATAGAAGGATTTGAAGTCATTGACTTGGGAATTGCTCCTGATAAGTAAGTGATATTATTATAACAAAAATAGTGGGGTACGTTTCTTTTGAATCAAAAGTGAACTTCAATATTTTCATATTCTTTATTGGTGGTCTCCCAACATGCATCCAACAAAGATGATTTACTTATTCCTTATGAAGAAGTCATGGAGACTTCGAAGCAACTTAAATTTATATTGCTTTTAGTTATTCTGAAGGATGGTTTCACAGTCAAAATAAATGATACATACTTTCAGTTTGTTGCTTGTTTAATACGTAGAATACTTAGTTTGTTCCTTACTTACATTATTTTAGTTTATTGAATACGTAGAATACTTAATCTTGCTTACTTTATTATTTCATTATCATTGGTACAAAGTCTTTAGGAGGTGCTCCAGTTTTGAATGTTGAATACCTAATGAATGTAGAATACCTAATCTTGTATTCTTTATGTCATTAGTCCAGAGTCTCTAGGAGGTGCTCTGGTCAAGGGATTGTCCCAAGCAGATGTCATCATTTCATCTGGTGGTGTATCTATGGGTGAAAAGGTACGGAAATAGACAATAGTAAAAGGTCTGATTTTACTTAACTTTGATTGCTCTTTCCTGCAGGATCTTCTGAAGCCAATACTTCAGGAGCAACTCCAAGCTACTCTTCATTTTGGACGAGTATTCATGAAACCTGGGTATGTTTTTCATTAGTCTCGATCATTTATCTTTTCATCTATCTATCATTTCTCATACATTTAACCATTTGATTCCCATTTATAATTATTCACTCACATGTTGCTTTTTAATCCATTCATTCATTCATTTATTTATTCATCAATGTTTTCGACTATCCATCAATTCATTCATTCTCATGTCCATCCATTCATCCATCTATCCTTTCATTCATTCATTTATTCATCAATGTTTTCGACTATCCATCAATTCATCCATCCATCCATCTATTCATTCATCCATCCATCTATGCATGATTCTCACATCCATCCATTTATTTATCCATTCTTTCATCCATCCATCTATTCATCCATCCATCTATGCATCATTCTCACATCCATCCATTTATCCATCCATCCATCCATCTATGTATTCATTCATTCTTTCATCCATCCATCTATTCATCCATCCATCTATGCATGATTCTCACATCCATCCATTTATCCATCCATCCATCTATGTATTCATTCATTCTTTCATCCATCCATCTATTCATCCATCCATCTATGCATCATTCTCACATCCATCCATTTATCCATCAATCCATCTATGTATTCATTCATTCTTTCATCCATCCATCTATTCATCCATCCATCTATGCATCATTCTCACATCCATCCATTTATCCATCAATCCATCCATTTATCCATCAATCCATCCATTTATCCATCAATCCATCCATTTATCCATCAATCCATCCATTTATCCATCAATCCATCCATTTATCCATCAATCCATCCATTTATCCATCAATCCATCCATTTATCCATCAATCCATCCATTTATCCATCAATCCATCCATGTATTCATTAATTCTTTCATTCATCCATCTTTCCTTCAAATCATGAGTTTGTTTTTATCTATTCACCAAGAATGTTCTCTCTACTATAGAAAACCCACCACGTTTGCAACAACAACATACAGTGAAGAAAAGAAATTAATCTTTGCCCTTCCAGGTCAGTAATTGTATTGAACCTAAAATTACTTGGTTGATGTACACCTAATTGCAAGAACGTTGTCCTGACTTTTGATATTTAGTTGGAAAGGAATTCATTAAAAGATAAAGAAATTAACTCAAGCTGTTCGAACTCTTTCTTTTGGTATTCCTTTGTTATTAGATTACTAAATGTTTTTTTTTTCATATGAAAACATTATTCTTGCAATTGCCCTATTTCATTATTAACGTCTATTATAACGGGCGCGTTCTTTCTATGCTGCTGCCCCCACACTGTGGAACAGCCTTCCTGTACAAATTCGGGAAATAAAATCACTTAGCATTTTTAAGAAACAGCTTAAGACACATCTTTTTAATATAGCTTATAACAAGTAGTTTTTAGTGAATTTAACTTAGTTATTTTTATTTAGAATATTTCCATTTAGAATATTTCCACTTAGTATTTCGTTTTTTAGTATTGGAGTTTTATAGATTAATATTTATAGTAATTATTCATATGTTGTATATTTATATTTTATTGACTTATTCATGTAAAGCGCTCTTGATCATTTTAATGTTAAAAAGCGCTATATTAAGTAAATAAATTATTATTATTATTATTATTATTATTAACGTCACAATGGTAATTTCAACTAAATCTTCCTTCTCTTTGAAAATTGAGCTTCCTATTATCTAATTTTTATGTATGTTATGTGTCTATGTTTATACTTTCATATTTATGGCATTTTGTTGTCATTTCTTTCCTCTCCGTCTTGTAAATGCAATTTTATCGTGTATTCTTGTATTGTTGTTATGAATCTGTCCCCCACTGGCGTCCATGATCCTTAGCGTTAAGACAATAGTATGTTTTGATGTGACGTCATAGTGAAATAGGACAATTAAGTGTAGATATATTAGTGAGTATTAATAGATGATAATATTTGTACACAGGTAACCCAGTATCAGCCCTTGTGACTTTCTACTTGTTTGTCTTACCTGCCCTACGTAAGATGGCAGGACACCCTTCACCTGGTCTTACACGTATCCAAGTCAAGGTTAGTTATAAAAAGTAAAAGAGTGATACTTATTGACGTTTCGAACACTGACTTTTAAGAGTTCAATAATATCAATCAATCAATATATAATCAACCAACAAATCAATCCATCAATCAATCCATCAATCAACCAATCCATCAATCAATCCATCAATCAATCAATCCATCAATCAATCAATCAATCAATCAATCAATCAATCCATCAATCAATCCATCAATCAACCAATCCATCAATCAATCAATATATAATCAACCAACAAATCAATCCATCAATCAATCCATCAACCAATCCATCAATCAATCCATCAATCAATCAATCCATCAATCAATCAATCAATCAATCAATCGAATGGTTTATTTAGAAAACACATTAGCGTTAGAAACATTAGTAAGAAACACTCTTCTTTAATACAGTGTATTTTGAATGATTGCATTATGATAAAATTTTCAATATCCATTTTTTTCTAATTCATCAGTTGGAAAAAGACATTAAACTTGACCCAAGACCCGAATACCAGCGTGCCAAGTTGTCATGGCAACATAATGACAGGATACCCGTCGCCATATCAACAGGAAGTCAGTGCAGTAGTCGTCTACTGAGCATGCGTACTGCTAACGTTCTTCTAGAGTTACCAGCAAGGTCAGATAGCGTTACACAGCTCAACAAAGACAGCATGGTAACAGGGTTAGTTATTGGTGCAATATAATGGTGTCTCTTGCTAAATGTCTTGCTACCTGTTTGAACTGTTGGACTATGCGACTGTCATCACTTACAAAGTCTCTTTTGGTCGACCAACTTGTCTGAGGTTACATTTACTGCGGTTTTCCACTTTCTGCGAACTCAGACATTCCCACGGCTTAATGTGAAACACGTTTTTAGCTGCCGTCAATCAAAACTAATTAGTCGGTACCTTTTAAATCCTTGATTGACGGCAGCTAAAAACGTATTTCACAACGAGCCATTGAAATGTCTGAGTTCGCAGAAAGTCGAAAACCGCAGTAAGCAGACAGAATATTCCACATGATTTCTCGTGTGCAGATGATGTTGTTGCATCAACAAACTTCGTCAGACATTATTTGTTGGTCAATTTAAGCAACGTGGAGCTTACATATGCAGCTCGCCCAAACGAGGTATAACAGACTAATCAAACATTAAGAGAGGAGTATTTAATTATTGTACAGTGAAATATAGAATTCTTAATAATGGAATAATACAACAGTACAATAATCATGATATAGATAGAATGAATGGACAATAAAAATTATTAAAACACCGTATAATAGTAAGATAAATGTCTATGTAAAACTACGAAAATTGCTGCATATTTTGAACGTTATACATCTATACATCTATACATAATGTCAGTGGTGTTATTCATCAAGTCCTCTTTTGTAACCAAACGTACGGCCCTTTCTCCTGTACTTAACTGCGAAGACGGCAGCCAAGATGATGAAGCCGATTAACACTAATGGTACAATAACAGAGATGATGACGATGGCTGTAGTACTCAGGCCCTTGGACGGAGTGGAGGTTGGCTTATCTTTATCTGTAGAACGAAAAGACTATTTTCAACATTTATGAAATTTTATGCACTTTACAACGGGTACAGGCTGAGTTTGTAGTTACAAAAATGGTTAAGCTAAAAGTTATAAAACAGAATGTGAGATTATTGGTTGTTGAGTGCGAATGAATATGCACTATCGTGCGACACCATTCTTGCATACATGTTGCCTGTATTTGCGGTCCATACTTATGACTGTAGTAAATATACTTGCATGGAACGCGCTATGTAAGTATTACATTACATCGCATGATATTGAATCGCATGAAAATTGCATGAAATAACATCACATTACCGGCAGTACATCACATTACAGTACATCACATTACAGTATAGCATATTACAGTACAGCACAATACATCGCATTACAATACATCGCATCACATCACATTACATTACATTACATTACATTACATTACATTACATTACATTACATTACATTACATTACATTACATTACATTACATTACATTACATTACATTACATTACATTACATTACATTACATTACATTACATTACATTACATTACATTACATTACATTACATTACACTTGTGTTTACATACCATTGTAATAATCTCCCCAGTCAGTAATAGGTGGTATTTTAGTATGTTTACAGTATCCATGAGATGATACACCAGGTGCCATTCGTTCACATTCTCCATAATATATCTGACCATATCCTTTCAACAACTCGGGGCAGTTCTCTCCAATAGACTTACAGATGGGTTTGCACACCGTATAGTACGCTGGGCCTTCTTCGGGGAAACATGGCTCCGTTATTTCACTACAGACCAACTTTTGAACACTACTAGCACATTTAGGCGATGATTTCATTCTGGACATGACTTTAGCGACTATTGACCCAGGTGCCGGTACGGTAGGATTAGGGTCAGTAATGTTCTTACGATACATGAACTTGTAAGCACGAGCCTGTGAGGCTGCGGTTAAAATAGTGTAGTTATAACCCATGTTTTCACAGAATGGAAAGTGAACGATTTTTTGACAGCCTCGCTCTAAAGGTCCTGAAAACAATGGATACAACATGAACGGTTAGTACAGCTAAACTACTCGAAGTTAAATATGTCTTTACTTTGATTAACGTCCAAAACGTTAGCCAGTTAAATGAGTAATATACATTGTAGTAGACTTTTGTAGTGGAAACTAGGGAATAAACTAGTAATATGGGCTGCGTCAGTCTATAATATAAACCCATCATTCCATATAATCTTTTACTTTTAACGCGCCATTCATTTTTCTTTCGTTAAGGGCATTATTTAAATCGTCACATGCTGATATAAAAGAAAACTCTATTTGTTTTGCGCAATTTTCGTTCACTTGAAAGAAAAACACTGCTTGCGAGGCCTGCTGTCATGTCAAAACAACTTTAGTGCATCGTCTCTCACTAGTTATCGCATGAAATCTGACGAAATTTATGCCTGTACCTTTGAAAACACAGTAATTGTTTTAAAATTTGCTTTTTCTCCGACGAAAGGCTAAACGAAACGTCAGTAAGTTAAGCGTGAGTTTCATTTTTTACGGTGTTAAAAATGTCATTTTATTGCTTATAATTAAGTTAAGGTCACACTTCTTAACTTTGTAGAGAGTGGCCAAGGGGTAACGCGTGATTTAGGCTAAAAGAAGTGCGTGATTCGTGAAAATTAGTCCGTGATACGTGAATTCTATGTTGAACGTGACGCGTAATTCCCTTCATAATTTGTACGTGATGCGTGAAATATCGTTTCGTGAAACGTGATGACAACCCCCAACCCTTGGCCACCCTCCTTGTACTATTGTGATGAAGACTGCTATAGCTGTAGTGTCATGTTTTCATGTTATTACATTCTTAAGTCACAGTTCTTCCTTATAGTGTTTAATTGTTGATACTGACAGTATAGCTTCTTAAAATATATATATTTTTCTTAAATTTCGAAACGTTTAGGAGTAAAAGGGGTCGAAAATCGGTCTTTATAACTTTAAAAATATGATTGTTGTACTCAGGATTCATGATTTTTACAAACTTGTACAAATTCAACTGATGAAGGCTAAAGACTTAGCCGAAACGTCTTATTAAATATCATCAAATTTAGCCAGAGACAACCTAATTCTTTTGTCAGTAAAAATCGGTCTTGATAATTGAATACTATTTTTAGACACGGATAACGCAATCGTTCGTGTTTTTTTTTTTGACAATTTAAGCCATCATATCCTATGGAAGTCCCTGATTGTGAATATTCATATACACGTTTGGAAAGAGACTCAACTCTTATGTCAATTTATATTGTCTAGTGAACTCTAAAAACGTGGTTGGTTCAAGTCTAATGCCAATTTACTAGACCATGCATGCAAAATATATTTGTGTTGTCTAGTAAACTTGATAAAAACGAGGGTGGTTGATTCAAATCCACTCAGCCATGCATCATTTGTCTGATCAAACAGTCAGTAAAAAGCTAGTAGTTAGTCTGTAAAAAGTAGAGGTTGAAATAAATCATATTAGTGGTTAAGTAATTGTTCACTTTTGTATGTGAGTCGCTGAGGGTTATTTTCATGTAAAACGTCATAAATGTTTCTACAATCAGCCCTTACCTTATTATTATTATTATTACCTTTTGTAGACGGATTGTAGTATTTATCAAAGTTCTTCGGTTCGAAACATTTTCCAGATGCCGCTGTTTCGTTTGGCAGTACATGACACCGTTTAAGTATGGAATCCATCGTCCACGGGCTAGTGACATTGTAGCATCTCTTCATTAGCTCCGAACACACTCGTCTACATGGTAACACAGGATCCTTGTTCGCATCCACACACTTTGGCGCATACATCATGCACATGATTGATTCTGCCATCTGAACTACTGAGCAGTTTTCAGCCTTCTTGGTCGTGTACGCTAAGTATCTACGAAGACCCGACACCGTTCTCTCTGATAAATCATCCGGAAGGGCATAAGTATAATTGTAGCCAGCAGAGGAACAGCTTTGTAGACGACTGTCCTGAAAACGAACACATTGCTTTGATTGACAGATGACACACAGAGAACATAGAAACACCACAAGTGAGAAAACTCGAGCATTCATAGTGTGATCCTCTTTAGTTTCTTGGACCAAGTAGAGATAGCGCGAGATCTGCTCTGGACAGATATAAATCGATAGTTATTGACAAACTTTTATCTCGTGTTACCTCCCATACGACCTTTATTGTCTTTGAGTACAATAAAGGTCCGTGCGATGACCAGTCTCCCATGACAGTGATGTCATCAATCCACTAACGTCTTGGGGTATACACCAATTTTAAACAGGTTGTCAATCGTGAATTATCATTCAATACAGTGAGGAATTATGGGTATTCACCTATATTCAATTGCTTTCAACTACATCACGTGTACGTCAGATTCAAATTCAAAAGCCTAATTTCGCATTAAAATCAATTTAAAGTTTAATTTTGGACCATCCAATAATTTTGATTGTATTTTACTGAAATTTTTTGGAGAAATAAAATGGAGATTTTAAGGTAAAATCATTTCAATTTCAATACTCATTCAGAAACACGTGACGGTATTGCCTGACACAAATTTAACCCTCATAACTCGGGAACCAAGCATCAACATGGCTTGAAATGTTTTCTTGTAACTGTCACTAATTTCTAAAGGCCCGTTCACACGAGCGATTTTTGCGGCGATTTGAGGTGCGATTTTTACAGCGATTTTACGGCGATGTAAACGCGCGTGTGAACAACCGGCGATTTTACTGTGGCTTTTCAGCTTTTCAGTATAAACTTTTGCTACAAGTTTCTGCGAGTTTTATGAAAAAATGATCATTTTTGATCTTCCTCATCTTTCCATGACGGAAAGTAGCTAAACATTTCCTATTGGGGGACTCCTAGTTCTAATTTTCACAGTTTTCTGAAATAAATCGCAGCTGAATCGCGGTCAAATTTGAACATGTTCAAAACACCTGCGATATCGCAGCGACGTGAATTTCCAAAATCGCAGTAAAATCGCCGGTTGTTCACACGCGCGAATTTGCATCGCCGTAAAAATCGCCACGAAAATTGCACCTCAAATCGCCGCAAAAATCGCTCGTGTGAACGGGCCTTAAAACATATCTATTAGAAATGCCTTTATGCGATGTATAGTTTAGATCGTATTGTTGGTGTGTCACCATTGTTAATGTTGTGCTCTCGTCAAATAAAGTGACACAAGAAGTGACTTTCATAGTAAACAGCAGGTTCCCATTGGAGCAGGTAATTTACAGATGGCAGTATATGCTTTAAAAAGACCGAATCCTGACAGATTTCTACCTACAGGGGGAGGTGTATAGACCACTTTCATATATACCATAATATGTACCGGAAAATGATTTTTTAAGTAAACAGATATGTAAATATTTTAGCATTGTCATATGAAAGAACCACCTGAAATAGGCATGTTTGGAAGGTTTTGATGCTTTGGCTAAAAATACAAAGAAATTATGCTCAATGAAAAATGTAGAGATTTGTATGTAATTTTCTGCTGAGGCCTTTGAGGCCTCGTTTTGGTGTTTTTCTGATTTTTCAAACTCTTATAGCCTCTTGAAAATTTAATAGTTTTTTTTCAAACTTTCACAAGTTATTGCTATGGTGAATGCCTATCATATGATAGCTTTCTTTTTCTTAAAACATCATTTTTAATTAGTGACGGCCATTTATGAAAGTCGTCCATGTAGTGGTCGGCTAGGCAAACAAAATGTCAAAGACATGGTTGGATTTTAAATGCACTTTTTAATAACTCTGCAATGATTGGCTTACAGCTATAAACAAGAGAACAAAATGAAATTGATAATGAAAGAAAATATGGAAGGGAAACCTCAACTGTTCTTTATGACGTTATACAGGGTTTACACACGAAAAGCTGCAAATGTCTTAGAATATAATAGGAGGTGGGGAATCGTAAGTGCGGCGAGCAGAAAGTTCGAGGTTATGTTGGTACGTGCATGGTTCATCGAGATCCCTACATACTCTAAGTGGACGTGAATAACAACACGTTCATAAAATATATAATCCCTTTCAAGACTACTGCCCTCTCACGATTAATGGAAATACATGAAATGATGCAGCATACATCTATTGACTGTACTGTGCCATGTAAAATATCATTTGTTGTATTTACAGAAGGTTGCTAGTGTCTAGTTTTAACCCTACGGGTTTTTATCAAGCACCCTCCACTTATTTCTATATTAATAATTGTATTATACTCTATAACATTTGTGGAAATAAAATTCTTACAATCCTTACATAGAATACAAGTAATACAAGTAATACACTGACGATATTCAAGATCGATGGTACCTTTCCCTTTCAATTCATTTGTAAATAGGTGTTGTGTACAGCCGTAAAGGTCAGTGTCAATTTTGATGTATAGCACTTTCCATTTAATGTGCACGTCACATATATTTAAGTATACCACCGAACATTGAATGGTCATTTTATTACAAGTGAATTACAATGCCCTATGATACGTTTTGCTTTTGATCAGGACAACGATCTTGGGATAGATGTATATGTGGTGTCATAGCAAACATTCAAAGCATGTCACAATACTGCCAGACTTCTTTCATATACCATCAATAAAACAATACTCATCTCAACCAAAGAAAAATATATATAGCCTCGTTCTGATGCCTAACCTAAATGATCAACCAATCAGAGATGAACTGTCACCATAACCATGGTACAAGTTTGAGAATTAGATCTTGACCATGGAGTTGTCCTTATTGTTATCAACATCCTTCTTGCTATCATTGGAACATTTGGTAACATTCTCATTATCCTGGCTGTTTTGAACACACCTCGACTTCGAAAAAATCCTTCCAACTTTCTCCTCCTCAGTTTAGCAGTAGCAGATTTGTTGGTGACGGTGGTTGCACAGCCATTATTTGCAACATCGTTGTGCCTTAGCGCATTTTATCGTAAATGTAACAACCAAATTGACATGATTTTCGTGATTGCAGCACCTCTAGCCGGCAGTAGCTCAGTGTTTCACCTTGCTGCCATCAGTATCGATCGTGCACTTTCAGCTTTGACACCTTACAAACACTACGATATCATTAAGAAGGGATTCAAGTTCATGATTGCCTGCTGTTGGGTTCTGGCTGGCTTGGTGGTCGTCATCCTGTGGATATACTCCAAGGCTACAGCTGCCGTGTACATTGCATTACTGTTGTGCCTTGCTGTCATGATTGTCTCATATGGTTTGATATTGTACAAGATCATTACCAATCACGCTGTACACCTGCTGGTTCCAGTGCACGAGATAGAGCCATGGAAAAGCGAGTTTCAGGAACTGTTGCAATCATCATCTTGTTGTTTGCTGTTTGCTGGGTACCTCTGATTGGATTTCACCTGTCCTACTCTACCACCACCGTGACGGAGACGACATACTGGTGGATACGTACTCTGTACATGGCCAACTCTTCCATGAACTTCATCGTGTACAGTTTGAAAATTAAACAATTTCCTGCTGCATATTTCAAAATTATCAACAAAAACCTGCGAAAGTTCTGTCTAATGCTTCCTGAGAAATGCCGCTGTTGCATTCCTACTTTTGACCTGAGGAGTGGCTCTACCAGTACACAAAATACTCCTGTCTCGCCAACATCTGCAGTAACTATGCCACTGAATTTAACACCAAGAGATTGACACTGATTGAGGCTGTCCTGGGGACGATGTTGAGTCAAGGAAGGAACTGAACAGTGCCCTTCCGTAACACCAACGATGACAGTACCCCAAACAACATTCACATCCCTTAGCTAACATAAGTAAACCTGTCGGAACTTACTTCTGAAGCGTTTAGATGCAGTCTTGATCCTGAAATAACTAGTATCCTAAACGTTTAAGGTTGCGCCTGTAACTTGAATGATTGCATTATGATAAAATTTTCAATATCCATTTTTTTGTCTTGCTACCTGTTTGAACTGTCGGACTATGCGACTGTCATCACTTACAAAGTCTCTTTGGTCGACCAACTTGTTTGAGGTAACATTTTAGCAGACACAATATTCCACATGATTTCTCGTGTGCAGATGATGTTGTTGCATCAACAAACTTCGTCAGATATTATTTGTTGGTCAATTTAAGCAACGTGGAGCTTACATATGAAGCTCGCCCAAACGAGGTATAGCAGACTAATCAAACATTAAGAGAGGAGTATTTAATTATTGTACAGTGAAATATAGAATTCTTAATAATGGAATAATACAACAGTACAATAATCATGACATAGATAGAATGAATGGACAATAAAAATTATTAAAACACCGTATAATAGTAAGATAAATGTCTATGTAAAACTACGAAAATTGCTGCATATTTTGAACGTTATACATCTATACATAATGTCAGTGGTGTTATTCATCAAGTCCTCTTTTGTAACCAAACATACGGCCCTCTCTCCTGACCTTAACAGCGAAGACGGCAGCCAAGATGATGGAACCGATTAACACTAATGGTACAATAACAGAGATGATGACGATGGCTGTAGTACTCGGGCCCTTGGACGGAGTGGAGGTTGGCTTATCTTTATCTGTAGAACGAAAAGACTATTTTCAACATTTATGAAATACGTTTTGCACTTTACAACGGGAACAGGCAGAGTTTATAGTTACAAAAATGGTTCAACTGTGTGCAGGTATTCCAAACCGGTTTTACATGGTAGCAAAAACATGAATACAGGTATTCCGAACCGGTTTTACATGGTAGCATAAACATGAACACAGTTTAAACAGAATGTGAGATTATTGGTTGTTGAGAGCGAATAAATATGCACTATCGTGCGACACCATTCTTGCATACATGTTGCCTGCATTTGTAGTCCACACTTATGACTGTAGTAAAGATAATTGCATGGAACGCGCTATGTAAGCATTACATTACATCGCATGATATTGAATTGCATGAAATTACATTATATTACATCACATTACAGTACAGCACATTACAGTACAGCACATTATATTACAGCACATTACAGCACAGCACATTACAGTACAGTACAGTACATCGCATCACATTACAGTACATCACATTACAGTACAGCACATTACATTACAGCACATTACAGCACAGCACATTACAGTACAGTACATCACATTACAGTACAGTACATCGCATCACATTACAGTACATCACATTACAGTACATCACATCACATTACAGTACAGTACATCACATTACAGTACAGTACATCGCATCACATTACAGTACATCACATTACAGTACATCACATCACATTACAGTGCAGTACATCACATTACAGCACATCGCATCACATTCCAGTACATCACATCATATTACAGTACATCACATCACATTATAGTACAGTACATCCTATTGCATCACATCGCATCACATTACATTACATTACACTTGTGTTTACATACCATTGAAATAATCTCCCCAGTCAGTAATAGGTGGTATTTTAGTAATATGTTTACAGTATCCATGAGATGATATACCTTACAGTACAGTACATTACATTACACTTGTGTTTACATACCATTGAAATAATCTCCCCAGTCAGTAATAGGTGGTATTTTAGTATGTTTGCAGTATCCATGAGATGATATACCAGGTGCCATTCGTTCACATTCTCCATAATATAGCTGACCATATCCTTTCAACAACTCGGGGCAGTTCTCTCCTATAGACTTACAGATGGGTTTGCACACCGTATAGTACGCTGGGCCTTCTTCGGGGAAACACGGAGCCATTATTTCACTACAGAACAACTTTTGAACACTACTAGCACATTTAGGCGATGATTTCATTCTGGACATGACTGTAGCGAGTATTGACCCAGGTGCCGGTACGGTAGGATTAGGGTCAGTAATGTTCTTACGATACATGAACTTGTAAGCACGAGCCTGTGAGGCTGCGGTTAACATCGTGTAGTTGTAACCCAAGTTTTCACAGAATGGAAAGTGAACGATTTTTTGACAGCCTCGCTCTAAAGGTCCTGAAAACAATGGATACAACATGAACGGTTATTGCAGCTAAACTAATCTCCCACCCATCATTGTGATGAAGACTGCTATAGCTGCCCCCCCCCCCCCCCCCCCCCAAAAAAAAACATTGGCAACCCTCATTGTACTATCATTGTAATGAAGAACGAAGTCGAAATGTCAATTTTGTCATGTTATTACATTCTTATGTTATAATTCTTATACGGTTTGTATACGAGTCACAGTTCTTATAGTTTTATTGTTTAAGTAGTGTTTACAACATGAGCGGCCGTGTTGTATCGGCAGATACAATCGCAAGCCGAAGGCGCGCGATTGTATCGCCGATACAACACGGACGCGAATGTTGTAAACTACTTAAAAAATGTCTAGGTAAGCTCTTTCATATTTGACTAAAATTTTCAAGATTAAAATAAATTTTGCCGTAAAATTACCAGTTAAAACTTATGCAAATCAGGATATACAACACTAGTGTTGTATCAGATTTACAACACTCGTCATGGTCATGGTTTCTTTTGAAAATGTCTCATTAATTATTCATGAATTTTTTAATAGTTGATATTGACAGTATAGCTTCTTAAGGAGGCTCGGGTCAGTAATTTTCGCGCTCACCCAGCGACGTTTGAAAGGCCGTAGTTCCCGCGTCAGAGGGTATTTTGACAAGATTTTTTAACACTTGTCTACATATAGAATAAAGTTTTTAAAAAAGTTATTTTTAATAAAATCGATAATATTTTAGCCGACAAATGATAACGCCGCCGAATTTCTATGTAGCCTATTTTTGGGAAAAATCGACCTAAACTTTTAAAACCACATAGCCTACTTTAAAGCTGT
Source organism: Metridium senile (assembly GCA_949775045.1). NCBI lineage: Eukaryota > Metazoa > Cnidaria > Anthozoa > Actiniaria > Metridiidae > Metridium > Metridium senile. Next base: position 22,459,485 of record OX459098.1, on the reverse strand, counting down.
TACCTAGGTAAACAATCTGGCAAAGTTTAAAAAAAATTCATATCACCGATTTTGAACAATCTGCAGCAAATGAAGATCAATATATAGATGCTTGTAGGGACGCCTGTGTAAAGGCCAGTAATACTATAGTAAAAATGTCAATTGTTATAAATGAATGCTTTCAAGAATGCTTAGAATAAGGTGGGCTTTGCCCTACTCTGCGAACAGAGCCACTTTTCTCCCCCGCCAAAAAGTGAGAGAAAAATTGCTCTGCCGACTCTCGCTAATTACCCTGTTGAGCATGCGTGAGGGTGACATAATATGACGTGGGTCAAATGTTAAATGGAAATGCTGGTGAAGAAGTTTGGATGTAATTATCGGGAGTTGGTGGAGACATTTTTCTCTCCCTTTTCGGTATATTTGCCTTCGCTTTGCAGCGGCCGGTTTGTTTTTATTTCACCTTCTTTTGCAGGCTGCAAAGCGAAGGCAAATATACCCACGTTCAGAATTTTATTTGATCGCCTCCAAATATTTCAATCACTATAAAATTTAGAGGCGCTATTGAAAATATGGTGAACTTTTGATAGCTAAAAAATAAAAAAATCTATCTCAGATTTTTTCGTTAGCGTGCTCAGAAGTAAAAATTAGAAGTTTTGCACAAAAACTGACAAACTTTTGCCGATTTATATCCTTTCCCAAAAAACATCCCGTGGACTAAATTTGTTGAAATTCACAGACAATGTAGAAAAATGTCCTGTTAATACCTGGCTGGAAGGATTTTGATTTATCTTTTCAAAGTCCGTTGTTATCGGTAAATATTATAAAACAATGATTTTTTGAAAGAAATTGTCCCGTTTTTATTCAAAATCGGTGAGATGAATTTTTTTAAAACTTTGCCAGATTGTTGACCTAGGTAACAGCTTTAAAGTAGGCTATGTGGTTTTAAAAGTTTAGGTCGATTTTCCCCAAAAATAGGCTACATAGAAATTCGGCGGCGTTATCATTTGTCGGCTAAAATATTATCGATTTTATTAAAAATAACTTTTTTAAAAACTTTATTCTATATGTAGACAAGTGTTAAAAAATCTTGTCAAAATACCCTCTGACGCGGGAACTACGGCATTTCAAACGTCGCTGGGTGAGCGCGAAAACTACTGACCCGAGCCTCCTTAAAGTACATATTTTTTCTTAAATTTCGAAACGTTTAGGAGTAAAAGGGGTCAAACATCGGTCTTTAAAATTGAATACTATTTTTAGAGGCGGATAACGCAATCGTTCGTGTTTTCGTTTTTTGACAATTTAAGCCAAACGAGGTTGGTTCAAGTCTAATTTCAATTTACAAGACCATGCAAAGTCTATTTATGTTGTCTAGTAAACTTGATAAAAACGAGGTAAAAAGCTAGTAGTTAGTCAGTAAAAAGTATAGGTTGAAATCATAAGTGGTTAATTGTTCACTTTTGTATGTGAGTCGCTCAGGACGCCGAGGGTGATTCTTATATAAAACTTCATAGATGTTTCTACAATCAACCCTTACCTTTTGTAGACGGATTGTAGTATTTATCAAAGTTCTTCGGTTCGTAACATTTTCCAGATGCCGCTGTTTCGTTTGGCAGTACAAGACACTGTTTAAGTATATAATCCATCGCCCACGGGCTAATGACATTATAGCATCTCTTCATTAGCTCTGAACACACTCGTCTACATGGTAACACAGGATCCTTGTTCGCATCCACACACTTTGGCGCATACATCATGCACGTGATTGATTCTGCCATCTGAGCTACTGAGCAGTTTTCAGCCTTCTTGGTCGTGTACGCTAAGTATCTACGAAGACCCGACACTGTTCTCTCTGATAAATCATCTGGAAGAGCATAAGTATAATTGTAGCCAGCGGAAGAGCAGCTTTGTAGACGACTGTCCTGAAAACGAACACATTGCTTTGATTGACAGATGACACAGAGAGAACATAGAAACACCACCACTGACAAAACTCGAGTATTCATTTTGCAGCCGCTCAGAGAATAGCTAGTGTGATCGTCTTTAGTTTCTTGCACCAAGTAGAGATAGCGCGAGATCTGCTCAGAACAGATATAAATCGATAGTTGTTGACAAACTTTTATCTCGTGTTACCTCCCGTACGACCTTTTATCTGTTTATTGTCTTGAGTACAGTAAAGGTCGTTGCGATGACATGCAGTCTGCCAATATAGTGATGTCATCAATCCACTGATGTCTTGGGATATACACCTATTTTAAACAGGTTGTTGGTTGTCAATCGTGAATTATAATTCAATACAGTGAGGAATTATGGGTATACACCAATTTTAAACAGGTTGTCAATCGTGAAATATAATCCAATACAGTGAGGAATTATGGGTATGCAACTATTTTAAACAGGTTGTCAATCGTGAAATATCATTCAATACAGTGAGGAATTATGGGTATGCAACTATTTTAAACAGGTTGTCAATCGTGAAATATCATTCAATACAGTGAGGAATTATGGGTATGCACCTTTTTTAAACAGGTTGTCAATCGTGAAATGTCATTCAATACAGTGAGGAATTATGGGTATGCAACTATTTTAAACAGGTTGTCAATCGTGAAATATAATCAAAAACAGTGAGGAATTATGGTAAATGGTTTATTATAAAACAATTACATCGCAGCCATCAGGCTGAATTGCGTAATGACAAAATTATAATTATAATTGAATAGTAAAATGTGTATAAATAGAAATAGATATGAATTTTTTTATAAAATATAAGCTTAAAAGTCGATAATATGTAAATACAATAATAAAAAATCTAAAATTACTGTTTATAGCACATTGCTGGAATAAACGATTTTTTATATCTTTCTGTTTTGCACTTTGGTAATGTTAGATTGTTGTTATTACGAAGATTGCGACCGTGGGCAATTGCACGAGTAGATGGTAACAGGTTGTGTAATCGAGCCGATGGCTCTTTCATTCTTTCTAAAGTTTTTAAACAAAGCTCGTTTCTCCTTGAGTCTAGTCGGGTGCAGTTTGCGATGAGGAGCGCGTCATTATAATGAGTGTTTGGATAGATAGTTCTAAATGCTCTCTTTTGGACAAGTTCGAGTTTATCAGACAAGTATTATGGTTGTGCAACTATTCCAAACAGGTTGTCAATCGTGAAATATCATTCAGCATTGATCTGAGTGAGGAATTATAGCCAGTATGCACCTATTTTAAACAGGTTGTCAAACGTATACACGGCATTAGGTATTCACCTATATTGCTGGCTTTCACCTTCATCACGTGTACGTCATATTCAAATTCAAAAGCCTAATTTCGCATTAAAATCAATTTCAAGTTTAAGTTTGGACCATTCAATAATTTTGATTGTATTTTACTGAAATTATTTATAATGGAGATTTTAAGGTAAAATATTTCAATTTGGGTAAAATCATTTCAATTTTAATACTCATTCAGAAACACGTGACGGTATTGCGTGACACAAATTTAACCCTCGTAACTCGGGAACCAAGCATCAACATGGCTTGAAATGTTTTCTTGTAACTGTCCCTAATTTCTAAAACATATCTATTAGAAATGTCTTTATGCGATGTATAGTTTAGATCGTATTGTTGGTGTATCACCATTGTTAATGTTGTGCTCTCGTCAAATAAAGTGAAACAAGAACTGACAGTAAACAGCAGGTTCCCATTGGAGCAGGTAATTTACACATGGCAGTATATGCTTTAAAAAGACCGAATCCTGACAGATTTCTACCTACAGGAGGAGATGTATAGACCACTTTCATAAATACCATAATATGTACCGGAAAATGATTTTTCAAGTAAACACATATGTTAATATCTTAGCATTGTCATATGAAAGAACCACCTGAAATAGCCATGTTTGGAAGGGTTCGATGCTTTGGCTAAAAATACAAAGAAATTATGCTCAATGCTCAAATGCTCCCACGTAAATCATTTATTAAAAAAATAATAGAAATGTGCTTAATTAATTATATTTAGACTTTTATTTAGTTCTACTAAACTTTATTATATATATTCTTATTCTTATTATATTTATATAATTAAAGAACACGTCTTTTCACCACTTGTTTAATCTACTGGTGGACTGGCTCGAAAACTTTAGTTACTCCAGTCCACCGGCACCTTTTCTGTGCTATTTAATTTATTTTCTATTATAATTAACTATAATATTTATAATTATGTATTCTTTGTATTTAAACTATTTTCTTTGTGTGCAAAATAAAATAAAATTGAAATTGAAATTGAAAAATGTAGAGATTTGTATGTAATTTTCTGCTGAGGCCTTTGAGGCCTCGTTTTGGTGTTTTTCTGATATTTCAAACTCTTATAGCCTCTTGCAAATTTAATCGTTTTTTCTCAGACTTTCACAAGTTATTGCTATGGTGAATGCCTATCATATGATAGCTTTCTTTTTCTTAAAACATCAATTTAAAAATAATTATGATAATAAGTGGCGGCCATTTATGAAAGTCGTATATGTAGTGGTCAGCTAGGCAAACAAAATGTCAAAGACATTGTTGGACTTTAAATGCACTTTTTAATAACTCTGCAATGATTGGCTTACAGCAATAAACAAGAGAACAAAATGAAATTTAGAATGAAAGAAAATATGGAAGGAAAACCTCAACTGTTCTTTATGACGTCAAACAGGGTTTACACACGAAAAGCTGCAAATGTCTTAGTTAATAGAATATAATAGGAGGTGGGGAATCGTAAGTGCGGCGAGCAGAAAGTTCGAGGTTCTATTGGTACGTGCTTCATCGAGATCCCTACATACTCTTAGTGGACGGCAAAACGTTCATAAAATATACAATCACTTTCAAGCCGTACTACTGCCCTATCACTGGAAATGGAAATACATGAAATGATGGAGCATACATTGTACATCTATTGAAACAATAGAATAGATGTAATACACTGACGATATTCAAGGTCGATGGTACCTTTCCCTTTCAATTCATTTGTAAATAGGTGTTGTGTACAACCGTGAAGGTCAGTGTCAAGTGTGGTGTATAGCACTTTCCATTTAATGTGCACGTCACATATATTTAAGTATACCACCGAACATTGAATGGTCATTTTATTACAAGTGAATTACAATGCCCTATGATTTGCAGTTTTCAACGTTTTGCTTTTGATCAGGACAACGATCTTGGGATAGATGTATATGTGGTGTCATAGCAAACATTCGAAGCATGTCACAATACTGCCAGACTTCTTTCATATACCATCAATAAAACAATACTCATCTCAACCAAAGAAAAATATATATAGCCTTGTTTTGATGCCTAACCTAAATGATCAACCAATCAGAGATGAATTGTATTCAACCAATCACATCGCACTTCAGTGCTTATTTGATCAAGGTTGTTGTTTCTGTTGCCATTGTTGTAATATGGAGGTAATCGATGACAAGAACTATTCGCACGTTGTTTACGAGACAACTACTGTCACCATAACCATGGTACAAGTTTGCGAATTAGATCTTGACCATGGAGTTGTCCTTATTGTTATCAACATCCTTCTTGCTATCATTGGAACATTTGGTAACATTCTCATTATCTTGGCTGTTTTGAACACACCCCGACTTCGAAAAAAACCTTCCAACTTTCTCCTCCTCAGTTTAGCTGTAGCAGATTTGTTGGTGACGATGGTTGCACAGCCATTATTTGCAACATCGTTGTGCCTTAGCGCATTTTATCGTAAATGTAACAACCAAATTGACATGATTTTCGTGATTGCAGCACCTCTAGCCGGCAGTAGCTCAGTGTTTCACCTTGCTGCCATCAGTATCGATCGTGCACTTTCAGCTTTGACACCTCACAAACACTACGATATCATTAAGAAGGGATTCAAGTTCATGATTGCCTGCTGTTGGGTTCTGGCTGGCTTGGTGGTCGTCATCCTGTGGATATACTCCAAGGCTACAGCTGCCGTGTACATTGCATTACTGTTGTGCCTTGCTGTCATGATTGTCTCATATGGTTTGATATTGTACAAGATCATTACCAATCACGCTGTACATACGGCTGGTTCCAGTGCACGAGATAGAGCCATGGAAAAGCGAGTTTCAGGAACTGTTGCAATCATCATCTTGTTGTTTGCTGTTTGCTGGGTACCTCTGATTGGATTTCACCTGTCCCCCTCTCTCACCGTGACGGAGACGACATACTGGTGGATACGTACTCTGTACTTGGCCAACTCTTCCATGAACTTCATCGTGTACAGTTTGAAAATTAAACAATTTCGTGCTGCATATTTCAAAATTATCAACAAAAACCTGCGAAAGTTCTGTCTAATGCTTCCTGAGAAATGGCGCTGTTGCATTCCTACTTTTGACCTGAGGAGAAGCTCTACCAGTACACAAAATACTCCTGTCTCGCCAACATCTGCAGTAACTATGCCACTGAATTTAACACCAAGAGATTGACACTGATTGAGGCTGTCCTGAGTCAAGGAAGGAGCTGAACAGTGCCATTCCGTAACACCAACGATGACAGTACCCCAAACAACATTCACATTCCTTAGCTAACATAAGTAAACCTGCCTGAACTTACTTCTTAAGCGTGAAGATGCAGTCTTGATCATGAAATAACTAGTATCCTAAATGTTTAAGGTTACGCCTGTAACTTGGCGAGCATTACAATTAATGTAAACAAACATTTATGACATGAGAAAGTCTTTACTTAGAAATTGTAATTTGGAATAAACAAAATTGTAAGCTGTTAAACAGTGTGTAATAAGATAATATAAAAGATATTATAAAACAAAAACTGAAGAGAAGACTGGTACGAGTTTTGCCAGCTCTCTTTAAAAACAAAAAAAATCAATGATCGTTAAATTTAATATGAAATTGTTAGCGGCATAACAGAGCATTTCCGACCATAAAACCAAACAATATGTGTAAACGAAATATATAAACATGACATCAAGCTGAGACAGTTGAAGATGAATTGTTTAGATATAATATAAACAAAAATAGAAAATAAACATGCTAATTGTCAAAGAGACTTGTAGTTTACCTTAATTTAGAAAAACAATTTATGTTTGTTACATTATGTTAATTCTTATGTGATTGTTCATTTTCATTACCAAATAATTGACAACTTCAAACTTCCTGCCTGTGGGGGAGGGGGTAGGGAAACTTAATCATAAATGAAAGATTAAAACGTTTTTATATAAGGTTATAGTGTACATTAATTAATAACTTAATTTTAAGAATATAGTTCAAAACGACAAGTTTTGTTCTCGACGTTTCGTCGCCATCTGGCGTCATTTTCAAGAGTGAATCTATTTTTTGCAAATTAAATATAAATAAGTACAAATTTGAATAATTTATTAGTTAAATTGACCTCCTGTGATTTAATTGTAGGCTATTGCTTAAAATAGTTTTGATCGAATAGAGTCAGATTGAGTGTTTATTGATGATTTCAGGTCCTTGATAAACAGCATTTCATGCATCAATTAATTTAACTAAATTCAAAAAAGACCAGACATGCAGAATGTCCTGTGTCATGTTATGTGCGATATATTTTTAACCAATCAGATTGTCTCATCAGAATTGTGTGTTTCTGCTAATTTTCTGTTTTAGTATTCGTAAGTAATTCTTGGCGTACAACGTAGTATATCGATAGTTTTGGCGGGCTCTTTCAGTGATTATCTTCAAATCTCTCCATCTTCCAAGTATTGTCTGGTATATAACCACAACAGGAATCCTTGCAGCGCGTTACCGTCATGGACTGACCTATTTACACCCTTTCTGAGAAAGGTTGTCACACATGAAAAGCACACAAGCTAGTGTCGCAAAGGATCATGGATCAGTTCAGAAACCAAACGTGCATTTGGAACGCCTTTCTTGTCTATAAAAGGTCAAAACGATCATTTCTCAATAACTGATATTGACAAGTGTCTTGATGTGACAATGACAACCTTGTGATCTTTTATAAAGTATACATAGGCTACCCATAGTTCCCTGCGCTTCCAACTTGTAGGCTTTTCACTTCACGGGTGACAAAGTTTCTCGAAAAGGGTGTATACTTTTTACTTGAAATAGAAGACTCCTCCTTTGGCAAGTTCTCGCTTTTTGGGGGTTTCCTGTGGGACAGACGAGAAGGGACTTGGCACGAATCGTGGAAGGAGAAGAAAAGGCGAACCATTGCAATCCATCACTTTCCTCCATCTATTTCAAGTCAAAAGTTTATACAGGTCAGTCAATGACGGAATTCTGGTTATACCTCAATAGCCTATACCTTCGCAGGCAACCCAACTGACCTTTTAAACAGGTTGTTAATCGTGAAATATAATTCAGCATTGATCTGAATGAGGAATTCTGGGTATACACCTATTTTAAACAGGTTGTCAATCGTGAAATATAATCGAATACAGTGAGGAATTCTGGGTATACACCTATTTTAAACAGGTTGTCAATCGTGAAATATCATTCAATACAATGAGGAATTCTGGGTATACACCTATTTTAAACAGGTTGTCAATCGTGAAATATCATTCAATACTAAGGAATTCTTGGTATACACCTATTTTAAACAGGTTGTCAATCGTGAAATATCATTCAATACTAAGGAATTCTTGGTATACACCTATTTTAAACAGGTTGTCAATCGTGAAATATCATTCAATACAGTGAGGACTTCTGGGTATGCAACTAAACTCTGGGTATACACCTATTTTAAACAGGTTGTCAATCGTGAAATATCATCCAATACAATGAGCAATTCTGGGTATACACCTATTTTAAACAGGTTGTCAATCGTGAAATATCATTCAATACTAAGGAATTCTTGGTATACACCTATTTTAAACAGGTTGTCAATCGTGAAATATCATCCAATACAATGAGGAATTCTGGGTATACACCTATTTTAAACAGGTTGTCAATCGTGAAATATAATCGAATACAGTGAGGAATTCTGGGTATACACCTATTTTAAACAGGTTGTCAATCGTGAAATATCATCCAATACAATGAGGAATTCTGGGTATACACCTATTTTAAACAGGTTGTCAATCGTGAAATATCATTCAATACTAAGGAATTCTTGGTATACACCTATTTTAAACAGGTTGTCAATCGTGAAATATCATTCAATACTAAGGAATTCTTGGTATACACCTATTTTAAACAGGTTGTCAATCGTGAAATATCATTCAATACAGTGAGGACTTCTGGGTATGCAACTATTTTAAACAGGTTGTCAATCGTGAAATATCATTCAGTACTGAGGAATTTTGGGTATACACCTATTTCAAAACAGGTTGTCAAACGTATACACGGCATTAGGTATTCACCTATATTGCTGGCTTTCACCTTCATCACGTGTACGTCTTATTCAAATTCAAAAGCCTAATTTCGCATTAAAATCAATTTCAAGTTTAAGTTTGGACTATTCAATAATTTTGATTGTATTTTACTGAAATTATTTAAAATGGAGATTTTAAGGTAAAATATTTGGGTAAAATCATTTCAATTTTAATACTCATTCAGAAACACGTGACGGTATTGCGTGACACAAATTTAACCCTCATAACTCGGGAACCAAGCATCAACATGGCTTGAAATGTTTTCTTGTAACTGTCACTATTTTCTAAAACATATCTATTAGAAATGTCTTTATGCGATGTATAGTTTAGATCCATTGTTGGTGTATCACCATTGTTAATGTTGTGCTCTCGTCAAATAAAGTGAAACAAGAAGTGACTTTCATAGTAAACAGCAGGTTCCCATTGGAGCAGGTAATTTACAGATGGCAGTATATGCTTTAAAAAGACCGACTCCTGACAGATTTCTACCTAGGCAAACAAATTGTCAAAGACATATGGTTGGATTTTAAATGCACTTTCTGATAGCTCTGCAATGATCGGCTTACAGCAATTAACAAGAGAACAAAATGAAATTTAGAATGAAAGAAAATATGGAAGGGAAACCTCAACTGTTCTTTATGACGTTATACAGGGTTTACACACGAAAAACTGCAAATGTCTTAGAATATAATAGGAGGCCAGATGGGGAATCGTAAGTGCGGCGAGCAGAAAGTTCGAGGTTCTGTTGGTACTTGCTTCATCGAGATCCCTACATACTCTTAGTGGACGACAATGCGTTCATAAAATATATAATCACTTTCAAGACTACTGCCCTCTCACGAGCAATGGAAATACATGAAATGATGGAGCATACATTATACATCTATTGAAACAATAGAGTAGTTGAATCGAGGGCATTATGATGTGATAGTTGCCCGCGGAAACTGGATGTTCAGAAAAACAAGTAGTCGCCCGAGAACGCAATGAAGTTTTGAGGAACATCCAGTTTCCAAGGGCAACTATCACAGCATTATGCCCGAGATTTTAACTGCTATATTGTTTTTATTATTCAACAACAACATTTTCCGAAGCGAAAGAAAAGCTCAGAGGGCACTATGCACTGATAGTATCCCTCCGCGGCGGGGACTGTCACGTCACATGATCGCCCCTCGACCAATGAGAGCGGAGGAAGATTTGTTGTTGAATTATAATGAAACATAGAATAAAATAGAATAAACTGTCGACATTCAAGGTCGATGGTACCTTTTCCCTTTCAATTCATTTGTAAATAGGTGTTGTGTAGAACGGTGAAGGTCAGTGTCAATTGTGATGTATAGCACTTTCCATTTAATGTGCACGTCACATATATTTAAGTATACCACCGAACATTGAATGGTCATTTGATTACAAGTGAATTACAATGCCCTATGATTTGCAGTTTTCAACGTTTTGCTTTTGATCAGGACAACGATCTTGGGATAGATGTATATGTGGTGTCATAGCAAACATTCGAAGCATGTCACAATACTGCCAGACTTCTTTCATATACCATCAATAAAACAATACTCATCTCAACCAAAGAAAAATATATATAGTCTTGTTATGATGCCTAACCTAAATGATCAACCAATCAGAGATGAATTGTATTCAAACAAATCACATCGCACTTCAGTGCTTATATGACCAAGGTTGTTGTTTCTGTTACCATTGTTGTAATATGGAGGCAATCGATGACAAGAACTATTCGCACGTTGTTTACGAGACAACTACTGTCACCATAACAATTTTTAAAGTTTGCGAATTAGATCTTGACCATGGAGTTGCCCTTATTGTTATCAACATCCTTCTTGCTATCATTGGAACATTTGGTAACATTCTCATTATCTTGGCTGTTTTCAACACACCTCGACTTCGACAAAAACCTTCCAACTTTCTCCTCCTCAGTTTAGCAGTAGCAGATTTGTTGGTGACGGTGGTTGCACAGCCATTATTTGCAACATCGTTGTGCCTTAGGGCATTTTATCATAAATGTAACAACCATCTCGCCTTGGTGTTTGTTAAAATGGCACCTCTAGCCGGCAGTTGCTCAGTGTTTCACCTTGCTGCCATCAGTATCGACCGTGCACTGTCAGCTTTGAAACCTCACAAACACTATGATATCATTAAGAAGGGATTCAAGTTCATGATTGCCTGCTGTTGGGTTCTGGCTGGATTGGTGGTCTTCATCCTGTGGAAATACCCCAAGGCTACAGCTGCTTTGTACATTGCATTACTGTTGGGCCTTGCTGTCATGATTGTCTCATATGGTTTGATATTGTACAAGATCCTGAACAGTAACGGTTCCAGTGCACCCCGTGATAGAGCCATGGAAAAGCGAGTTTCAGGAACTGTTGCAATCATCATCTTGTTGTTTGCTGTTTGCTGGGTACCTCTGATTGGATTTCACCTGTCCCCCTCTAGCATCGTGACGGAGACGACATACTGGTGGATACGTACTCTGTACTTGGCCAATTCTTCCATGAACTTCATCGTGTACAGTTTGAAAATTAAACAATTTCGTGCCGCATATTGTAAAATTATCAACAAAAACCTGCGAATGTTCTGTCTAATGCTTCCTGAGAAATGCCGCTGTTGCATTCCTACTTTTGACCTGAGGAGTGGCTCTACCAGTACACAAAATACTCCTGTCTCGCCAACATCTGCAGTAACTATGCCGCTGAATAATTTAGCACCAAGAGATTGACACTGATTGAGGCTGTCCTGGGAACGATGTTGAGGCAAGGAAGGAGCTGAACAGTGCCCTTCGGTAACACCAACGATGGCAGTACCCCAAACAACATTCACATTCCTTAGCTAACTTAATAAAACCTCCCTGAACTTACTTCTGAAGCGTTGTCATATAAGGATGCTCTTAAAACATTTAAGTTATATTTTTTAGAGATGTGTATACATATATGTAAATATTGAGTTTTTCAATTCGTTTGAATTGCCAGTCAATTTTATCAATAAAGTTATTAGTCTTGATCATGAAATAGCTAGTATCCTAAACGTTTAAGGTTACGTCTGCTGGCGAGGATTACAATTAATTTTAGACAAAGTTTTGATGACTTAAAAATGTCTTTACTTAGAAATTGTTATTTGGAGTAAACAAAATTGTAAGCTGTTAAACAGTGTGTAATATAAGATAATATAGAGTGCAAACAATAGAGTGCAAACAATATAACCGTGAAACACAAAAACTAATTAGTCGCAAATTAGTAGAAATTAGTGAAAAATAGTCGAAGCGTGAATAGACTAAATTTAGTGTGCACGTGCAAGTGTCCTAGCGGACAATATGCAAAAAAAAATTGTTTTTAAGTCTATTCGTTTGCGCTGCAGCAAAATCAATACACAACTAAAGCTAAAATAATCATAATACGCAAGTAAAATCACTTTTTATTCGGTTGCGCTGCCGCAAAATCAAGACACAACTAAAGCTAAAATAACTACAATGTGCAAGTAAAATCGTTTTTGAGTTTTTATTGGTTTGCGCTGCAGCAAAATCAAGACACAACTAAAGCTAAAATAATCATAATACGCAAGTCAAATCACTTTTTATTCGGTTGCGCTGCCGCAAAATTAAGACACAACTAAAGCTAAAATAACTACAATGTGCAAGTAAAATCGTTTTTGAGTCTCTATTCCTTCGCGCTGCTTCAAAATCAAGACACATGACACATCTAGAGCTAAAATAACCACAATACACAAGTGAAATTGTTTTCGAGTCTCTATTCCTTCGCACTGCTGCAAAATCAAGACACATGACACATCTAGAGCTAAAATAACCACAATACACAAGTGAAATTGTTTTCGAGTCCAATTTCCTTCGCCGGCGCGCTGCTGCAAAATGAAGACACATGATACGTCTAGAGCTAAAATAACCACAATACACAAGTAAAATCGTTTTTGAGTCTCTATTCCTTCGCGCTGCTTCAAAATCAAGACACATGACACATCTAGAGCTAAAATAACCACAATACACAAGTGAAATTGTTTTCGAGTCTCTATTCCTTCGCACTGCTGCAAAATCAAGACACATGACACATCTAGAGCTAAAATAACCACAATACACAAGTGAAATTGTTTACGAGTCCATTTTCCTTCGCCGGCGCGCTGCTGCAAAATCAAGACACATGACACATCTAGAGCTAAAATAACCACGATACACAAGTGAAATTGTTTACGAGTCCATTTTCCTTCGCCGGCGCTGCTGCAAAATCAAGACACATGACACATCTTGAGCTAAAATAACCACAATACACAAGTGAAATTGTTTTCGAGTCTCTATTCCTTCGCCGGCGCTACTGCAAAATCAAGACACATGATACATCTAGAGCTAAAATAACCACAATACACAAGTGAAATTGTTTTCGAGTCTCTATTCCTTCGCGCTGCTGCAAAATCAAAACACAAGACACATCTAAATCTAAACTAATCACAATGCACAAAGTAAAATCGTTTTCGAGTCTTCATTCCTTTGCGCTATTGCAAAATCAAGGCACACTAAAGAATAAGTGTTACTCACTCTATTGCATGTAGTTTACATTATAAATACGTACTCTGGCTGGCTTTAAACGTCAATAAACGTAACATTGACCTCCATTCGCTTCTGTAATGGATCTCGAAACTATTTCCACGATATTTAGGTCAAACTGCTGCATTCTAGATATTCATTCTTTAATTAGCTCCAAACAAAATCCCATGCTCGCGTGCTCATGTTATGAGGTGCGCAATTTGGCGCTAATTTTAATCGCGGTTCAGTGATTGCACGTGCACACTAAATTTACTAATTTGTACAAAATAGTCTAGTAGAAATTTAGCAAAATTTAGCAAAATTAGTTTTTGTTAATGTTTCACGGTTATAGAGTGCAAACAATATAACCGTGAAACATTAACAAAAACTAATTTTGCTAAATTTTGCTAAATTTCACTAAATTAGAGTACAAACATTAAAAGTGTGCAATACTTTGTACTATTTACCACTAAATAGTGTTGATTAAACAATAGAGAACAAAAGAATTTGCATAATTTAGCAGTATTTAGTGGTATTTATGTTGCACACTTTTAGTATTTGTACTCTAGTCTATTGTACTATTTTGTACAAATTAGTAATTAGTAAATTTAGTGTGCACGTGCAATCACTGAACAGCGATTAAAGTTAGCGCCAAGTTGCGCACGTCCATAACGCTTGGGATTTTGTTTGGAGCTAATTAAGGAGGCTCGGGTCAGTAATTTTCGCGCTCACCCAGCGACGTTTGAAAGGCCGTAGTTCCCGCATCAGAGGGTATTTGGACAAGATTTTTCAACACTTGTCTACATATAGAATAAAGTTTTTTTTAAAGTTATTTTTAATAAAATCGACAATATATTAGCTGACAAATGATAACGCCGCCGAATTTCTATGTTGCCTATTTTTGGGAAAAATCGACCTAAACTTTTAAAACCACATAGCCTACTTTAAAGCTGTTATCTAGGTCAACAATCTGGCAAAGTTTAAAAAAAATTCATCTCACCGATTTTGAATAAAAACGGGAAATGTTTTTTCAGTGCAAAAAAATCATTGTTTTATAATATTTACCGATAACAACGGACTTTGAAAAGATAAATCAAAATCCTTCCAGCCAGGTATTAACAGGACATTTTTCTACATTGTCTGTGAATTTCAACAAATTTAGTCCACGGGATGTTTTTGGGGAAAGGATATAAATCGGCAAAAGTTTGTCAGTTTTTGTGCAAAACTTCGAATTTTTACTTCTGAGCACGCTAACGAAAAAATCCCCTAAGCTAATTAAAGAATGAATATCTAGAATGCAGCAGTTTGACCTAAATATCGTGGAAATAGTTTCGAGATCCATTACAGAAGCGAATGGAGGTCAATGTTACGTTTATTGACGTTTAAAGCCAGCCAGAGTACGTATTTATAATGTAAACTACATGCAATAGAGTGAGTAACACTTATTCTTTAGTGTGCCTTGATTTTGCAATAGCGCAAAGGAATGAAGACTCGAAAACAATTTCACTTGTGTATTGTGGTTATTTTAGCTCTAGATGTATCATGTGTCTTGATTTTGCAGCAGCGAAGGAAATTGGACTCGAAAACAATTTCACTTGTGTATTGTGGTTATTTTAGCTCTAGATGTGTCATGTGTCTTGATTTTGCAGCAGTGCGAAGGAATAGAGACTCGAAAACAATTTCACTTGTGTATTGTGGTTATTTTAGCTCTAGATGTGTCATGTGTCTTGATTTTGCCGCAGCGCAAACCAATAAAAACTCAAAAACGATTTTACTTGCACATTGTAGTTATTTTAGCTTTAGTTGTGTCTTGATTTTGCGGCAGCGCAACCGAATAAAAAGTGATTTTACTTGCGTATTATGATTATTTTAGCTTTAGTTGTGTCTTGATTTTGCTGCAGCGCAAACGAATAGACTTTAAAACAATTTTTTTTTGCATATTGTGCGCTAGGACACTTGGCTGATTGCACGTGCACACTAAATTTAGTCTATTCACGCTTCGACTATTTTTCACTAATTTCTACTAAATTTCTACTAATTAGTTTTTGTGTTTCACGGTTATATTGTTTGCACTCTAAAAGATATTATAAAACAAAAAAGAGAAGACTGGTACGAGTTTTTCCTGCTCTCTTTAAAAACAAAAAAATCAATGATCGTTAAATTTAATATGAAATTGTTAGCGGCATAACATAAGTTTATATATAACAATATGTGTAAACGAAATGTAAAACATGACATCAAGCTGAGACAGTTGAAGATGAATTGTATAGATATGATATTAACAAAAATAGAAAATATATATGCTAGAGTACAAACACTATAAAAAGTGTGCAATACTTTGTACTATTTACCACTAAATAGTGTTGATTAAACAATAGAGAACAAAAGAATTTGCATAATTTAGCAGTATTTAGTGGTATTTATGTTGCACACTTTTAGTGTTTGTACTCTAATTGTCAAAGAGACATACAGTTTACCTTAATTTAGAAAAAAAAAACAATTTTGTGTATGTTACATTATCTTAGGGACGGACCATTAGATTTTTGATTCATCTTCAACTGCCTCAGCTTGATGTCATGTTTTACATTTCGTTTACACATATTTTCGTAATCTCTTTTGTTTCGTTGATATTTTACTTTCTTTTAGTATTTTTTTTTCTTGTTTAAAATGTATTTTAAGTTTATCTGTTTCTAGTATATTTTACTTATATTACACATTATCATCTCCAAATTACAATTTCTAAGTAAAGACTTTCTGATGTCATAAATGTTTGTAGTTACATTAATTGTAATCCTCGCCAAGTTACAGGCGCAACCTTTAAGTGCCTGTATCACGATTTTAGGGTCTAGATCAAATCTATATTTCATTTAATATTCTTTGCATTGAAAAAATGGAGTTTTCATTTTTCCGTTGACTATTTATGAGCTTACAAATTTCAGTATCTGAAGACCCTGTCCGAGTCTGTGACGTCATCATAGGAACACCATCTTGAGGTAAGTCAGTAAAGCATTAAGGGAAAATAAGCAGTTATTTATTCGCTTTTTGGAAAGGATATTCAAACTTTAGTGACAAAACCTAAGTCCGAATTTAGCCAGAGATTGTTTGTGTTCCTACGATGACGTCACAACAGGATTTCGATCCTAGGTTTTGTGAAAAAACTGGTACCAAAAAATGCTTTCTCGAATTTTTTCATCTTAAATGTCTTATATTTAAGTGTACTTTTAGCTTAAAACTGTGTAGGGATATAGCCACTTTAAAGATTTAGGATACTATTTCAAGACTGCATCTAAACGCTGCAGAAGTAAGTTCAGGCAGGTTTAATTATGTTAGCTAAAGGAATGTGAATGTTGTTTGGGGTACTGTCATCGTTGGTGTTACGGAATAACACTGTTCAGCTCCTTCCTTGATTCAACATTGTTCCCAGGACAGCCTCAATCAGTGTCAATCTCTTGGTATTAAATTCAGCGGCGGCATAGTTACTGCAGATGTTGGCGAGACAGGAGTATTTTGTGTACTGGTAAAGTCACTACTCAGGTCAAAAGTAGCAATGCAACAACGACATTTCTCAGGAAGCATTAGACAGAACTTTCGCAAGTTTTTGTTGATAATTTTCAAATATGCAGCACGAAATTGCCTAATTCTCAAACTGTACACAATAAAATTCATGGAAGAGTTGGCCAAGTACAGAGTACGTATCCACCAGTATGTCGTCTCCGTCACGGTGGTGGTAGAGTGGGATTGTTGAAATACAACGAGAGGTATCCAGCAAACAGCAAACAACAAGATGATGATTGCAACAGTTCCTGAAACTCGCTTTTCCATAGCTCTATCTCGTGCACTGGAACCAGCCGTATGTACAGCGTGAGTGTTCAGGATCTTGTACAATATCAAACCATATGAGACAATCATAACAGCAGGGCATAACAGTAGCGCAATGTAGACTGCAGCTCTTGCTGGTGGATATAGTGCAAGAATACAGACAACAAGAGCAGCCAGAACCCAACAGCAGGCAATCATGGCCTTGAATCTCTTCTTAATGATATCGTAGTGTTTGTGAGGTTTCAAAGCTGAAAGTGCACGGTCAATACTGATGGCTGTAAGGTGGAACACTGAGCAACCGCCGGCTAGAGGTGCTATTATAAGATACGCCACGTTGAGCTGACTATAACATCGATGGGAAAATGCGCTAAGGCACAAGGATGTTGCAAATAATGGCTGTGCAACCATCGTCATCAACAAATCTGCTACTGCTAAACTGAGGAGGAGAAAGTTGGAAGGTTTTTGTCGAAGTCGGGGTGTGTTCAAAACAGCCAAGATAATGAAAATGTTACCAAATGTTCCAATGATAGCAAGAAGGATGTTGATAACAGTCAAGACAACTCCATGCTCAAGATCTAATTCGCAAACTTGTTCCATGGTTAAGGTGACAGTAAAATGACCATTCAATGTTCGAATTCGGTTCTGTGACTGTGCACATTAAATGGAAAGAAATACAAGTAATACACTGACGACATTCAAACAACATGTGTAAACGAAATGTAAAACATTACGTCAAGCTAAATCGGTCGAAAATGAAATGTATAGATATCATAGTTCTATACCTAGTACGTATGAAGTAAGAATAATGTTTTATGGTTAAAAACAAGTGCAATGCGAAATATGACTGTTAGAAATGAATGGTTAACTAATATTTTACTGACAAACCAAGAATTTTACTGACAACTGACAAATGACCTAATTTTTAGCTGCCCACTAACAAACGAGCTAAATTCTAACTGACACTAGATACCCCCCCCCCCCCTAACCGCCATTACTACCCTGTTATAAGGTAAAAAATAACTTAAGTAGTGATCCTTATAAAAACAATAGCACTTCCTTTTGTTCTGCGGCATTTCACTTTCCCCACATCCAAATTGTGAGATTTTTTCTAATCGGATGTATTGACATATACACTGCAAGTTTTGGAAGAACAATTTGTGTTTACGCGTTTGTGCAAAGTTTTATATTGAGTTAAAAGTTTTAAACCAATCAGAGGAGTCAGAGACAAAAGAAAGGAAAGGTAGACAATTTGCAGTGTTCCCCACATAGAATGTCTCTATAATTTAACCTTAGTAGAACTATTTTTATAAGGAAATTATTGCATAAATAAGAAATGTAAATAACAAAGTTATGGCAATTTTTCATGTTTCAACCAATCAGACCACCAGTTTAAACAATACTACAATTATCACCTTTGCACATTCCTTGCTGTTCCTGCTATTCTTAGGCGGATTGCTCCTTAAAAGCCAAGGAGGGTTTAGAATGTAGCAAATAAAAGCAATCCTAAAATATATCAATAATCTGCTCATAATTTAATAATTAATCTTCATTGTCAATGAATTCCCACAAGGAAATATTAAAACAATCGCTTTTCAATTTTATTCAGAGAAATCCTAACGAACTTAAATGCTAACGACTTGATGACATTAAACGTGCCTTTGTTTCAAACTTTCCATCGGTTGATTCAGTAGTATAATG
Source organism: Metridium senile (assembly GCA_949775045.1). Taxonomy (NCBI): domain Eukaryota; kingdom Metazoa; phylum Cnidaria; class Anthozoa; order Actiniaria; family Metridiidae; genus Metridium; species Metridium senile. Next base: position 22,440,093 of record OX459098.1, on the reverse strand, counting down.
GCTTTTAAAGCGAGGATACAGCAATGCAGAATACCTCGGTTCAAATCCTGGCGTTTATACGCAAATACTTTTTTCGACAAAAATCGCCATCAAGTAAATTATTTCTAAGTCTGATAATGTTTACTAGTAGAGGGGGAGGGTAAGTAATGTTTACTAGTAGAGGGGGAGGGTAAGTAATGTTTACTAGTAGAGGGGGAGGGTAAGTAATGTTTACTAGTAGAGGGGGAGGGTAAGTAATGTTTACTAGTAGAGGGGGAGGGTAAGTAATGTTTACTAGTAGAGGGGGAGGGTAAGTAATGTTTAAAGGCTGATAATGAGGGCTGGATTGAATTATGTAATACAAATAAAGATAATGCTATTTTAAACAGGTTGTAATCGTGAAATATCATTCAATACAGTAAGGCATTGAGGGTGTACACCTATTTTAAACAGGTTGTCAAAAGTATACATAGGGCAGTCAATGGCAGAATTCTGGGTATTCACCTATTTCAAGTCAAAAGTATATACAGATCGGTCTTACAGATTGGTTTTACACGAATAGCCTCCCTTCGCAGGCACGGACTTTCCTCTTATATTGGGCTTCCTTTGTCGAGAAAGAGGAGATTAGTACTAGGGACCTAAAGGTGGAGGAATTTCTTATAAATCGACTTCAAACACTGTGGTCCGAAAATTCAAATGTTTACAATGGCAAACTTACCGCTGTGAAAATGTTGCCACGCATGCGTCGTCGTTTGATCGCTGTGTTTGGTTCGCCTATATCTTCCTCTCCCCCAACTCGTGCCAAGTCCCTTTTCGGCCGTCCCACAGGAACCCCAGAAAAGCATAGAGAATAAGAAGTTGTCTAAGGAGGTGGAGTCTACTATTTCAAGTATTAATAGGTCAGTCCATGACGGTAACGTCAATTTAAAACAAAATTAACATATAGAAAGACGCTTCAATTTTTTATTTAGGTCCCCCCCCCCCCCTCCCCCACTGGCAGAAAGTTGATCAGTTCTTTGATAATGAAACCATTATTAACTATGATGAAACTGAACAATGACAAGAATTAACATAATGTAACATACATAAATGTGTTCTTTAAGGTAAACTGTATGTCTCTTTGATAATATTAATTTAGAAGTTTATTTTCTATTTTTGTTAATATCAAATCTATACAATTCATCCTCAACTGTCTCAGCTTGATGTCATGTTTTACATTTCGTTTACACATATTGTTTGGTTTTATGGTCGGAAATGCTCTGCTACGCCGCTAATAATGTCATATTAAGTTTAACGATTATGAATTTTTTGTTTTTTAAGACTGGAGCAGAAAAAAAACCTGGTACCAGTCTTCTCTTTCTTCTGTTTTCGTAATCTCATTTGTTTCCCTGATATGTTACTATGTTTTATTTTTTTATTATGTTACTATATTTTGATTCTCGTATATTACTAACTTATATCACCCACTGATTAGCTGCTTACAAATTTGTTTACTCCAAATTACAATTTCTAAGTAAAAGACTTTCTCATGTCATCAATCTTTGCTTACATTAATTGTAATGCTCGCCAAGTTACAGGCGTAACCTTAAACGTTTAGGATACTAGTTATGTCATGATCAAGACTGCATCTAAACGCTTCAGAAGTAAGTTCCGACAAGTTTACTTATGTTAGCTAAGGAATGTGAATGTTGTTTGGTACTGCCATTAGTGATGTTACGACTGTTCAACTCCTTCCTTGACTCAACATCGTCCCCAGCCTCAATCAGTGTCAATCTCTTGGTGTTAATTTAAGCGGCATAGTTACTGCAGTAGATGTTGGTGAGACAGGAGTATTTTGTGTACTGGTAAAGTCACTCCTAAAGTCAAAAGTAGGAATGCAACAGCGGCATTTCTCAGGAAGCATTAGACAGAACTTTCGCACGTTTCTGTTGATAATTTTAAAATATGCAGCACGAAATTGTTTAATTCTCAAACTGTACACGATGAAGTTCATGGAAGAGTTGGCCAAGTACAGAGTACGTATCCACCAGTATGTCGTCTCCGTCACGGTGGTGGTAGAGTAGGACAGGTGAAATCCAATCAGGGGTACCCAGCAAACAGCAAACAACAAGATGATGATTGCAACAGTTCCTGAAACTCGCTTTTCCATGGCTCTATCTCGTGCACTTGAACCAGCCGTGTGTACAGCTTGATTTGTGATTATCTTGTACAATATCAAACCATATGAGACAATCATGACAGCAAGGCACAACAGTAATGCAATGTACACGGCAGCTGTAGCCTTAGAGTGTATCCACAGGATGACGACCACCAAGCCAGCCAGAACCCAACAGCAGGCAATCATGGGCTTGAATCCCTTATTAATGATATCGTAGTGTTTGTGAGGTGTCAAAGCTGAAAGTGCACGATCGATACTGATGGCAGCAAGATGAAACACTGAGCAACTGCCGGCTAGAGGTGCCATTATAACAAACACGAAAGCGAGATGGTTGTTACATTTTCGATAAAACGAGCTAAGCCACAACGATGTTGCAAATAATGGCTGTGCAACCACCGTCACCAACAAATCTGCTACTGCTAAACTGAGTAGAAGAAAGTTGGAAGGTTTTTTTCGAAGTCGGGGTGTGTTCAAAACAGCCAAGATAATGAGAATGTTACCAAATGTTCCAATTATAGCAAGAAGGATGTTGATAATAATAAGGACAACTCCATGGTCAAGATCTAATTCGCAAACTTGTTCCATGGTTATGGTGACAGTAGTTGTCTTGTAAACAACGTGCGAATAGTTCTTGTCATCGATTGCCTCCATATTACAACAATGGTAACAGAAACAACAACCTTGATCATATAAGCACTTTACTTTGATGTGATTGGCTAATACACTAGAACTGATCTCTGATTGGTTGATTATTTATGGTTAGGCATCAGAACGAGGCTATTGTGTATTATTCTAGACGTGAGATGAGTATAGTTTTATTGATGGCATATGAAAGAAGCGGCACGTCTGCCGAGTCTAGTCTTCTGTGTGGTTTGCCTATCTTCCCCTACCCCAATTCGTGCCAAGTCCCTTCGTCGTTACACAGGAACCCCCAAAAGCGAAAAAATAAAAATAAAACGGAAAATAATAGCAGAAACACACAAATCTGATGAGTCAATCTGATTGGTTAAAAATATATCGCACATAACATGACACAGGACATTCTGCCTGTCTGGTCTTTTTTGAATCAATTTAAAACAGATGTACAAAATGAACTTATAGAAAGACGCTTCAATTTTCCATTTAGGTTGATCCCTACCCCCTCCCCTACAAGCCGGAAGTTTGAAGTCGATCGGTTCTTTGGTAATGAAAATGAACAATCACATAAGAATTTAACATCATGTAACAGACATAAATTGTTTTTCTAAATTAAGGTAAACTGTATGTCTCTTTGACAATTAGCATGTTTATTTTCTATTTTTGTTTATATCATATCTATACAATTCATCTTCAACTGTCTCAGCTTGATGTCATGTTTATATATTTCGTTTACACATATTGTTTGGTTTTATGGTCGGAAATGCTCTGTTACGCCGCTAACATATTGAATTTTCATATTAAATTTAACGATCATTGATTTTTTTATTTTTAAAGAGATCAGAAAAAAACTCTTCCCAGTCTTCTCTAATTCTTCTGTTTTTGTAATCTCATTTGTTTCGCTGATATTTTTCTTTGTTCTTATATGTTATTTTTTGTTTAAAAATATATTTTAATTTTGTGCTAGTATATTACTTACTTACATTACCCACTGAGTAACAGCTTACAATTTTGTTTACTCCAAATGTCAGTCTTTAAGTCAAGATTTTTCTTTAGTCATCAAAACGTTTTCTACATTAATTGTAATCCTCACCAAGTTACACGCGTAACCTTAAACGTTTAGGATACTAGTTATTTTATGATCAAGACTGCATCTTAACGCTTCAGAAGTAAGTTCAGGCAGGTTTACTTATGTTAGCTAAGGGATGTGAATGTTGTTTGGGGTACTGTCATCGTTGGTGTTATGGAATGGCACTGTTCAGCTCCTTCCTTGACTCAATTGCAACATCGTCCCCAGCCTCAATCAGTGTCATTCTCTTGGTGTTAAATTGAGTGGCATAGTTACTGCAGATGTTGGCGAGACAGGAGTATTTTGTGTACTGGTAAAGTCACTCCTAAAGTCAAAAGTAGGAATGCAACAACGCCATTTCTCAGGAAGCATTAGACAGAACTTTCGCAGGTTTCTGTTGATAATTTTAAAATATGCAGCACGAAATTGTTTAATTCTCAAACTGTACACGATGAAGTTCATGGAAGAGTTGGCCAAGTACAGAGTACGTATCCACCAGTATGTCGTCTCCGTCACGGTGGTGGTAGAGTAGGACAGGTGAAATCCAATCAGAGGTACCCAGCAAACAGCAAACAACAAGATGATGATTGCAACAGTTCCTGAAACTCGCTTTTCCATGGCTCTATCTCGTGCACTGGAACCAGCCGTGTGTACAGCTTGATTGGTAATTATCTTGTACAATATCAAACCATATGAGACAATCATGACAGCAAGGCACAACAGTAATGCAATGTACACTGCAGCTGTAGCCTTGGAGTGTATCCACAGGATGAAGACCACCAAGCCAGCCAGAACCCAACAGCAGGCAATCATAGGCTTGAATCCCTTATTAATGATACCGTAGTGTTTGTGAGGTGTCAAAGCTGAAAGTGCACGATCGATACTGATGGCAGCAAGGTGAAACACTGAGCTACTGCCGGCTAGAGGTGCCATTATAACAAACACCAAGGCGAGATGGTTGTTACATTTACGATAAAATGCGCTAAGGCACAACGATGTTGCAAATAATGGCTGTGCAACCATCGTCACCAACAAATCTGCTACTGCTAAACTGAGAAGGAGAAAGTTGGAAGGTTTTTTTCGAAGTCGAGGTGTGTTCAAAACAGCCAGGATAATGAGAATGTTACCAAATGTTCCAATGATAGCAAGAAGGATGTTGATAACAATAAGGACAACTCCATGGTCAAGATCTAATTCGCAAACTTGTACCATGGTTATGGTGACAGTAGTTGTCTCGTAAACAACGTGCGAATAGTTCTTGTCATCCATTGCCTCCATATTACAACAATGGTAACAGAAACAACAACCTTGATCATATAAGCACTTTACTTTGATGTGATTTGTTAATATACTACAATTCATCTTTGATTGGTTGATTATTTAGGTTAGGCATCAGAACGAGGCTATTGTGTATTATTCTAGACGTGAGATGAGTATAGTTTTATTGATGGCATATGAAAGAAGCGGCACGTCTGCCGAGTCTAGTCTTCTGTGTGGTTTGCCTATCTTCCCCTACCCCAATTCGTGCCAAGTCCCTTCGTCGTTCCACAGGAACCCCCAAAAGCGAAAAATAAATAAAACGGAAAATATTAGCAGAAACACACAAATCTGATGAGTCAATCTGATTGGTTAAAAATATATCGCACATAACATGACACAGGATATTATGCCGGTCTGGTCTTTTTTGAATTAATTTAAAACAGATGTACAAAATGAACTTATAGAAAGACGCTTCAATTTTCCATTTAGGTTTCCCTACCCCCTTCCCCCACAGGCAGGAAGTTTGAAGTTGATCAGTTCTTTGATAATGAAAATGAACAATCACATAAGAATTAACATAATGTAACAGACATAAATTGTTTTTCTAAATTAAGGTAAACTGTATGTCTCTTTGACAATTAGCATGTATATTTTCTATTTTTGTTAATATCATATCTATACAATTCATCTTTTTTTAAATTTTTAATAATACATATTGATAACGTACATAACATACAATACAAGAAAAAAGACAATTTACACTTTAAGTTAAATCTATACATTTCATCTTCAACCGTTTTAGCTTGTTTTAATGTTCTACATTTCGTTTACACATATATTAATTGGTTTTATGGTCGGAAATGCTCTGTTATTATTTCGCTAACATATTAAATTTTCGTAATAATTTTAACGATTAATTGAATTTTTGTTTTTTTAAGAGAGCAGGAAAAACACTTCTACCAGTTTTCTCTTTCTTCTGTTTTCGTGATCTATTTTGTTTCTCTGATATATGTTTCTTTCTTTCTTTTAGTATGTTTTATTGTTTAATAATATCTTTTATATTATCTTATATTACACACTGTTTAACAGCTTACAATTTCGTTTACTCCAAATTACATTTGTTACGTCATCAATGTTTGTTTACATTAACTGTAATGCTCGCCAAGTTACAGGCGTAACCTTAAACGTTTAGGATACTAGCTATTTCATGATCAAGACTGCATCTTAACGCTTGAGAAGTAAGTTCAGGCAGGTTTACTTATGTTAGCTAAGGAATGTGAATGTTGTTTGGGGTACTGTCATCGTTGGTGTTACGGAATGGCACTGTTCAGCTCCTTCCTTGACTCAGGACAGCCTCAATCAGTGTCATTCTCTTGGTGTTAAATTCAGTGGCATAGTTACTGCAGATGTTGGCGAGACAGGAGTATTTTGTGTACTGGTAAAGTCACTCCTAAAGTCAAAAGTAGGAATGCAACAGCGGCATTTCTCAGGAAGCATTAGACAGAACTTTCGCAGGTTTCTGTTGATAATTTTAAAATATGCAGCACGAAATTGTTTAATTCTCAAGCTGTACACGATGAAGTTCATGGAAGAGTTGGCCAAGTACAGAGTACGTATCCACCAGTATGTCGTCTCCGTCACGGTGAGAGAGGGGGACAGGTGAAATCCAATCAGAGGTACCCAGCAAACAGCAAACAACAAGATGATGATTGCAACAGTTCCTGAAACTCGCTTTTCCATGGCTCTATCTCGTGCACTGGAACCAGCCGTATGTACAGCTTGATTGGTGATTATCTTGTACAATATCAAACCATATGAGACAATCATGACAGCAAGGCACAACAGTAATGCAATGTACACTGCAGCTGTAGCCTTGGAGTGTATCCACAGGATGAAGACCACCAAGCCAGCCAGAACCCAACAGCAGGCAATCATGGGCTTGAATCCCTTATTAATGATATCGTAGTGTTTGTGAGGTGTCAAAGCTGAAAGTGCACGATCGATACTGATGGCAGCAAGGTGAAACACTGAGCTACTGCCGGCTAGAGGTGCCATTATAACAAACACCAAGGCGAGATGGTTGTTACATTTACGATAAAATGCGCTAAGGCACAACGATGTTGCAAATAATGGCTGTGCAACCATCGTCACCAACAAATCTGCTACTGCTAAACTGAGGAGGAGAAAGTTGGAAGGTTTTTTTCGAAGTCGGGGTGTGTTCAAAACAGCCAGGATAATGAGAATGTTACCAAATGTTCCAATGATAGCAAGAAGGATGTTGATAATAATAAGGACAACTCCATGGTCAAGATCTAATTCGCAAACTTGTTCCATGGTTATGGTGACAGTAGTTGTCTCGTAAACAACGTGCGAATAGTTCTTGTCATCGATTGCCTCCATATTACAACAATGGCAACAGAAACAACAACCTTGATCAAATAAACACTGAAGTGCGATGTGATTGGCTAATACACTAGAACTGATCTCTGATTGGTTGATCATTTAGGTTAGGCATCAGAACGAGGCTATTGTGTATTATTCTAGACGTGAGATGAGTATTGTTTTATTGATGGTATATGAAAGAAGTCTGGCAGTATTGTGACATGCTTTGAATTCGAATGTTTGTTATGACACCACATATACATCTATCCCAAGATCGTTGTCCTGATCAAAAGCAAAACGTTGAAAAGTGCAAATCATAGGGCATTGTAATTCACTTGTAATAAAATGACCATTCAATGTTCGGTGGTATACTTAAATATATGTGACGTGCACATTAAATGGAAAGCGCTATACACCATAATTGACATCCTGTACAGTTGTACAACGCCTATTTACATATAATTACTTTCAAGCCGTACTACTGCCCTCTCACTGGCAATGGATATACATGACATGATGCAGCATAATATACAATGCACACCTATTGAAACATAGAACTCCGGATCCAGAATACAAGTAATACACTGACGACATTCAAGGACAATGGTACATTTCTCTTTCAATTCATATATTTTGTGAACGTATTGTTAAGTATCATCCCCCTTCACGTCCACTAAGAGTATGTAGGGATTTTGATGAAGCACGTGCCAACATAACCTAGAACTTTCTGGTCGCCGCACTTACGATTCCCCACGTCCTACTCTATTAACTAAGATATTTGCAGCTTTTTCAATACGTCTGTATGCGCTGTATGACAAATTGCGTGCACAACAGCAAAACTGTTGATGTTTCATTCCCATTTTTTCTTTCTTTCTAATTTTCATTTCATTATAGATTGAGGTTTCCCTCATATATTTTCTTTCTTTATAATTTTCATTCTATTATAGATTGAGGTTTCCCTCATATATTTTCTTTCATTCTAATTTTCTTCTTTTGTTTATTGCTGTAAGAAAATCATCATTGCAGAGAAGGCATTTAAATTCCAACAATGTCTTTGACATTTTGGTTGCCTCTAGTCGACCACTACATAGCCCTCCCCCTGTTAGTAGAACTCTGTCAGGAGTCGGTCTCTTGAAGGCATAGTTTGCTTCAAGACATAAACACATCAGTCAAATATAATGTAACGACTATTTATTGAACAGATAGATAATAACAATATATAATAAGAGTTCTTTGCCAAGCTGGGGTTGCAGTATGTGGGATTTGTTTCTTATTTTACAGGCTGTTTTGGGAAAAAGGCCTCTGTTCGTTAGGACTTCGAGAGGTTACTCTCTTGAACTCAAGAATCAACCTTGTTTGTCTGGTTACTGCCTTGCTTCTCATTTTCTTGTCTATCTGCCATCTGTAAATTACCTGCTCCAATGGGAACCTGCTGTTTGCTATGTAGTTCACTTCTTGTATTTTCGTCCAATGAAGTAGGAATGCAACAACGGCATTTCTCAGGAAGCATTAGACAAAACTTTTGCAGGTTTTTGTTGATAATTTTCAGATATGCGTCACGAAATTGTTTAATTTTCAAACTGTACACGATGAAGTTCATGGAAGAGTTGGCCAAGTACAGAGTACGTATCCACCAGTATGTCGTCTCCGTCACGGTGGTGGTGGTAGAGTGGGACAGGTGAAATCCAATCAGAGGTACCCAGCAAACAGCAAACAACAAGATGATGATTGCAACAGTTCCTGAAACTCGCTTTTCCATGGCTCTATCTCGTGCACTGGAACCAGCCGTAGGTAAAACGTTACTGTTCAGGATCTTGTACAATATCAAACCATATGAGACAATCATGACAGCAAGGCACAACAGTAATGCAATGTACACTGCATCTGTTGCTGGTGGATACAGTACAAGAGTACAGACAACAACAGCAGCCAGAACCCAACAGCAGGCAATCATGAACTTGAATCCCTTCTTAATGATATCGTAGTGTTTGTGTGGTTTCAAAGCTGACAGTGCACGGTCAACACTGATGGCAGCAAGGTGAAAGACTGAGCAACTGCCGGCTAGAGGTGCTGCAATCACGAAAATCATGTCAATTTCACGATTACATTGGTGAGAAAAGGTTTTCAACGATATTGATGCTGCAAATAATGGCTGTGCAACCATCGTCACCAACAAATCTGCTACTGCTAAACTGAGGAGAAGAAAGTTGGAAGGTTTTTGCCGAAGTCGAGGTGTGTTCAAAACAGCCAAGATAATGAGAATGTTACCAAATGTTCCAACAATAGTAAGAAGGATGTTGATAATAACGAGGACTGTTCCTTGGCCGAGAGGAAGATCGCATTGTAGTTCTAGTGCCATTGGTATAGATATTCTCTCCTAATGGTGTAAAATACTTATCTTTCAAAAGAAATTATAGCTGAGTTGTATGAGACAAAACGAACTAGAATTATCTATTCTTTGTTCATCAATATGTTGATGTGATGTGATTGGTTCTTCAATTCGTCAGCTATCAATTGAATTGATGATAAATGGAATAGCTTCAGTAAGGACCTACGTGTGTCATGTGCCATTGTTATCGGTCGACATATCGCCGGATATTTCTAACAATGACATACTGCCACGTCTTCACGTATCGGTTCTTTGTGTATAAGTCGTATGGTAGAGCGGCACGACCATCAATGTGGGATAAAAGATATAACTAAAGAAGAAAAAGAGGTTATTGATTGGCATCCGGGTACGTGCATGCGTGCCCAGCTGTAGTAGAGCAATGGAAATACAATGCTGTGATATGAGACAAAGGCAACTGAAACACGTAACCTCGTACTGAAGCCGGACAATGGGTCGTCCTACTAACTGAGGGGCTAGACAATTTGCCAGCCAATCAAATGACTCAAATATGACAATATAGGAGAACGGACTTTAAGTTGGGCTTGTTTTCATTGACATGGAGTTTGTCAATGATCCATATGAACAGAATTACACGTATTCATTTGACGAGAGCTCAACAATAACAATGGTGATACACCAAGAATGTGATCTTCCTCTCGGCCAAGGAACAGTCCTCGTTATTATCAACATCCTTCTTACTATTGTTGGAACATTTGGTAACATTCTCATTATCTTGGCTGTTTTGAACACACCCCGACTTCGACAAAAACCTTCCAACTTTCTCCTCCTCAGTTTAGCAGTAGCAGATTTGTTGGTGACGATGGTTGCACAGCCTTTATTTGCAGCATCAATATCGTTGAAAACCTTTTCTCACCAATGTAATCGTCACATTGACTTGATTTACGTGATTGCAGCACCTCTAGCCGGCAGTTGCTCAGTCTTTCACCTTGCTGCCATCAGTATCGACCGTGCACTGTCAGCTTTGAAACCTCACAAACATCGTGATATCATTGAGAAAGGTTTAAAGTACATGTTATGTTCTTGTTGGATAATGGCTGCTGTTGTTGTCTGTATTCTTGTACTGTATCCACCAGCAACAGTTGCAGTGTACATTGCATTACTGTTGTGCCTTGCTGTCATGATTGTCTCATATGGTTTGATATTGTACAAGATCCTGAACAGTAACGTTTTACCTACGGCTGGTTCCAGTGCACGAGATAGAGCCATGGAAAAGCGAGTTTCAGGAACTGTTGCAATCATCATCTTGTTGTTTGCTGTTTGCTGGGTACCTCTGATTGGATTTCACCTGTCCCATTCTACCACCACCGTGACGGAGATGACATACTGGTGGATACGTACTCTGTACTTGGCCAACTCTTCCATGAACTTCATCGTGTACAGTTTGAAAATTAAACAATTCCGTGCCGCATATTGTAAAATTATCAACAGAAACATGCGAAAGTTGTGCCTAATGCTTCCTGAGAAATGCCGTTGTTGCATTCCTACTTTTGACTTTAGGAGTGACTTTACCAGTACACAAAATACTCCTGTCTCGCCAACATCTACTGCAGTAACTACGGCGTTGACTATCGTACCGAGAGATGACCTAAACATCAGTAGACCGAGAAGCAAAGCCGTTGAGTACTAGCGACAAGAAACGTTTATATCCAGGAAGCTGTTTGACTGTGGTATCATAACACACGTTGTGCTATTTGCACTGGGAAGAAAGACGGTTTGTAAATAAGGACAACAAACATGACAATTAAACTGATTTGAAACTTAATTTAGTCAACATTCCACCGATTAATTAATAATAGTCGATATATGTCGATGTAAGGTTGGAGTTTTTGAAAGCCAATTAGGCTACAATGTTTAATCAAATTTTCAAAAATGCAAACTATAAACATAATTGAAAACATTGAACGAAAGATATGGAAGACTAGAATTGAATGAGTAATTTGCATTTCCGGCGTCACTTCACTGAGACAACTATTCGTGCTTTCAGTTGCCGCAATATTGTCTTCATTGTGACATCCGCCTTCGGTTTCGTTATCTGAAGCATTAACGAAACATCCCTAAGACATGTTTTTTTTATTGGTACCGGGATGACTAACTTGGAGGGCTTTTGTCGCCAGTTTTGTAACTTTACATGAATATCGTTTTTCACTCATTTTATTTAACAGAAGCGTTAAAACCGATTTGCTTTAGATGAATAATAACCGGTTAAATTGCTTGAACGTTTTCTGGTGCGTCTGGTACAGCGGGTATCACCATTGTTAACAAAGTTTTCTTTGCTCGCTGTAGTTCAAATAGCTATGTAGTTTGTACGCTTTAAGGTTAGTTCATTGAAAGTCTTAGAACAGCGCACATTAAACTTGGTATTCTCACGAGATCAAAGAATACCGATTCGTTATTGTCTTTGAAGTGTTTAGCTCTAGAGATGATAGACATTTATTATACTAGCCTTAGCGTTTTTCCTGTGGCTAGTTTGTTTATTATATTGAAATAAGCGACTGAAACCAAGCTTTCAGCTTCATCAATAGACTTTTATCCTTTCAGTTAACAAAGGAAATGTCACTAGCTTTGAATATCAAACTATTACAGGACATATGTATTTCATTTATGGTTTTGAAGTAAACAAACGCCCTAAGAAACGATTGATCTATAATAAAATTAGTTACTGTCGATTTTTTAAAAAAGCCGGGGTTTTTTTTAAGAGTGAAAAGAAAATGTGTTGAATAGGATTGAAACGACTCGTAGCAGTTTTAGAAAACGTTGAATACTGAATAGTGCATTCCAATACCAAAGAGCATTGTGGGTCTCATTACTTTGAAATGTAAAAAGTAAATATACCGCGATATTTACTCCCCATAACTAGCTCGTATATTGTTTTGAATAGAATGCACTAAGAATAAAATAACGAATTACTATTTATTTTATTTTAAACTATAACACAAAATGCACTTTGGTCTTGCAATGCACTATTCAGTATGCAGTGTTCAGTATTCTAAGTTTTTTGAAATAGCTGTATATTAAACAATGTGAATAGATCAAAAACACTATATCAATGAAATAAAATAAAATCACCAAAGACATGTAATGTTGTGATAAGATAGAGCCGTTTTTATTCACTTTCTTTCATGGGTTAATGAAAACCACTCTATTGTTTCCTCTTATATTTTTGATGTTTTCTGTTAGTAACTATTTTGTTATAGGTTATTTTAGTGGTTTCGTACTATTTAACAAAAATACAGTTCCATCTTAATTTTGTGAATGTTATTGTTCAAACATTTCTATAAACTTTATTAATATAATGTGCATGAAAGATTAAACTTTTTTTACAATTGCATTTATTAAAACATCTCTAGTTTCTTGATATTATAAATGTAATGCAAATGATGCTACTAGTGCTAAATGATCAGATGACAAGATCGGTGATGGTAATCCTCCATGTAGTGCAAGCTCCTCTTCAGACAATAATCCCAAACTACCTGTTAGTTCCATAACACCATGCCGCTGTCTACATGTACGACACATCTCATCTCGTCCTGGTGAGGCGAATATATAGTCCACCGTGGAACTTGGTTCACTACCGTGATATGTCGTCACCTCTCTGTTGTTGTCTCTAAAGAGATGTCTATAAACACTCCAGAAATAGAGTCTATGGCGAATGAATGTACAGCCAGGATCATATTGAATAGGTTTTGGTAGTTCCTGGGGATTTCCAGCATGTTTTGATTCACTATGTTTACTGGATGTACATGCAGATGTATTCAACCGAGACGTTTCTTGTACATGATGAGTTGAAGCACAAGATGTCCTACCACTAGTCAGTTCACTATGTTTACTGGATGTACCTCCCTCTGGATGCCAACAAGACATCTCTTGTCCATGATCAGTTGAAGCACAAGATGCCCTACTACTAGTCAGTTCACTATGTTTACTGGCTGTTCCTCCCTCTGCATGCCAAAGAGAGATGTCTTGTACATGATGAGTTGAAGCACATGTTGTCCTACCACTAGTTGATTCACTATGTCTACTGGATGTACCTGCCGTAGCATGCAACCGAGACATGTCTTGTCCGTGATCAGTTGAAGCACAAGAAGCCCTACTACTAGTCAGAGCTGGCCATTCTACATCATCGTTATTCTTCAAGCCACCATCTTTACCATCGACTGTTTGTCTATTTGTTGTCTGTGTGTTATCCCATGTACTTGTATTTGTTAAACACATTTCCTGTGGTATTATATTTCTTTTTAACAAATCGCCTGCATTGTATCGATGATGCCTATGTACTTGATTCTGACCTGATAAATCTTTCTTACTCAGATTGTTGTAGTTTAATGTTCCTGTTGAGATAAAATGGTACAGAGGACAGAATGGCGTTGTGTTGAAATCTCCACAAAGAACAACAGGAATTTTCTGGATTTTGTTTGTTGATTGTTTTGTTGTTTTATCAACAATGAATTCTTTTTTCAGTTTGTCAATCTCGGCAAATAATGATGCTAGCTGTAACAATTTGATATCCCCTCTATTCCTATTGAACAGTAAATGAGTATTTGCTACACATAATGCAGTATTGTTACAAGTCCTGCCGCCCTTGTATTTTGGATGAAACAATGCAAGTATTGCTATATTATCTCTATCCATGACTGCTACATTGTCCATTCTGTAGTCAAGGTAACGCACTGTGACATGTGTAAACTTGTCATTTCTGTAGAAAATAGCACAGCCATCAACTTTGTCTCCTGTTCGTTTCTTGTACAGACCATGATATCCTGTAAAATAAATTAGGACCTTGATTTACCTTATTGTACAATAAATCTATCACGTAATTTGTGTACATTACCATACTTATCAAAGGCAAGGTTTTATTGTATGACACAAACAAACATGAGAGCTAAATGGCATTATGATTTTCAATCAAAAGTAGCAAGTCATAAACTAAGACATGTCAATCACCAGAGAAAGTCCAATATATCTACTGTTAGTGCCATTTTTACAAACATTTGTTCAAGCCTTCACTATTGTATTGTGTGATTATAGTCTAGGAGGAGATCCCCCCCCCCAAAAAAAAAATTGTCACGTAGCAACCCCACTATATACACAAAAGGTTTGACTTCAGTTTTTGGTAGCCTGTTACCCATAGTACAATTTCCTACTGGTCGTACTAAACAACTGTAGGGACCAAGTGTAGTTATGCGACCAAGGGAAAGGGGGTCCTTTGGAATGGCTAAATCTACTATTTTGATGGAAAATGTGACAGTAGAAGATTCATAATTGTCAAGCTACTCAAACTATTGAGCTGATATTTAGTGTTAAATTATCTATCTACTCACCAGCTTTAGTCAGTTCTGGTTGAAACCAGTCAACAAAATGTTGCTCCTGGACTTCTTGAAGACATAGAATCTAGTCAAACACAAATGATGACATTGAGAATTGTGCAAATAAAACAATGGGAAATAGAAAAAATATGAAAAGGGAACTGGTGTACGATTAACAATATTGTTATTTTAAATGTAATGGTGCTTTCAGATTGTATTGGCATGATATGTAATGAGAAAAAAGAAAAGTTTATTATTGTTGAACTACCGTATTTACTCGAATAAGCGCTGCGGCACTTATAACATTTTTCTCGTTCTCACTGTCCCCTTCTTGATCAGAACTATGAGTATTGGGGAGATAACTTAATGGGCGAACAGTGAAATTTAATTACTTTGAACTGAAGAATGTAGGTTTTGATAAAAAATATTTCCAATGCTGTTCTTGGGTAACATTATAGTGTTAAAGTGTGGTGCTTATTCAGGGGAGGCGCTTATTCAGGGGAGGCGCTTATTCAGGGGAGGCACTTATTCAGGGGAGGCGCTTATTCAGGGGAGGCACCTATTCAGGGGAGGCACTTATTCAGGGGAGGTGCTTATTCAGGGGAGGCACTTATTTGAGTATATACGGTAAGTTAAAAGGAAAATAACATGGACGTAAAGGATGGAAGAAAGAATAGAAGATTGTCTTACATCAGCATCGTAATGCAGTATTTCTTTGAGTAAATTCTTCTTTCTATATTCCCATTGTAGCAGCCATTCATCACAGTCATTGTACAACATAGGGTGAGAATTGAGAAGAAAATCAGCCAAAACATTGTATGATATGATTGTAAACTGTACAGTTCTACTGCGGTGCCTTGTGCCATTTTGCCTAGTGAACTGCCATCTTCTCCCAACAGATGCAGTGGTTTTAAATAAAGGTTTATCAGAAGGCTCTGTTTGGTAGTGACTAGTTGACGCTTCTTCCTGTTCAAACACTTTTTGTCTTTTTGCTTCGCCACCTTGTGTGTTTTGTACTGGTTGACTGATGGTTGATGCAGCAGAAACACCTGTAGGAAGAACATGACAATGTAAAAAATTATTTTACTTTGATAAATAGTAATACAAGTTCCTATATTCCTTATATCCGGCTAAGGATTTTAACACCATCGATCGCTCATCATCAAGATTAAATGTAATCTTATATGTAGTAAACAAACTTTAAACTATTTCCGCAATATTTGAGAGTATATCTGTTACATGCATAACCTGAGTAAGCATTACATCTAAAAGCTAATTAAAATATTTTTGTTCTGGACGGATATTATTCGTAGAATATGACGTATAAACGTTGTTACTAAAAGGTGGAATGACCTAAAACCATCTAAAACCACCTACCGGTAAAACCACCAAGAAATAATCCAAAACTAAAATCTAAAATCGTTAAAAACAAGGTCACTAATGAACGAAACACCGAGAATAAGCAGTCGGTCACGCACGCGAAATACGATAATGTTACAAAACGAACACCTCCCCTATAAGATAATTGTCTCCCTGGTCCCCTCGGCTAACTCGAGTTTTGACAGTAATTCACCGAAAAAAACAACAATCAAATCAAATGAAATCTTTTGTGTAGACAAATAAATCTCTCTCTCTGTCTCTCAGCCCCTCTCCTCTTACAAACAGTGGCTTGTTACCGGGCTTGTTACCTTCGGACTTTGTTCGCAAACATGGCTTACCACTCAAGCCTTCCTCTGTGAGTTTGTACAGTTGCATACACGTACGAGAGAAATCAAACAAACTTTTAGCGCGCTATCAATTAACTTGGGCTTATGAAATTGAAGAACAGTCGGGTTCCCTGTGCTTCCGTAGCTGATGATCTCAAATTTCTTGATGTGTCAAAACTTGACTTTATTATGGCCGAGATAATTGCATAAGCCATGTTTGCGAACAAAGTCCGAAGATAACAAGAACAAGCCACTGTTTGTAAGAGGCGAGGGGCTGAGAGACAGAAAGAGAGATTTATTTGTTTACACAAAAGATTTAATTTGATTTGATTGTTTTTTTTTTTTTCCGGTGAATTACTGTCAAAACTCGAGTTAGCCGAGGGGACCAAAGCAAGACAAGTTTCGTTCATTAGTGACCTTGTTAACGATTTTAGATTTTAGATTTTAGTTTTGGATTATTTCTTGGTGGTTGTAGGTGGTTTTAGGTCATTCCATCTTTTAGTAACAACGGACATATAAAATCATTGACAAACCTGGGACACCATCTCTCTTCACTTCATTGTCTTGCTGTTTGGCAACAGACATCGCACATCTATCATTTGCATCAGCTTTCTTTCTAGCATTACCCCAGAATGGGTGTATTACTCTTCTGTCGCTCATTTATACGACATAATTTAAGGTTTCATTTCAAAATTCTTCAAAATCTTGCATCAGTCCCAGAACTGTAGCTGCTAGTCCTTCTCGAATGGGGCAAATCCGCAGGCTCATACCACAGGAAGCCCAATGCAAATCAGAATATTTTTGTTAAGTTTCTATAATTTCTGATAATTTCTAACAATTCACACTAAAACAGACATATATAGCTATGGGAAAAAATACATATATTAAAGATAATCTAGAATCGATCTCTCTCGAAAATCTGATAAAATATACTTTTGTTTCGTGATGTCTGATTGCATGTACTGCAGGCTCAATTGAGGTAGCCCGCTCGTTTTGCTGAAGAGTACTTCGGAGATTTTCTTGAAACCGTCTTCATCATATATCCTAGGAGAATGTTTCATACTAGCACACAGCGAAATCACTGGATGTTCTCTCATCAAGATGAAGTTGAAAACCTACGAAGGAAAGTGAATTTAGAGTACATTGAGAGATTTCAGACAACCAACGGAGAGGTTCAGTGTTTGACTGTTGACGAAGAAAAAATACTAGTCGATTACTATCAGCTTGTATTAGCTGATGTCACTGCTAAATTCCAGCCTCCCATGCCGAATGCAGCTGTAGCTACAGCAATAGCTTACATGAAGCGGTTTTACCTTAAGACATCAGTAATGGATCACCCACCAAGAGAGATGTATTTGGTGTTTCTGTACATGGCGTGCAAAGTTGAAGAATACAACTTATCAGCCGAAAAGTTTGTGTGCATTTTGCCAGCAGATCGAAGAGAAAAGGCTCTAGATTTCATCCTCTCCCATGAACTATTGCTAATGCAGCAGCTAGACTTTCATATGACCATCCACAATGCATATCGGCCGATGGAAGGGTTTATTATAGATATGAAAACAAGGCATTCTATTAACCCTGACTTATGGAGGTCTAAAGCAGAACATTTTCTGTTACTATCATTACAAACTGATGTTTCATTCTATTATCCACCATCGCAGTTAGCACTTGCAGCATTGCATTATGGGTGTGGTAATGATAACGTAGAAAAGTATGTAATGGCAATGGGGAACAGTGATAAAAACAGACAACTTATCAAACAAGTTAAGAAGATCATTAAACTAGTGAGTACACAACAACCTGGTGTTACCAAGGAACAGGTTAAAACAATCGAGCAAAAGCTTAAAGGATGCCGTAACCCTGATAATAATCCTGACGGGAAAGGAGGAAAGAAAAAGAAGAAATTGGATGATTCTGATATCTCTGAAAAGGATGTTGACTTAGATATGGATATAAATTAGCACAGAAAGTGTATTAATATTATCATTAGTACATATTCACTATTGTCATGAACCTTAACAATCAATGGTGCTGACAACGACAGCATCTATTATGGCAGATTTTGTATGACTGAAAAGTTCAGTGACGTGTGTGTGCCTTGCCGCGACCTTGGTGCTTCTAGAATTTTGATTTTGCCATGCTGTGCCTTGACCGTGTTCGTGCAATGAACTTTTCATAGTCATACAAAATCTGCTCTATTACCTTGTTATGTACTTTTGCATAAGTGTATTTTTCATGTTCATAATCTGATGGACAAGAACCAAAAGAAGGAAAATGGATGACATTGAAATAAGAACAGAAAGGTCTTATACTGCTACATTTTATACCTCATATTCCTATGTACAATAAACTTATTTATTGTTTTCACAGAATTAAGTACATTGAGATAACTATTCAACATTTTGTGTAGACAGCTTGGTACATACATAAGAGTGCAAACAATATATCCTTGAAATACAAAACTAAATAGGACAAAATGTTGTGTTACATTAAACAATAGAAAACAATACAATAAGCAAAAATTGTACTATTTAGTATTTCTTGGATGTACTATTTGCACTGTATATAAACATAAATAAACAAAGTCAACAAACTCATAAAACAAACTTTAGCAAGCATTTTTATTTCAATTTACTGGAGTTTAAAAATGTATGAATACAGAACAAGCGTTCCAAGTATGTAACTGTAAAGTACAAAGGTGTTGATAAAAAACTAAAAATAAACATGTCCATTGGGTTTGTTTTTAACAAAGTAATAGTAATAGTAAAACTTCATTCTGGTAGTCATATAGTTAAGTGTTGAAGATACATCAGTTTGTGTAAAGTAACATAGTATTGCCGTCAAGAGCAGGCCTATTAAAACTGTTATAAGAAAATATAACACCATGGCCCAGGTCGATGTCAGAGTTACTTGCACTGTGTCATCTGTAGTTGGGATATCTGTAGAATCTGAAAGGAATATATTGAATAAATAAAAAAAGCTCATGAATCAGACAGGGATTTTAGGTGCATATCTTATTCATACCATGCTCTCAAAATTCCAACCATTTTCATGTACAATGTATGTGTGTTCATATCTATATATTTTTCTATATTTTTTCAAATTATTTTCTTCTTCCCTTCGACATAAATTGCTAATTCAATTCAATATTGCCAGCTGTCCTGGTTAGCCTTTGACTATTTTAAAAGCTGATAGTTACATAGATTTAGTCATAGATATTACTTTTAAGTTGGATATTACTTTTAAAAATAACTTTGTATATGCAAATATTGCACTACCCATAATTAAAGTTTGCATAAAGGAACATACATTGTATTGTTTTCATCATGTTTCTTTACCTTGTACATCATCTGGTTTGTCTTCTACCTCGCCAACGTCTTCCACGTCACCAACGTCAGCTTTCTTCATCTCATCCTCATCTTCAACTACATCTACTGGTTTGTCTTCACTCTGCTCCAATTCTTCCTCTGTTTTACTCTCTGTAACCACTTGCTTTTGTGGCTCCTTTGCTTGTTGTTCTTTCTCTTGTGCTTCTGCAAATTTCTGCATGGCAGCTGGAACAAATTGAAGTAAAAACACATGTTAGTGTTATGAAACATCTTGATAAAATAGTAAAGTTAGAAACATTGTTAGATGTATAATTGCACAAAGATGTTAGTGTGGCGGCAGTGACACTTGGTAGTGAATGTATTGGCAACACTGCAGCAGTTATAGCTGTAGTGTAGTAGCAATGTTACTGCAACAATAATCAAGTTCTAACATGTTATTTATTCTTACTGGTCTTTAGTGCTTACCTTTGTATTGTTGTTTTCCCATCTCTGCATATATCAAAGTGAATAGATCTAGTGTTTGTAGTGTGATGGGATGCTGATCTCCATGACAAGCTTGATGTAGTTTTACTGCCTGGTGGGATGTAATGTAGGCTCAGATCAATAATATCATACAAAAAAGGTGTTGTCTTATCCTATGCATATTTGCTAAACAGTTTAAGCAATCACCATAGCAAGTATTAGGTATTTCTATTCACATAGACATAGACTAGTTATACTGAAAGACAGTAAGCTACTGCCATAAGATACTGACCTTAGCACAGTAGTCTAGAGCCAGCTGTGGACTGCAAACAAACAAACAAGGTTATGTCATTCCATGTAATGTATTGCAAATATGTCATTGTTATGAAGACAAAAGTAATGAACTTTTGTTACACCCATGTTAATATATGCAGCAAAATCTGAAATATGGGCAGCAATAATTGTTATTTGTGATGATACTGTGGTATGCCTGTCATGTGGTATGTATTTCATGCTAACTAGCATTAAAGATGATTCATTTTACCAAGCACATTTATATTTATTTAGCATAATATTAGCATACTTATAGCCAATCTTACTTTTTCTGCTTTAGGCACATGTGAGCTAGTTTTTCATACTCATCTGCCTTCTGTGCTTCATCAGACGTACTTGCTCTTGCAAAATTGAGGTCCTGAAACAACAGGAAACAAAGAAAACAATTAGTAAGATGAATTAGCCTCTATTTCTTTGGCTTATAGTGCCTTCAATCTATTTTTCAATTGATTAGAAAACTCATGAATAATTAATGAGAAATTGACAAAAATCTTCATTTAATCTTACCACACTTAGGTGTTGTATACCCTGATTTGCATAAGTTTTAACTTCCTGATTTACTTTTATCTTGAAAAGTTTGGTAAAATTTGAAAGAGCTACGCTAGATGTGTTGTATTGGTTGTATTTTGTATCCATATTGTATTGGCTTTACAATCACGTGCCTCTGGCTTGTGAGAAATACAACATTGCTGCTCATATTGTGAACATTACATAAATTGAAGCATGAATTTTTCATATACAATCTTACCTGTGAAAAGGTGTCCTCATCTGTGCTGTCATCTGAAGGTTTTCTAAAAGGTATGCCGCCTATAAAGAAGCATACACAATTAACACCATTCTGTAATGTCAGTGCCAAAATATCAAGCACATTATTTTGTTTTTCAATGATAATATCAAATAATGAATATAAACGTAGCTTAATGCATCACCCAGGGGCTACTCAGTGGGGCTGTGAGTGTATCAGGCATATATCTACTCATATATCTCCAAGCCCTCACTGCCCCACTGAGTAGTCCCTGCATTTCCAAGGGTAAGCTTGATGTGACACTGCTTACCCCAAGGTTCAGGTTTTTCATCTCTGTTGATAGTTATCAAGGCTGTTTCATAATATAGCTTCTCTGCTTGCGCAAACTGAATTGCTGTCTCATCTGAGCAATGCAGTTAAGAAAAAAAAATCAGTTTTATAACCCATCGTGTCTGGTTTATGATTTATTCTCATGAAATAATATTAATGAGTTTTATAATAAAGGATACAGTCATCTTGTTCACTGTATATTTCTGCTATCTATGAGATTAAGCAAAGATGTAGTCAGTAAATAATCAAATACAAAAATAATCTGTCAATGAATAGTAAAATTGAAAAACTTCAACAATAGACTTACATAATGCAAGCATTCAGGTAGAGCAGTGAACTGATCTCTTTCTTTCAAACCTTGTAGACAGCAGAGCAGACACTGCAAGGCATGGTTAGGACTACCTTTCCTCTGATGGGAAACATTATACAGAAATACAGAACAAGTATAGTTAAAAAAGTAAGTTTAGTTACAAATATATTTACAAGAGATATCAATCAATGATTTATCAAAGCAACAGTACGTTTTACATACCTTGAATCTAGAAGAGGAAGAAAACGACAAAAAGAAAAGAAAGTTAGTATAATAACTTAATATTAATAATAGTTTAATAACATAAGCTTAATAATCTTATTTAGTTTAACTTATCAATAAATCGAAAATCAAAATTACGAATGATCACATCATTTGATATCACTAAATGTAAATCTGCAACAAAATATAATTGAGAATACATCATAACAAACGAAATAAAGTAGAGAAACAAAATAACAAATTGTTTACCTGACACCTTTTTCGAAAAGCGTCAGCCGGTCTTTGTTAGATAGTTGCTGGGCAAAAATAGCAAGACAATCAAGCTCTGCATCATCCTGAGCCTTTTCTTCGCTACCTTGTTCGTCTTTCTCAGGTTGTTCGTCCATTCCCGTTGGCTCTAATCGAGGTTTGTCTTCGCCGACATCATCACTTTCAACTGTTTCGCTATCTTTGTCGTCATCCATGTTTGTAAATAAAAATCACTGTTTTGCAAGACTAGAAAAGTTCAAATTGTTTTAAAAAGATTCCGAAGGCCAAATATTAATATATAAAACTTATTTTTCTGCTTTGATGTCCATTATTTGCCAAAAATCGACCAAAAAAATCTGGAAACCAACATCGCTATGGACGCCAAGGCATTTTCTTGTTGTTGTCCTGAATGAACGAGAGAGCCTGGTAACACAGGTAGCCCAATCTCAATTGTTTTCTTATAATGTTGTTTTTTTTTGTGTGTAAAACGTTCAAATAAATCTTGAATAGAGAATATTGAATAATTTCACGTTTTTTTTGTTATCCTATAAAAATGAGTTGAGTTAACTAGCTTTTCAAAGATTTTGATATTTTTACAATTGGGCCGGGTTTCCTGTGTAAGACCCATAGTACCTTGCAGGCAGGAGAAGCGAAACGCGCAATCAACGAAAAGCAAAATGGAAGAACAACCACTCATCGAACTAACTGGAGTGCAAGTCCAAGAAACAGACCGAAAAACACTATCCCATGAAGATAGTTCATTCTTGTGTCTATTTTCTGAGCGTGATGTTCACACTACATTTGGTAAAGTTCATGTATCTGTGCAGGGCAAAGAGGGCAAGCCAGCCATCGTCACTCTTCATGATATAGGACAGAATCATACTTCGGCTTTCTTGGGCTTCTTTAACTTTGTGGAAGTACAGCCACTGTTAGAGCACTTTTGTATCTATCATATCGATGCACCAGGACAAGAAGACCATAATACTTCCTTTCCAGAAAACTACGTGTATCCAACGATGGACGAGATGGCGAGTCGTGTTGTTAGCGAAGTAGTCGAGCAAATGTCTATCAAGTCGTTTATCGGTATCGGTATTGGTGCTGGTGCTAATGTCCTGTGTAGATACGGCATGCTTTTTCCAGATCAAGTTGATGCTTTGATGTTGGTTAACTTGGTAACGTCAAAGTCAGGATGGATTGAATGGGGTTACGAGAAGGTAAAATATTGTTGATACAGCCCACCTTATTTGCACCCGTACAGCAACTGTCATCACATTTCTTTTTGTCAAGCCTAGCTATCAACACACTGTGAGAACGCCCCTCAAACAGGGAATTATTTTTTCTTTCTATTAGTCAAACTGAGAAAGTACATTTCGAGATATCGGCATTTTACAGGCATGTAATATAATGAAGTTTTATGTTTGTGGGTTAAGTGTTTATCAAGTTAATGGCCATTGAATCCAAGTCTTTGGTTTCAAGTCATTATCATGGCGTATTTGCTAACTAATTGTTCAATACATGAAAGAAAACCCACATTGCTCATTAGAATT
Organism: Metridium senile; assembly: GCA_949775045.1. Classification (NCBI taxonomy): domain Eukaryota; kingdom Metazoa; phylum Cnidaria; class Anthozoa; order Actiniaria; family Metridiidae; genus Metridium; species Metridium senile. The sequence goes on along the minus strand of OX459098.1, from coordinate 22,415,663 downwards.
ACCTTTTTTCCACACATTATTTACACACGAAATGACAGAACTTTCGTTTCAAAACGAACCTTTAACAAATGAAGACATAAACATTTAAAATTGATTAGCATCAAGATAAAAACATTTAAGAAATGTTGTGATTGTATTGAGATATCAATGGATAGTCTCCCCAGGAAAAACAGGAACTAAGGACAGACTTCCTAATTTAAAAAAAATAAATATTATGGGCTTATCAGACTGATAGAAATGTGCTTCCAATCAGCTAGTAGCAAAAGAAAACAAAAGGTTTTCTTAGTCAGTGGCAATGAATTTATTGCAAACTATTTCAAAAACTCCAATTAAGCCGAGATCAGCTTAATCTTATGTCGTTCTTAATGGTTCCAGGGATATTTCCTTTGTAGAAGACCGATTAAATAGATATTGCGAATGATTCATTTTTTTGTTGTATATTTAATTTGAAGTTTTGTGTCGTCAATGTTTAATCTTGTAGACAGTGTAATTTTATATACACCTACTTGCTATAAGGTTGTCATACAAAATATAACATTTGTCACAAAGAAAATAGAACATTTGTGATTTAGTGCGAAAGGAATTAATTAAAAGACAAAAGACAGAGTTCAGCTTGAGTGATCTTCTTTTGTCTTTTAATCAATTCCTATCATACTAAATCCTAATGTTCTATTTTCTTTATAACAAATGTATATTTTTGTATGACAACCTTACTGCAAGTAGGTGTAACCAATATAAGACACAGAGGGAGCTACGCACATTGTTGTAGTGTTTGCAAAACAGCATGTCTATGTACATAACTTAAAAAGGGAGTAACTCGAAACCATGTAGCTTGAGAAAAACCATTGCAAAGACACTTTGAATTATTCAATAGAATTGCTTTATTTGTTATCAATGTATTTTTGTGTAACAAAGTTGTTTGTTTCTTATCAGGTGTGCGTGCGTCAGCTTCACAGCAAAGGACTGACATCATTTGTGGAGGATTTCCTTCTTTGGCATCATTTTGGCGACAAGACAAAGATTGAGAACATGGACCTTGCTCTGGCCTACAAAGAAAGCCTCAGATCCCTGCTGAATCCAAGAAATCTTGGCTTATTTCTTGACTCATACATCAAACGCAATGTCATTGATTTAATCAGACCTGAAGGAACAACAGGTGAAAAGAAAACCTTGAAATGTCCAACACTATTACTGACTGGGACGTCGGCACCTTACAGGACTGAAGTAGCTGATGCCAACGGTAAAATGGATCCAACAATGACTGAATACATCAAGATATCTGACTGTGGTGGTATGCCGTTAGAAGAACAACCACACAAGGTTGCTACTGCCATGATCTTGTTCTTACAGGGACAAGGCTTTGGTAAGTCTTCTTAGATCCATGTTAATAACAGTACAGTTTCAAGTCATGTCTTTTTTTATTATCATGAACAATGTCAACATTCAACAAATCAAAATCAGGATGCTGCCTGGGACCAGTTCATTCCCATGGTTACAGTGGATGAAACAAAAGCAAAAAGGCTTTGCTGTCCCATGTAACAATCCCAAGTGCCTTTTCAGGTCATAACTTGTCCCAGGCTGCATCTCTGTAACTGCAATTATGCCTTTGTGAATAAATTTTAATAGTGGTATACAAGTTAAAAATACCAATTGTCATTGTTGTTTGTTAAGCAAAAAGAAATGTCAGAAAGAGAATGCCTTTAGGTCAATTAATTTTTTTTTCTCTATCCCTGTAAGAAAATTTTAACATGAAATAACAGTACTATATTGGTTATATTTGTAATAATAATTGTTATTGTAAGAAGAAACTGTAATAGTTGTAAACAATACATATATATTTCAATAACAATAAAGTTCTATATTTAAAATAGTTATGTAAAACACACAAATTACTAAGGAAATCAATAAACATATTAAAAAGATCAATCAATTCAGCCATCCTCTAGATAAAAATAGAGAAATTAATTAAAAAGACAACATTATAGATATGTTTTCTAACATATATTGTTGTTCTTTAGTTCAAAGGTTGAGAACAAGTTCAGCACTGTCGCTTAGCAAGTTACGATCTAACTCATCCTCTGCAAGTACATCATCCAGTTTAACTGCCTCATCTACAACAAGTCTACCCAAGGAACCACAGGCTTGCTAAACGACAACAATATTAATGACAAGAATGAACAACTCATCAAGTTATTAATGACAAGAATGAACAACTCATCAAGTTATTACCACCGATTTCATTGCTCATTAGTCACCCGACAGAGCTAGTGAAGTGAGTTGGTTATTATCTTCTGTCAATCAAACACAAGTCAAACAAGTGAACCACAATTCAATGAAAAAACATGTTTTCTGGGCCTAAAATATATTTTAGGTATCAGACCGTTCAAACTAAATGAAAATTGGTAGATTTGGCTCAATTTTCTATTTAAAATAACATTTCTACCTGTTTTATGTTTACATCGACCGTTGTTTACAGTTCACGTAATTAGTTGTTTAGACAAATTGTGTTTGATTGATGGAAGAGTATCGCCATCTCTTTGTTTCCCAAATTTTTGGTCTGAAGGTGCATAGCAATAACACCGGTGGTAATAACAAGAATGAACAACTCATCAAGACAGTCATTACACCTGTTTATATTGGTGACATTTTATATTAGATCCATCAAGAATGTGATTGTGTCAATGTTGCTAAGTAAACAAGCAGAGTAGCAATGTAATTGATCAACTTTCTCTCACATTTCAATCAAAATGGCTTTCTTAGATATACTAAGTTTTAGGCTTGTTTATTCCATATTGTGTTGAAGTATGGACATAAAACCATTTTTAACTCATTCAACTACTTCCTAAAGAGTTAAGGATTGACAAAACCTTGAAGATTTGTTTTCATCCTGAGACAGTTCTAGTACCTTTAGGGTAGTTTATACAGTGCATGTAACAGATGTCTTTTACTTCCTTGTTTGTTTATCCATTTAAGACCATGTGATACAACCCTTGTCAGAGATTCTTTCACATGTAGATGTTATAACATACAGATATGTGAGAAGAATACCATATGCCCTTGACGGGAATTGATGTTATAACATGTACATTATAAAAAAACGTTCTCAAGGGAATGCCACATAGTCTGAAATGGGTGATTTACATACAGTGGTAAATATTTCTGGTGCTGACAGTTATTTGTGATGTGTTGCAATTGTCTGATTTCTATTATTAAAATTCCTCTGTTGTGTGATCCAATCAGGTTGTCTGTGGTGATCACATGTAAATCAGTTTGTTAGGTATTATTAATATGAGAATGTGACTCTAAATTACATTGTTATTCAGCTTGTCTTTTAATTTCATCTTGTTGATCAGGATTGAGGCGGAATGTATATTTTAATTATTTTATTTATATCTGATTACCTAATTCACTTTTTGACTAGGGACTGTTAGGGGAAGGGTGGGGGGTTGCCTATTATATACTTTGTTATACAACATGTATGATATTTGTCTTGGAATAGAACTAAGAGCAGTTTTTGTACTTTATACAATATGAGTGGTCGATCTGTATGAGATATACAGTATATCTCATACAGATCGGACACGAATATTGTATAGTACTTATGAAACTCCAACATTAGTTCTTTAATATTTTACTAAACTTGTCAAGATAAAAGTAAATCTGGCTGAGAAAATTCAAGTTAAAACTTATGCAAATCAGGACGAATCTAGTGTATCGGATATACAACCTCCGTCACGGACGTGAATTCTTTTGTCAATTGCTCATTAATTATTCATGAATTTTTTAAGTAGTTGTACAACCATACAGAGACTACCATGGTGACTCATTGGTATGCTACACCTTACAAACACTTCTCTCATACACAATGCTGTTTCCATCAGCAGACCAAGTACTTTCTACAAACGATTATCTGTGGATATTCATGAGTAATTATTTGATGATTTTTTGTGAGTCTGATCCACAAATAGACTTTGATTTTGCACTAGTTCTACAAATGTACTAATAGCTTTATAGGTGAACATTAGTTAGATAATTAATTAGTTCAATTAGAGTATTCATGTTTGCAATGTTACCAATAAAGTTATATTATATACTCCATAACTCACTGTTATTAAACATAACTCTATCATCGGCCATTTACCCATGGGAGAGTCGTGATTATTGGTCATTTCTTAGCATTTTGCATGGGCTATAACACACGAATAATCGTCATTTTGGGTCATTTTGCATGGGCTATAACACACCAATAATCGTCATTTTTGCGCATTTTGCAAAGGCTATAACATCAAAAATCGTCATTTTGCGCCATTTTTGCGCATACACCTACTTGCAGTAAGGTTGTCATATAAAATAGAACATTTGTCACAAAGAAAATAGAACATTTGTGATTTAGTGCGGAATTAATTAAAAGACAAAAGATAGAGTTTAGCTTGAGTGATCTTTTGTCTTTTAATCAATTCCTATCGTACTAAATTCTAATGTTCTATTTTCTTTTTAAAAAACTCATTAATAATTCATGATCATTTTGTCCAATCCGATGCTCCTCTCTGGTCACGAGGAAAGCATTGTATATCGCATAATCTACGGCTGAAACGCGGAGGGATTTGAATGCGGCCCAGGGGAATGATGATGTACAATAGAAGAGCAATGGAATGCAAATGAACATGAAGCATTATATAATGGCACATGTGTCATTATATAATGCTTCATGTCCATATTTCAGATATTACCCTTCCCCCCAATCTCTACTGACGAGTGAACATCAGACTTAGAATTAATTTACTTTTAGATTTTTGGCAAAAAAAAATACTTTGATCATGAGTGCCAATGCCAGGATTCGAACCGAGATCTTCTGCTTGGTTGTATCCGAGCTTTAAGCCATTATGCCACTGAGGCAATCGATGAAAAGTTTGCAACGAAAAGTCATCAAGTTCATTAGCATTCAAGTTGGTTAGCATTCCTCTATTATTAGTGTAGATCAATTCCCAAATGCAAACAACCTTCCGTTTTCTTTTGTTTCATCGATATTGGACAAAATGGTCATGAATTACTAATGAGTTTTTTAAGCCGTTCAATAAACTCGCAGAACGTGTTTTATCAGGTTTAAAATCCCTTGGGCTTCGCCCTCGGGATTTTAAACCTGATAAAACACTCCTGCTCGTTTATTAAACTATACATAACAAATGTATATTTTTGTATGACAACCTTACTGTAAGTAGGTGTATTAAATTTTGCAAAGGCCAAAACCCATCAAAAATCGTCATTTTTGCGCATTTTGCAAAGGCTATATATAACACATCAAAAATCGTCATTTTGCGCCATTTTTGCGCATATCAAATTTTGCAAGGCCATAACCCATCAAGAATCGTCATTTTGCGTCATTTTTGCGCATCTTGCAAAGGCTATAACCCATTAAAAATCGTCATTTTTGCGCATTTTGCAAAGGCTATAACACATCAAAATCGTCATTTTGCGCCATTTTTGCACATATTAAATGTTGCAAAGGCCATAACCCATCAAAAATCGTAATTTTGCGTAATTTTTGCGCATTTTGCAAAGGCTATAACACATCAAAATCGTCATTTTGCGCCATTTTTGCACATATTAAATGTTGCAAAGGCCATAACCCATCAAAAATCGTAATTTTGCGTAATTTTTGCGCATTTTGCAAAGGCTATAACACATAAAAAAAAACGTCGTTTTGCGTCATTTTTGAGCATTTTGCATGAGACGTATCTCTAAAGAGAAACAAAAGAAATCTCTTCACGGATCCGCTCGAACCCTTCCAGATTTTTGCACGAATTAAACTTCCAACTGTTTATAAAACCTGCTTTAACCAGTTTGGATTTTAACGCTTTTAATATAATGCTAAATAACTGGTGAGCCTTTATTACCACCATGGCGCAAGTGAGTAGGGTCTGGGTAAGAGAATGCATCCGGGTTTCCTCCATTCGAACACAAAGGTCAAACGACTACGCATGCGTGGCAAAATTTTCACAGCCGTCAATTTGGGTAACTACTTGGTGTAGGCAGTCACATAATGGTTATTAAATATTATATAGGGTTAAGAAATATTTGTCATCTGTTGTAATGACAGCAATTTACCACCGATGTTTGCTATATGCACACAGAGTTTGTGGAGTGAGTGTGTGATTCTATATTTTTTCATAATAACCATTGCATACACTAAGTAGTTACTTTGCCATTGTAAACATTGCGAATTTCGGACTACAGTGTTTGAAGTCGATTTATAAGAAATTCCCTGAATATATAAGCTTGAAGTTTGTGTACATAACCTTTGTAATATTGTAAAGCTACCATGAGTCTACAGTTTTGTATTGTTGTTTATATTTTGAGAAAAAAGCGATGAAAGTCGTACACTCCATCGTTTTTTATATAGAGTCCGTACGAATGTCTGAGATAATTTTACTTGTTTTTTTTTCGCGCATGCGTAGTCGTTTGCTCAACATGTGAGCAGTGTTGTACACTATTTTAGTCAAGTAAGGATAATGGTTGTGTCCAATATTTAAACACCATCCACTAGAGTAGGCAGATTTTGTAAGGACGCGTATCTCCACGTTAAACAATGATTTATTTTTATATATATTTCATGTTCCTCTCTGTGTCTAAAACATTTTCTTTGAATATAGTCTCCAAAAGATTAAGATTAGTTACCGAAAGTTCGTTTATTTACACAACGTACACGATCATTAATTAAAGCAGTATCTCCAAAGAAAGGTACTCTATGTTTTAAGAATTGAAAATCGAACAATCGTCCTTTTGATTACCCGTAAGACGCAATTACATGCACTTATCTAATTATTTACAATAGTCCCCGTCACGGGTCCCTGATCCATCTCCAAAGGTAGCCGAGCCTCTGCGTCGAAGCCGAGACGAACGTTAGCTTGCAATGGTAAAGACCTCAGTTTAACACCTTGCCGGACAATTTTCATTTCACTTTTTCATTTCTACTGTGAAGGGGACTATTTGGTGTAAGACGTCCACTGTACAATATATTTAGGACCTCAATCCTTTGCCGAGATACAAGAGGAGGTATTGGTGGTTAGTAGCTCAGTGGTCAAGTTCCGCCGTATTTCAGTTAGATGATGGTTTGATTCCCGCTTACAATAATACATATTTACATTATATATTCATCATCGCCATTATCAACAGTTGTAGTTTGCAATGCCGCAAGATCTATGAGGAACTGGATGTTTTCTCTCTTGTAATTCTATAGATTCCTCTTGATGAGAAACCAACCACAAAAGATTTTTTCTCTGAACCCGACCTTATTCTTTTTGTCAGTGGTCTGCACAAGGCCCCATGGAGCATACAGGCTCTTTCCTTTATGACTTTATTGAAGCCACCGTTGCGAAAAGCATGCAAAATGGGATTACAAAACGAGTTTACACTTAGACATATCAAAGGAAACCCATTCAAGAAGAAATATCCTAAAGAGCTAGTTCCGTAAATCCTTGAATCTCTGAAAACAAGAGCAACTATACCAAGCATCATTACAGGAAAGAAAAAGAAGAACATGTTCGTAAAAAACAACAATGCTATTCTTTTAGCGAGTCTAGCTTCTCGCTTTACACCAACACTTCGACCTGTGCGTCTTGCAGCGATGTAAATGTGGATATAACATAGAAAGCTTATCAAGTACAAAAATAAAGCCAATAGCCCTATTGCCATGGTAAAGGCAAAGATATGGAAATGATACGAATTTAGACCAATTGGGATACAAAATATACTAAATCGGTAGAGGTTATAGTACATGGCATAACTGGTGAGAAAAATAGCAAAAACCCAACTCAGAATCACCAAAATAACAGCCATACGCCCACTGATTCTTATATCTGGTTGTAAACTGTACACAATGACAAAATATCTCTCAAGGGTTAAAAATAACATGGTAAAGATAGACCCTGACTGACCGAGCATCCACAGAAAACCTATCTTCCAGCAGTTTAAAGTTAACGCATTATGCAGGTAATTATAGTCAAAACTATCAAGATATGAAGTAATGACGACAATGTATACACCTATTAAAAGATCAGTAAATGCCATACTGCAAACTAACAACATTGATATGTTTTTGCGCAGACTTTTAGACGTTAAAATGGTAAGAACAATTACAACGTTAAAGACAACAGTCAAAATACCTAACATGCATTGTGAATTGATACCAATTAAGGTTTTAGCCCAACACTTATTTTGAACGTTTACTGTATTACTACTGTACAAAGCTCGCAAACATTTACGCATGTTGGGTTCGCAACGAAATCGAAATAAGGTGTTGTTAAGCATTTTTACAAAATAGGACTGATAGTTCAGTGGCCAGTAATATAAGTCACACCCCCTATTGGATACATATAGTAGTCTACTGAACAAGAATGTAGCATTACTTCTAAACAATAAGCAATCTCGACATTCTGTTGAATATGTCCACCCAATGATTTGTGTGAGCGTACGCAGTTCAAAGAGCTCCCTGTCTGGTTTCCAGTGTGAGATACCCGTTGCGTCGATGGTCGACAGTGATGGCAATAGACCCGATAGGTTACCAGAGAACCTCGTTAATGGATTCATTGTCAGGTTGCTAAAAAAGATAACAATAAACTTAAAGATGGTTCAATTACACCCACATGAAAATATTATTTACTTACAGAACAGCTAGATGGTGAAGACCATGGAAGGCACTGTAATACAACACTCTTATCTTGTTGTGAGTCAAGGACCTGAAGAAGTACACAAAAAGTTATCGCTTTATTCAATATTTTATATCTTTTGAAGCAGTAAAGTCAAACACCCAACAATCCGGGTTATACAATGATATGCGCACGCCCCGCCGTGATTCAGTGCATGTGTTGGCCGTGACTAGGGCGGACATGTAGGGGATACTCTCGACGAAAAGTACAGTCACGTTTGCATGGAAAAAGGTAAGAACAAATTTTAAAATGTTATATCCATTGCAGTCGACTGGCATGGACCTCTCCTGTCGGGAAACTATAAACACGAATTTTCCACGGCATGGCCGGTAAATTAGCGATTGTACCCAAGGCGGTGGTCGCTCAAAGCTCAACGTTTCTGGTACGCGTTGCCAAGAAACTAATAGCAGTTTGGAATTACTCAACTAATATTTAATCAAACGACTATTTATAAACTAAACTATATTGAGTACATTCTACTCAATGGCACATTCTACATTTATGTTTACTCTTAATAATGAGTTTAATTTACTCACTATTAAGTGTCATCCTGAATGCATGATTTACTCAATATAGTGAGGTGTATCTACTCGGCCGTTTTTGCAGTGTAGGGTTAACATGCCCAACCCTTCTATCTATATTAGTTTTATCCCTACCTTTCTGTTATCATGTTTATGTCTGTTCGTCCAATATTTTAAATACTGAATAACGGCGGTGCGTGCGCATCTCATGTTAACCCTATGTACTACAAATAATTTGATAGAACTACCATCAAACTTCAACTTCCTAAGGAAAGTCTCGTTTAATTTTGTAAGGCATTACATTTTCTTTTATTAAGTTAGATGACACACATCCAAACAATTTGATTGAATTCTCTTAATTGAGTTCCGCAAATAAGTGTTGGCAAAGAAATAACCAATCTAATCAAAATCGCATCACTTACAGTCTACACAGGTTTGTCAAGCCAGAGAAAGATCCTCTTGTGATGATTGTGATTTTGTTGAATGAGAGATCTCTAAAAGAACAATACTGTAAGATTGGGATAAGGAAGATGTCACATCCTCATTCAAGAAACCTCAACACCATTCATGATTGAAAGGAGGACAGCTGCATAAAAACTTATACAGGCGCTTGTCTTTCTCATGTAGACAAATTGCTTTTGAATAAAAAGAAAGATATTTTCAAAAAGACAGACCGAAAGGGAATCCAAGTTTCAAAAAGGACGGAAAAGTTGATAACACTGAAATTTCAAAAATTAAAATGATCAGAAAAATATCTAGCTTTCAACAAAGAAATGTTTATAAGACAGGGAGGATTAGAGGAAAAGATCGAAAAAAACTTACAATGTTGTGACGTTTTCCTTGCTGTGTATCAAGTCTTGCAGGTGAAACATATGAGTTGTCTTGCAGACCACATTACTGCCTTGATCTTCAAAGATACAGAAACCGGTTTTCTGTGAAGGACAGTTGTAGTCAACACATTGTACTGTAAGAAACAAGAACACAGAGAAAACATGGAGAAAATGGACGCCGAGATGGCGAGATAATCGTGGTTCTAACATTGCTCAATATAGCGCTGTTAACCTTGTCATTGAAAGCTACTTGAATGTTGGCTGCCACATTTTTGACCAATCAGATGAGTGTTACTATTCTTGAGCCAATCAAAATTAGTGTTATATCACGATTGCATCAGAGCAAAAATTCGTTGTAAAACAATCGGGTTTGAAGTAAAAAAAATATATGTCAAATGATTATTTGTAAGTTCTAAATAAGTAGCTTTTTTCTGTTACGTTGTGTAATTTCTAGCTTATTATTGTTTGTAAATTGTAAAATTATATCCTTGATAAATTCAGTTTCGAAGGAACAGCGAAAAAGTTGTTGTTTGCTCCCTGTTCACTTTTCAAAATGGCGTCCAAAATGCCGAGTAAATATTTTCTTGTTGTTAAAAAGCTGATATAAACAAATTACAAAAACACTCGATGCATAACATAAACAGAACAGGTAGTTCTAAAAAAAGATCGTCATTTTTTCTTATTTTGTATGGTCTATAACCCATCAAAAATCGTCGTTCGTCACGCAGTTCACATGTCTATGTTGTATATTTAAAATAAGATAGTAATACCTGACAACGTTTCCATAATTATTTATTCAGTAAGTTGGTATTTTATGTTCTACATTGAAAAATAATAATAACAAAATATAGACTATTTCTGATAAAGAAAAAATATTCAATTTTTGATATGTATACTATAGCTTGAAGTATTTTTATATAACCTATTTTATTCTAACAATTTTAACGCATTCTAACTATCATTCGTATTACGAACGCAACCATTATTCTATGTTGTTGTTTTTCAAATCAATTCGTTTATACACATTTATATAATCTACAATTAGTTATCAGTCTTTGCTCGGCTACCCTGAGTAGTTTTAGGGCCGCAGTTGGATGATGGGAAGGTGATGATCGAGGGAGGTCTGGGGTTGATCTTGTCTTTTCTCTGCCACATTATTAATCTTGACTGTGTGTTTAACGCGAACAACCGCTGACTGTCATCAGTGAAGGCCACACTAGAATGAATCGGCGATAAATATTGGAAGTAAATATATTGGTGATAGTGATCGTCTGTGTAGTTGCTATCTGACGCTAAAATGGTTTGAGCCTTGGTGTAATCAATGATGGTGAATTGTGATCATCTTGGTGTGTGTAGTCTTGAGAAAGACTGTTGGTGTATTAAATGACTGACGTTAAAATGGTTTGAGCCTTGGTGTAATCAATGATGGTGAATTGTGATCATCTGGTTGTGTGTAGTCTTGAGAAAGACTGTTGTTGTAAATGACTGACGTTAAAATGGTTTGAGCCTTGGTGTAATCAATGATGGTGAATTGTGATCATGTGGGTGTGTGTAGTCTTGAGAAAGACTGTTGTTGTTAGTGTCTGATGTTTAAATGGCTTGACTCCAAGTGTAATCAATGATGTTAAATTGTGATCGTCTGGGTGTGTACGATGCTTTGACAAGCCAAAGTATGACGTAATGCAATACTCACGATATGATTGGATAAATGTTCTGTTCTGGCGCTATGTCCCGGATGTGCTGTAGGTCCCAAGTGCTCCATAGTCTAGAAACATGACAATACCATAGTCAGTAATTTTCTATTTGAGTAAACAAGATTGTGATACGTTTCAATTTATCCCCTATAGTTTTATATTCTTTAATGTTGTGCAGTGTTTACCTTACGGCACCGTTGCTAAGGCCCGTTGCTATAACATTGACAGACACTCCTTCCGGCGCAAGGGAGAAATCTACACAGTTGATCACGTGATCACACTTTGCGCTCGCCACAGGCCTGCCGTTCACCGTCCATAGATTCAACGTACTACCCTGGTCGTCATGACAACTACTTTCATCATCGATGATGTCATCTATGTAATAGAAAGAATATCATGAGAAGGGTTAACCTGATCAATCAATTTCTCCTCGCTATGAGAAAGGTTAACCTGATCAATCAATCAATATCTCCTCGTTATGAGAAATTAACCTGATCAATCAATATCTCCTCGTTATGAGAAATTAACCTGATCAATCAATATCTCCTCGTTATGAGAAAGATTAACCTGATCAATCAATCAATATCTCCTCGTTATGAGAAAGATTAACCTGATCAATCAATATCTCCTCGTTATGAGAAATTAACCTGATCAATCAATATCTCCTCGCTATGAGAAAGATTAACCTGATCAATCAATCAATATCTCTTCGTTATGAGAAAGATTAACCTGATCAATCAATATCTCCTCGTTGTTCTTTGAAAAACATTTAGGTCCTAGTTAGTAGCTTAGACTCAACCAGTTTCTTGAAGGTTCGTTTGAAGCAGGCTTTCAAAATGTGTGATGGTTGATGGAGTTTGAAACGTTTATATATGGATCTTGTAAGGGTGTTTAGAGGTTGACCCAATCTTTTGTTTTTCTCGTCTGTGAATGTCAGTTTGTTTATGTAAGTTGAATTTGAAGACCGCACTATGGGCGAACCAGTTTCTATGTTGTTCTTTCAAGGCTGTTGCGCTCTAAAATCTGCTCATTATTCATTTCATAAGCCATATCGAACTGTTGGTTTTCATCGTTATCATGTATCTGATGTAACTAGAAGGTTTTATTTATGTGTTAATAATATTTAAACGAAGAAAAATTTTCTCTCCATTTTCAAAATTTTTTATTTACGAAAAATATTTCGTTATGAATTACACATTCGTGGAATTATTACCCGCGCGGGAGTTATAGTGATCTATTTCCCTCCACGTGACGTGCTCTCGACCAATAAGAAAACGAGTTTGAATAGGATATATAATAATGAAAAATTACTAACCTTGATGAGAAACAGTGGCGACATCACCTGATCGACGACTGACTGTCAACGTCTGTACAGCGGTATCATGCTCTAAGGTACGAATATAACTTAACCTGGAACACGAAACTGAACGTGAATACCAAAGAAAAAAGAAAAGCAACTGAAATATGGCCTCGTTCAAACATCGCATCTCACATGTGCCGAATCTAATACAAATGAATTCAAACAATAGGTTTTGCTTATTTGCCTTAGATTCAGCACATGTTAGATGCGACGTTTGAACTAAAAATATCTTAATATTTTATATTTAGTATTTTATCCTATACTAATAGTATACTAATATATGTTTAGTACCAGACACCAAAACCACGCTTACCTAAAGAGATCCCAGATGATAGCTGTACCGTCCCGGCTACCGCTGACCAGTACACTGTACTCATGACATATCTGTAGACACGTGACTGCTTGGCGGTGACCATAGAGACGAACACGTGACCCTTGCAACTCAATCTTACAATCCTATATTTGATAAAAATATGTTTTAAAAGTCTATCCTGTGTCGAGCTACGGTGTAAATTGATACCGTTGTTTTGCCATAAGTAATAGAATACTTCACAAACTTTATTCAGAAGAGTTGGCACTAATATTTTCACAAAAGAAAGTAGGTAAAGCATTCTGGTACTGGTAGTATACAATAGAACAGTTGACACTATTAATTATTTAACAAAAGAAAGTAGGTAAAGCATTCTGGTACTGGTAGTATACACTAGAACAGTTGACACTATTAATTATTTAACACAAGAAAGTAGGTAAAGCATTCTGGTACTGGTAGTATACAATAGAACAGTTGACACTATTAATTATTTAACACAAGAAAGTAGGCAAAGCATTCTGGTACTGGTAGTATACAATAGAACAGTTGACACTATTAATTATTTAACACAAGAAAGTAGGCAAAGCATTCTGGTACTGGTAGTATACAATAGAACAGTTGACACTATTAATTATTTAACAAAAGAAAGTAGGCAAAGCATTCTGGTACTGGTAGTATACACTAGAACAGTTGACACTATTAATTATTTAACACAAGAAAGTAGGCAAAGCATTCTGGTACTGGTAGTATACAATAGAACAGTTGACACTATTAATTATTTAACACAAGAAAGTAGGCAAAGCATTCTGGTACTGGTAGTATACACTAGAACAGTTGACACTATTAATTATTTAACAAAAGAAAGTAGGCAAAGCATTCTGGTACTGGTAGTATACACTAGAACAGTTGACACTATTAATTATTTAACACAAGAAAGTAGGTAAAGCATTCTGGTACTGGTAGTATAACAATAGAACAGTTGACACTATTAATTATTTAACAAAAGAAAGTAGGCAAAGCATTCTGGTACTGGTAGTATACAATAGAACAGTTGACACTATTAATTATTTAACAAAAGAAAGTAGGCAAAGCATTCTGGTGCTGGTAGTATACAATAGAACAGTTGACACTATTAATTATTTAACACAAGAAAGTAGGTAAAGCATTCTGGTACTGGTAGTATACAATAGAACAGTTGACACTTAATTATTTAACACAAGAAAGTAGGCAAAGCATTCTGGTACTGGTAGTATACAATAGAACAGTTGACACTATTAATTATTTAACAAAAGAAAGTAGGCAAAGCATTCTGGTACTGGTAGTATATAATAGAACAGTTGACACTATTAATTATTTAACACAAGAAAGTAGGTAAAGCATTCTGGTTCTGGTAGTATACAATAGAACAGTTGACACTATTAATTATTTAACACAAGAAAGTAGGTAAAGCATTCTGGTACTGGTAGTATACAATAGAACAGTTGACACTATTAATTATTTAACTCAAGAAAGTAGGTAAAGCATTCTGGTACTGGTAGTATACACTAGAACAGTTGACACTATTAATTATTTAACACAAGAAAGTAGGCAAAGCATTCTGGTACTGGTAGTATACACTAGAACAGTTGACACTATTAATTATTTAACAAAAGAAAGTAGGTAAAGCATTCTGGTACTGGTAGTATATAATAGAACAGTTGACACTATTAATTATTTAACAAAAGAAAGTAGGTAAAGCATTCTGGTACTGGTAGTATACAATAGAACAGTTGACACTATTAATTATTTAACACAAGAAAGTAGGCAAAGCATTCTGGTACTGGTAGTATACACTAGAACAGTTGACACTATTAATTATTTAACAAAAGAAAGTAGGTAAAGCATTCTGGTACTGGTAGTATACAATAGAACAGTTGACACTATTAATTATTTAACAAAAGAAAGTAGGTAAAGCATTCTGGTACTGGTAGTATACAATAGAACAGTTGACACTATTAATTATTTAACACAAGAAAGTAGGCAAAGCATTCTGGTACTGGTAGTATATAATAGAACAGTTGACACTATTAATTATTTAACACAAGAAAGTAGGTAAAGCATTCTGGTTCTGGTAGTATACAATAGAACAGTTGACACTATTAATTATTTAACAAAAGAAAGCAGGCAAAGCATTCTGGTACTGGTAGTATACAATAGAACAGTTGACACTATTAATTATTTAACAAAAGAAAGTAGGTAAAGCATTCTGGTACTGGTAGTATACAATAGAACAGTTGACACTATTAATTATTTAACAAAAGAAAGTAGGCAAAGCATTCTGGTACTGGTAGTATACACTAGAACAGTTGACACTATTAATTATTTAACAAAAGAAAGCAGGCAAAGCATTCTGGTACTGGTAGTATACAATAGAACAGTTGACACTATTAATTATTTAACAAAAGAAAGTAGGCAAAGCATTCTGGTACTGGTAGTATACAATAGAACAGTTGACACTATTAATTATTTAACACAAGAAAGTAGGTAAAGCATTCTGGTGCTGGTAGTATACACTAGAACAGTTGACACTATTAATTATTTAACACAAGAAAGTAGGCAAAGCATGCTGGTACTGGTAGTATACAATAGAACAGTTGACACTATTAATTATTTAACACAAGAAAGTAGGCAAAGCATTCTGGTACTGGTAGTATACACTAGAACAGTTGACACTATTAATTATTTAACACAAGAAAGTAGGTAAAGCATGCTGGTACTGGTAGTATACAATAGAACAGTTGACACTATTAATTATTTAACAAAAGAAAGCAGGCAAAGCATTCTGGTACTGGTAGTATACACTAGAACAGTTGACACTATTAATTATTTAACAAAAGAAAGTAGGTAAAGCATTCTGGTACTGGTAGTATACAATAGAACAGTTGACACTATTAATTATTTAACACAAGAAAGTAGGTAAAGCATTCTGGTACTGGTAGTATACACTAGAACAGTTGACACTATTAATTATTTAACAAAAGAAAGTAGGTAAAGCATTCTGGTACTGGTAGTATACAATAGAACAGTTGACACTATTAATTATTTAACACAAGAAAGTAGGTAAAGCATTCTGGTACTGGTAGTATATACTAGAACAGTTGACACTATTAATTATTTAACACAAGAAAGTAGGCAAAGCATTCTGGTACTGGTAGTATATACTAGAACAGTTGACACTATTAATTATTTAACACAAGAAAGTAGGCAAAGCATTCTGGTGCTGGTAGTATAACAATAGAACAGTTGACACTATTAATTATTTAACAAAAGAAAGTAGGTAAAGCATTCTGGTACTGGTAGTATACAATAGAACAGTTGACACTATTAATTATTTAACACAAGAAAGTAGGCAAAGCATTCTGGTACTGGTAGTATACAATAGAACAGTTGACACTATTAATTATTTAACAAAAGAAAGTAGGCAAAGCATTCTGGTACTGGTAGTATATAATAGAACAGTTGACACTATTAATTATTTAACACAAGAAAGTAGGCAAAGCATTCTGGTACTGGTAGTATAACAATAGAACAGTTGACACTATTAATTATTTAACACAAGAAAGTAGGCAAAGCATTCTGGTACTGGTAGTATACAATAGAACAGTTGACACTATTAATTATTTAACTAAAGAAAGTAGGCAAGGCATTCTGGTACTGGTAGTATACACTAGAACAGTTGACACTATTAATTATTTAACACAAGAAAGTAGGTAAAGCATTCTGGTACTGGTATTATATAATAGAACAGTTGACACTATTAATTATTTAACACAAGAAAGTAGGCAAAGCATTCTGGTACTGGTAGTATACAATAGAACAGTTGACACTATTAATTATTTAACAAAAGAAAGTAGGCAAAGCATTCTGGTACTGGTAGTATACAATAGAACAGTTGACACTATTAATTATTTAACACAAGAAAGTAGGTAAAGCATTCTGGTACTGGTAGTATAACAATAGAACAGTTGACACTATTAATTATTTAACACAAGAAAGTAGGCAAAGCATTCTGGTACTGGTAGTATAACAATAGAACAGTTGACACTATTAATTATTTAACACAAGAAAGTAGGTAAAGCATTCTGGTACTGGTAGTATAACAATAGAACAGTTGACACTATTAATTATTTAACAAAAGAAAGTCGGCAAAGCATTCTGGTACTGGTAGTATACACTAGAACAGTTGACACTATTAATTATTTAACAAAAGAAAGTAGGCAAAGCATTCTGGTACTGGTAGTATACAATAGAACAGTTGACACTATTAATTATTTAACAAAAGAAAGTCGGCAAAGCATTCTGGTACTGGTAGTATACAATAGAACAGTTGACACTATTAATTATTTAACACAAGAAAGTAGGCAAAGCATTCTGGTACTGGTAGTATACAATAGAACAGTTGACACTATTAATTATTTAACACAAGAAAGTAGGCAAAGCATTCTGGTACTGGTAGTATACACTAGAACAGTTGACACTATTAATTATTTAACAAAAGAAAGTAGGCAAAGCATTCTGGTACTGGTAGTATACAATAGAACAGTTGACACTATTAATTATTTAACAAAAGAAAGTAGGCAAAGCATTCTGGTACTGGTAGTATACACTAGAACAGTTGACACTATTAATTATTTAACAAAAGAAAGTAGGTAAAGCATTCTGGTACTGGTAGTATAGAACAGTTGACACTATTAATTATTTAACTAAAGAAAGTAGGCAAAGCATTCTGGTACTGGTAGTATACACTAGAACAGTTGACACTATTAATTATTTAACAAAAGAAAGTAGGCAAAGCATTCTGGTACTGGTAGTATATAATAGAACAGTTGACACTATTAATTATTTAACAAAAGAAAGTAGGCAAAGCATTCTGGTACTGGTAGTATACACTAGAACAGTTGACACTATTAATTATTTAACAAAAGAAAGTAGGCAAAGCATTCTGGTACTGGTAGTATACACTAGAACAGTTGACACTATTAATTATTTAACAAAAGAAAGTAGGTAAAGCATTCTGGTACTGGTAGTATAACAATAGAACAGTTGACACTATTAATTATTTAACACAAGAAAGTAGGCAAAGCATTCTGGTACTGGTAGTATATACTAGAACAGTTGACACTATTAATTATTTAACACAAGAAAGTAGGTAAAGCATTCTGGTACTGGTAGTATACACTAGAACAGTTGACACTATTAATTATTTAACAAAAGAAAGTAGGCAAAGCATTCTGGTACTGGTAGTATACACTAGAACAGTTGACACTATTAATTATTTAACAAAAGAAAGTAGGTAAAGCATTCTGGTACTGGTAGTATACAATAGAACAGTTGACACTATTAATTATTTAACACAAGAAAGTAGGCAAAGCATTCTGGTACTGGTAGTATACACTAGAACAGTTGACACTATTAATTATTTAACACAAGAAAGTAGGCAAAGCATTCTGGTACTGGTAGTATACAATAGAACAGTTGACACTATTAATTATTTAACACAAGAAAGTAGGCAAAGCATTCTGGTACTGGTAGTATACAATAGAACAGTTGACACTATTAATTATTTAACAAAAGAAAGTAGGTAAAGCATTCTGGTACTGGTAGTATACAATAGAACAGTTGACACTATTAATTATTTAACTAAAGAAAGTAGGTAAAGCATTCTGGTACTGGTAGTATACAATAGAACAGTTGACACTATTAATTATTTAACACAAGAAAGTAGGTAAAGCATTCTGGTGCTGGTAGTATACACTAGAACAGTTGACACTATTAATTATTTAACACAAGAAAGTAGGTAAAGCATTCTGGTACTGGTAGTATACAATAGAACAGTTGACACTATTAATTATTTAACAAAAGAAAGTAGGCAAAGCATTCTGGTACTGGTAGTATACAATAGAACAGTTGACACTATTAATTATTTAACAAAAGAAAGTAGGCAAAGCATTCTGGTACTGGTAGTATATACTAGAACAGTTGACACTATTAATTATTTAACACAAGAAAGTAGGCAAAGCATGCTGGTACTGGTAGTATACAATAGAACAGTTGACACATAGAGGATATTACATGGGCGCGCGGAGATATGAATTTTATCTTCGAGTGTTGATAAGATATCCCACGAGTGAGCGCAGCGAATGAGTGGGATATCTTTTCAACACGAGAAGATAAAATTCATATTTCCATGCGCACATGTAATGTTCTGTTTATTATATAACAGATAGAAGCAAATCAAAAAAATATGTTACTACGAAACAATGGTTTCGTTACAATACTGAAAGTTGATTGGTTGAGAGTGATATCACACATGTGTGATATCAATAATATCTTCATGACTAGGATAGGCTTTTTATCTAGTTGATATCACTCGGTATACCACTATATGTTATATAATAATATTAATTATTTAACAAAAGAAAGTAGGTAAAGCATTCTGGTACTGGTAGTATAACAATAGAACAGTTGACACTATTAATTATTTAACACAAGAAAGTAGGCAAAGCATTCTGGTACTGGTAGTATACAATAGAACAGTTGACACTATTAATTATTTAACACAAGAAAGTAGGCAAAGCATTCTGGTACTGGTAGTATACACTAGAACAGTTGACACTATTAATTATTTAACAAAAGAAAGTAGGTAAAGCATTCTGGTACTGGTAGTATACAATAGAACAGTTGACACTATTAATTATTTAACACAAGAAAGTAGGCAAAGCATTCTGGTACTGGTAGTATACACTAGAACAGTTGACACTATTAATTATTTAACACAAGAAAGTAGGCAAAGCATTCTGGTACTGGTAGTATACAATAGAACAGTTGACACTATTAATTATTTAACACAAGAAAGTAGGCAAAGCATTCTGGTACTGGTAGTATACAATAGAACAGTTGACACTATTAATTATTTAACAAAAGAAAGTAGGTAAAGCATTCTGGTACTGGTAGTATACAATAGAACAGTTGACACTATTAATTATTTAACAAAAGAAAGTAGGTAAAGCATTCTGGTACTGGTAGTATACAATAGAACAGTTGACACTATTAATTATTTAACACAAGAAAGTAGGTAAAGCATTCTGGTGCTGGTAGTATACACTAGAACAGTTGACACTATTAATTATTTAACACAAGAAAGTAGGTAAAGCATTCTGGTACTGGTAGTATACAATAGAACAGTTGACACTATTAATTATTTAACAAAAGAAAGTAGGCAAAGCATTCTGGTACTGGTAGTATACAATAGAACAGTTGACACTATTAATTATTTAACAAAAGAAAGTAGGCAAAGCATTCTGGTACTGGTAGTATACAATAGAACAGTTGACACTATTAATTATTTAACACAAGAAAGTAGGTAAAGCATTCTGGTACTGGTAGTATAACAATAGAACAGTTGACACTATTAATTATTTAACACAAGAAAGTAGGCAAAGCATTCTGGTACTGGTAGTATAACAATAGAACAGTTGACACTATTAATTATTTAACACAAGAAAGTAGGTAAAGCATTCTGGTACTGGTAGTATAACAATAGAACAGTTGACACTATTAATTATTTAACAAAAGAAAGTCGGCAAAGCATTCTGGTACTGGTAGTATACACTAGAACAGTTGACACTATTAATTATTTAACAAAAGAAAGTAGGCAAAGCATTCTGGTACTGGTAGTATACAATAGAACAGTTGACACTATTAATTATTTAACAAAAGAAAGTCGGCAAAGCATTCTGGTACTGGTAGTATACAATAGAACAGTTGACACTATTAATTATTTAACACAAGAAAGTAGGCAAAGCATTCTGGTACTGGTAGTATACAATAGAACAGTTGACACTATTAATTATTTAACACAAGAAAGTAGGCAAAGCATTCTGGTACTGGTAGTATACACTAGAACAGTTGACACTATTAATTATTTAACAAAAGAAAGTAGGCAAAGCATTCTGGTACTGGTAGTATACAATAGAACAGTTGACACTATTAATTATTTAACAAAAGAAAGTAGGCAAAGCATTCTGGTACTGGTAGTATACACTAGAACAGTTGACACTATTAATTATTTAACAAAAGAAAGTAGGTAAAGCATTCTGGTACTGGTAGTATAGAACAGTTGACACTATTAATTATTTAACTAAAGAAAGTAGGCAAAGCATTCTGGTACTGGTAGTATACACTAGAACAGTTGACACTATTAATTATTTAACAAAAGAAAGTAGGCAAAGCATTCTGGTACTGGTAGTATATAATAGAACAGTTGACACTATTAATTATTTAACAAAAGAAAGTAGGCAAAGCATTCTGGTACTGGTAGTATACACTAGAACAGTTGACACTATTAATTATTTAACAAAAGAAAGTAGGCAAAGCATTCTGGTACTGGTAGTATACACTAGAACAGTTGACACTATTAATTATTTAACAAAAGAAAGTAGGTAAAGCATTCTGGTACTGGTAGTATAACAATAGAACAGTTGACACTATTAATTATTTAACACAAGAAAGTAGGTAAAGCATTCTGGTACTGGTAGTATATACTAGAACAGTTGACACTATTAATTATTTAACACAAGAAAGTAGGTAAAGCATTCTGGTACTGGTAGTATACACTAGAACAGTTGACACTATTAATTATTTAACAAAAGAAAGTAGGCAAAGCATTCTGGTACTGGTAGTATACACTAGAACAGTTGACACTATTAATTATTTAACAAAAGAAAGTAGGTAAAGCATTCTGGTACTGGTAGTATACAATAGAACAGTTGACACTATTAATTATTTAACACAAGAAAGTAGGCAAAGCATTCTGGTACTGGTAGTATACACTAGAACAGTTGACACTATTAATTATTTAACACAAGAAAGTAGGCAAAGCATTCTGGTACTGGTAGTATACAATAGAACAGTTGACACTATTAATTATTTAACACAAGAAAGTAGGCAAAGCATTCTGGTACTGGTAGTATACAATAGAACAGTTGACACTATTAATTATTTAACAAAAGAAAGTAGGTAAAGCATTCTGGTACTGGTAGTATACAATAGAACAGTTGACACTATTAATTATTTAACTAAAGAAAGTAGGTAAAGCATTCTGGTACTGGTAGTATACAATAGAACAGTTGACACTATTAATTATTTAACACAAGAAAGTAGGTAAAGCATTCTGGTGCTGGTAGTATACACTAGAACAGTTGACACTATTAATTATTTAACACAAGAAAGTAGGTAAAGCATTCTGGTACTGGTAGTATACAATAGAACAGTTGACACTATTAATTATTTAACAAAAGAAAGTAGGCAAAGCATTCTGGTACTGGTAGTATACAATAGAACAGTTGACACTATTAATTATTTAACAAAAGAAAGTAGGCAAAGCATTCTGGTACTGGTAGTATATACTAGAACAGTTGACACTATTAATTATTTAACACAAGAAAGTAGGCAAAGCATGCTGGTACTGGTAGTATACAATAGAACAGTTGACACATAGAGGATATTACATGGGCGCGCGGAGATATGAATTTTATCTTCGAGTGTTGATAAGATATCCCACGAGTGAGCGCAGCGAATGAGTGGGATATCTTTTCAACACGAGAAGATAAAATTCATATTTCCATGCGCACATGTAATGTTCTGTTTATTATATAACAGATAGAAGCAAATCAAAAAAATATGTTACTACGAAACAATGGTTTCGTTACAATACTGAAAGTTGATTGGTTGAGAGTGATATCACACATGTGTGATATCAATAATATCTTCATGACTAGGATAGGCTTTTTATCTAGTTGATATCACTCGGTATACCACTATATGTTATATAATAATATTAATTATTTAACAAAAGAAAGTAGGTAAAGCATTCTGGTACTGGTAGTATAACAATAGAACAGTTGACACTATTAATTATTTAACACAAGAAAGTAGGCAAAGCATTCTGGTACTGGTAGTATACAATAGAACAGTTGACACTATTAATTATTTAACACAAGAAAGTAGGCAAAGCATTCTGGTACTGGTAGTATACACTAGAACAGTTGACACTATTAATTATTTAACAAAAGAAAGTAGGTAAAGCATTCTGGTACTGGTAGTATACAATAGAACAGTTGACACTATTAATTATTTAACACAAGAAAGTAGGCAAAGCATTCTGGTACTGGTAGTATACACTAGAACAGTTGACACTATTAATTATTTAACACAAGAAAGTAGGCAAAGCATTCTGGTACTGGTAGTATACAATAGAACAGTTGACACTATTAATTATTTAACACAAGAAAGTAGGCAAAGCATTCTGGTACTGGTAGTATACAATAGAACAGTTGACACTATTAATTATTTAACAAAAGAAAGTAGGTAAAGCATTCTGGTACTGGTAGTATACAATAGAACAGTTGACACTATTAATTATTTAACAAAAGAAAGTAGGTAAAGCATTCTGGTACTGGTAGTATACAATAGAACAGTTGACACTATTAATTATTTAACACAAGAAAGTAGGTAAAGCATTCTGGTGCTGGTAGTATACACTAGAACAGTTGACACTATTAATTATTTAACACAAGAAAGTAGGTAAAGCATTCTGGTACTGGTAGTATACAATAGAACAGTTGACACTATTAATTATTTAACAAAAGAAAGTAGGCAAAGCATTCTGGTACTGGTAGTATACAATAGAACAGTTGACACTATTAATTATTTAACAAAAGAAAGTAGGCAAAGCATTCTGGTACTGGTAGTATATACTAGAACAGTTGACACTATTAATTATTTAACACAAGAAAGTAGGCAAAGCATGCTGGTACTGGTAGTATACAATAGAACAGTTGACACATAGAGGATATTACATGGGCGCGCGGAGATATGAATTTTATCTTCGAGTGTTGATAAGATATCCCACGAGTGAGCGCAGCGAATGAGTGGGATATCTTTTCAACACGAGAAGATAAAATTCATATTTCCATGCGCACATGTAATGTTCTGTTTATTATATAACAGATAGAAGCAAATCAAAAAAATATGTTACTACGAAACAATGGTTTCGTTACAATACTGAAAGTTGATTGGTTGAGAGTGATATCACACATGTGTGATATCAATAATATCTTCATGACTAGGATAGGCTTTTTATCTAGTTGATATCACTCGGTATACCACTATATGTTATATAATAATATTAATTATTTAACAAAAGAAAGTAGGTAAAGCATTCTGGTACTGGTAGTATAACAATAGAACAGTTGACACTATTAATTATTTAACACAAGAAAGTAGGCAAAGCATTCTGGTACTGGTAGTATACAATAGAACAGTTGACACTATTAATTATTTAACACAAGAAAGTAGGTAAAGCATTCTGGTACTGGTAGTATACAATAGAACAGTTGACACTATTAATTATTTAACAAAAGAAAGTAGGCAAAGCATTCTGGTACTGGTAGTATACACTAGAACAGTTGACACTATTAATTATTTAACTAAAGAAAGTAGGCAAAGCATTCTGGTACTGGTAGTATACAATAGAACAGTTGACACTATTAATTATTTAACACAAGAAAGTAGGTAAAGCATTCTGGTACTGGTAGTATAGAACAGTTGACACTATTAATTATTTAACAAAAGAAAGTAGGCAAAGCATTCTGGTACTGGTAGTATACAATAGAACAGTTGACACTATTAATTATTTAACACAAGAAAGTAGGTAAAGCATTCTGGTACTGGTAGTATAGAACAGTTGACACTATTAATTATTTAACAAAAGAAAGTAGGCAAAGCATTCTGGTACTGGTAGTATACAATAGAACAGTTGACACTATTAATTATTTAACACAAGAAAGTAGGTAAAGCATTCTGGTACTGGTAGTATAGAACAGTTGACACTATTAATTATTTAACAAAAGAAAGTAGGCAAAGCATTCTGGTACTTGTAGTATACAATAGAACAGTTGACACTATTAATTATTTAACACAAGAAAGTAGGCAAAGCATTCTGGTACTGGTAGTATACACTAGAACAGTTGACACTATTAATTATTTAACAAAAGAAAGTAGGCAAAGCATTCTGGTGCTGGTAGTATACAATAGAACAGTTGACACTATTAATTATTTAACACAAGAAAGTAGGCAAAGCATTCTGGTACTGGTAGTATACAATAGAACAGTTGACACTATTAATTATTTAACACAAGAAAGTAGGTAAAGCATTCTGGTACTGGTAGTATATACTAGAACAGTTGACACTATTAATTATTTAACACAAGAAAGTAGGCAAAGCATTCTGGTACTGGTAGTATATAATAGAACAGTTGACACTATTAATTATTTAACACAAGAAAGTAGGTAAAGCATTCTGGTACTGGTAGTATACAATAGACCAGTTGACACTATTAATTATTTAACAAAAGAAAGTAGGCAAAGCATTCTGGTACTGGTAGTATACAATAGAACAGTTGACACTATTAATTATTTAACACAAGAAAGTAGGTAAAGCATTCTGGTACTGGTAGTATACACTAGAACAGTTGACACTATTAATTATTTAACACAAGAAAGTAGGTAAAGCATTCTGGTACTGGTAGTATACAATAGAACAGTTGACACTATTAATTATTTAACAAAAGAAAGTAGGTAAAGCATTCTGGTACTGGTAGTATACAATAGAACAGTTGACACTATTAATTATTTAACAAAAGAAAGTAGGCAAAGCATTCTGGTACTGGTAGTATACACTAGAACAGTTGACACTATTAATTATTTAACAAAAGAAAGTAGGTAAAGCATTCTGGTACTGGTAGTATACAATAGAACAGTTGACACTATTAATTATTTAACAAAAGAAAGTAGGTAAAGCATTCTGGTACTGGTAGTATACAATAGAACAGTTGACACTATTAATTATTTAACACAAGAAAGTAGGTAAAGCATTCTGGTACTGGTAGTATACAATAGAACAGTTGACACTATTAATTATTTAACAAAAGAAAGTAGGTAAAGCATTCTGGTACTGGTAGTATACAATAGAACAGTTGACACTATTAATTATTTAACAAAAGAAAGTAGGCAAAGCATTCTGGTACTGGTAGTATACACTAGAACAGTTGACACTATTAATTATTTAACAAAAGAAAGTAGGTAAAGCATTCTGGTACTGGTAGTATACAATAGAACAGTTGACACTATTAATTATTTAACAAAAGAAAGTAGGTAAAGCATTCTGGTACTGGTAGTATACAATAGAACAGTTGACACTATTAATTATTTAACACAAGAAAGTAGGCAAAGCATTCTGGTACTGGTAGTATAACAATAGAACAGTTGACACTATTAATTATTTAACAAAAGAAAGTAGGCAAAGCATTCTGGTACTGGTAGTATACACTAGAACAGTTGACACTATTAATTATTTAACAAAAGAAAGTAGGTAAAGCATTCTGGTACTGGTAGTATACACTAGAACAGTTGACACTATTAATTATTTAACAAAAGAAAGTAGGCAAAGCATTCTGGTACTGGTAGTATACACTAGAACAGTTGACACTATTAATTATTTAACACAAGAAAGTAGGCAAAGCATTCTGGTACTGGTAGTATAACAATAGAACAGTTGACACTATTAATTATTTAACAAAAGAAAGTAGGTAAAGCATTCTGGTACTGGTAGTATACACTAGAACAGTTGACACTATTAATTATTTAACAAAAGAAAGTAGGCAAAGCATTCTGGTACTGGTAGTATACAATAGAACAGTTGACACTATTAATTATTTAACAAAAGAAAGTAGGTAAAGCATTCTGGTACTGGTAGTATACACTAGAACAGTTGACACTATTAATTATTTAACACAAGAAAGTAGGTAAAGCATTCTGGTACTGGTAGTATACAATAGAACAGTTGACACTATTAATTATTTAACACAAGAAAGTAGGTAAAGCATTCTGGTACTGGTAGTATACACTAGAACAGTTGACACTATTAATTATTTAACACAAGAAAGTAGGCAAAGCATTCTGGTACTGGTAGTATACACTAGAACAGTTGACACTATTAATTATTTAACACAAGAAAGTAGGTAAAGCATTCTGGTACTGGTATTATATAATAGAACAGTTGACACTATTAATTATTTAACAAAAGAAAGTAGGTAAAGCATTCTGGTTCTGGTAGTATACACTAGAACAGTTGACACTATTAATTATTTAACACAAGAAAGTAGGTAAAGCATTCTGGTACTGGTAGTATACAATAGAACAGTTGACACTATTAATTATTTAACACAAGAAAGTAGGTAAAGCATTCTGGTACTGGTAGTATACAATAGAACAGTTGACACTATTAATTATTTAACACAAGAAAGTAGGTAAAGCATTCTGGTACTGGTAGTATACACTAGAACAGTTGACACTATTAATTATTTAACACAAGAAAGTAGGCAAAGCATTCTGGTACTGGTAGTATACAATAGAACAGTTGACACTATTAATTATTTAACAAAAGAAAGTAGGTAAAGCATTCTGGTACTGGTAGTATACACTAGAACAGTTGACACTATTAATTATTTAACAAAAGAAAGTAGGTAAAGCATTCTGGTTCTGGTAGTATAACAATAGAACAGTTGACACTATTAATTATTTAACACAAGAAAGTAGGTAAAGCATTCTGGTACTGGTAGTATACACTAGAACAGTTGACACTATTAATTATTTAACAAAAGAAAGTAGGTAAAGCATTCTGGTTCTGGTAGTATAACAATAGAACAGTTGACACTATTAATTATTTAACACAAGAAAGTAGGCAAAGCATTCTGGTACTGGTAGTATACAATAGAACAGTTGACACTATTAATTATTTAACAAAAGAAAGTAGGCAAAGCATTCTGGTACTGGTAGTATACAATAGAACAGTTGACACTATTAATTATTTAACACAAGAAAGTAGGTAAAGCATTCTGGTACTGGTAGTATACAATAGAACAGTTGACACTATTAATTATTTAACAAAAGAAAGTAGGCAAAGCATTCTGGTACTGGTAGTATACAATAGAACAGTTGACACTATTAATTTATTAACACAAGAAAGTAGGCAAAGCATTCTGGTACTGGTAGTATACAATAGAACAGTTGACACTATTAATTATTTAACAAAAGAAAGTAGGCAAAGCATTCTGGTACTGGTAGTATACACTAGAACAGTTGACACTATTAATTATTTAACTAAAGAAAGTAGGTAAAGCATTCTGGTACTGGTAGTATAACAATAGAACAGTTGACACTATTAATTATTTAACAAAAGAAAGTAGGTAAAGCATTCTGGTACTGGTAGTATAACAATAGAACAGTTGACACTATTAATTATTTAACAAAAGAAAGTAGGCAAAGCATGCTGGTACTGGTAGTATAACAATAGAACAGTTGACACTATTAATTATTTAACACAAGAAAGTAGGCAAAGCATTCTGGTACTGGTAGTATATAATAGAACAGTTGACACTATTAATTATTTAACACAAGAAAGTAGGCAAAGCATTCTGGTACTGGTAGTATAACAATAGAACAGTTGACACTATTAATTATTTAACAAAAGAAAGTAGGTAAAGCATTCTGGTACTGGTAGTATATACTAGAACAGTTGACACTATTAATTATTTAACAAAAGAAAGTAGGCAAAGCATTCTGGTACTGGTAGTATACAATAGAACAGTTGACACTATTAATTATTTAACAAAAGAAAGTAGGCAAAGCATTCTGGTACTGGTAGTATATACTAGAACAGTTGACACTATTAATTATTTAACAAAAGAAAGTAGGCAAAGCATTCTGGTACTGGTAGTATAACAATAGAACAGTTGACACTATTAATTATTTAACAAAAGAAAGTAGGTAAAGCATTCTGGTACTGGTAGTATATACTAGAACAGTTGACACTATTAATTATTTAACACAAGAAAGTAGGCAAAGCATTCTGGTGCTGGTAGTATACACTAGAACAGTTGACACTATTAATTATTTAACACAAGAAAGTAGGCAAAGCATTCTGGTACTGGTAGTATATAATAGAACAGTTGACACTATTAATTATTTAACAAAAGAAAGTAGGCAAAGCATTCTGGTACTGGTAGTATACAATAGAACAGTTGACACTATTAATTATTTAACACAAGAAAGTAGGCAAAGCATTCTGGTACTGGTAGTATACAATAGAACAGTTGACACTATTAATTATTTAACAAAAGAAAGTAGGTAAAGCATTCTGGTACTGGTAGTATACACTAGAACAGTTGACACTATTAATTATTTAACAAAAGAAAGTAGGTAAAGCATTCTGGTTCTGGTAGTATAACAATAGAACAGTTGACACTATTAATTATTTAACACAAGAAAGTAGGTAAAGCATTCTGGTACTGGTAGTATACACTAGAACAGTTGACACTATTAATTATTTAACAAAAGAAAGTAGGTAAAGCATTCTGGTTCTGGTAGTATAACAATAGAACAGTTGACACTATTAATTATTTAACACAAGAAAGTAGGCAAAGCATTCTGGTACTGGTAGTATACAATAGAACAGTTGACACTATTAATTATTTAACAAAAGAAAGTAGGCAAAGCATTCTGGTACTGGTAGTATACAATAGAACAGTTGACACTATTAATTATTTAACACAAGAAAGTAGGTAAAGCATTCTGGTACTGGTAGTATACAATAGAACAGTTGACACTATTAATTATTTAACAAAAGAAAGTAGGCAAAGCATTCTGGTACTGGTAGTATACAATAGAACAGTTGACACTATTAATTTATTAACACAAGAAAGTAGGCAAAGCATTCTGGTACTGGTAGTATACAATAGAACAGTTGACACTATTAATTATTTAACAAAAGAAAGTAGGCAAAGCATTCTGGTACTGGTAGTATACACTAGAACAGTTGACACTATTAATTATTTAACTAAAGAAAGTAGGTAAAGCATTCTGGTACTGGTAGTATAACAATAGAACAGTTGACACTATTAATTATTTAACAAAAGAAAGTAGGTAAAGCATTCTGGTACTGGTAGTATAACAATAGAACAGTTGACACTATTAATTATTTAACAAAAGAAAGTAGGCAAAGCATGCTGGTACTGGTAGTATAACAATAGAACAGTTGACACTATTAATTATTTAACACAAGAAAGTAGGCAAAGCATTCTGGTACTGGTAGTATATAATAGAACAGTTGACACTATTAATTATTTAACACAAGAAAGTAGGCAAAGCATTCTGGTACTGGTAGTATAACAATAGAACAGTTGACACTATTAATTATTTAACAAAAGAAAGTAGGTAAAGCATTCTGGTACTGGTAGTATATACTAGAACAGTTGACACTATTAATTATTTAACAAAAGAAAGTAGGCAAAGCATTCTGGTACTGGTAGTATACAATAGAACAGTTGACACTATTAATTATTTAACAAAAGAAAGTAGGCAAAGCATTCTGGTACTGGTAGTATATACTAGAACAGTTGACACTATTAATTATTTAACAAAAGAAAGTAGGCAAAGCATTCTGGTACTGGTAGTATAACAATAGAACAGTTGACACTATTAATTATTTAACAAAAGAAAGTAGGTAAAGCATTCTGGTACTGGTAGTATATACTAGAACAGTTGACACTATTAATTATTTAACACAAGAAAGTAGGCAAAGCATTCTGGTGCTGGTAGTATACACTAGAACAGTTGACACTATTAATTATTTAACACAAGAAAGTAGGCAAAGCATTCTGGTACTGGTAGTATATAATAGAACAGTTGACACTATTAATTATTTAACAAAAGAAAGTAGGCAAAGCATTCTGGTACTGGTAGTATACAATAGAACAGTTGACACTATTAATTATTTAACAAAAGAAAGTAGGTAAAGCATTCTGGTACTGGTAGTATACAATAGAACAGTTGACACTATTAATTATTTAACAAAAGAAAGTAGGCAAAGCATTCTGGTACTGGTAGTATATGACACTACAATGCTAACGAACAACTAGTTGTACACAATCTAAATGGCAGTCAATGTACTGTCAAATAGACGACTCTAGATGGTTACTTACTATTGTAGGATTATAGTTGATAGGGAAATATGAAAGGGCTCCTGACGACGAACCAATAAACAATGACGTACACCCATTGGTCACAGCACAGCTTGTCACCTAGACAACAGACACGTGATAGTTATTGACAGCATAAGGATATATGTGGTAAAAAGGGTAGAAAAAAGAGGATGTGTAAAGTGTTAATGCTCCAATATTCAAAAACGTTCATTTTAAAAATGAAGACACAAAGAAAAACATGGCATATCTTCTCCATTTTCAATATATGAGTCAGTTTCAAATCTACACTATAGCATAAAGAGCAATCAGAAGTATTGATTTGGATATTCCTATCAATGGGCGGGAAAATGCTCTTCCCCCGTTCAGCCCTTCCTTCTCTTCAATCCCCAAGCTAGCAGGCATCTGTAGATGTAAATGGTTGTTCCCTCAACGACACCAAAATACCATCGTGGTCATTGTTTCAACTTCAAAGTTACTATACGTATATCGATATAATGTTCACCTCATACTATATAACATATCGTGTGTATAAATGACAATACTATACATATCTATATAATGTTCACCTCTACACAACAATAACATCTCCGAACAGCAAATTTATATATATACTCACACTATTTAAAAAACTCATTAATAATTCATGATCATTTTGTCCAATCCGATGCTCCTCTCTGGTCACGAGGAAAGCATTGTATATCGCATAATCTACGGCTGAAACGCGGAGGGATTTGAATGCGGCCCAGGGGAATGATGATGTACAATAGAAGAACAATGGAATGCAAATGAACATGAAGCATTATATAATGGCACATGTGTCATTATATAATGCTTCATGTCCATATTTCAGATATTACCCTTCCCCCCAATCTCTACTGACGAGTGAACATCAGACTTAGAAATAATTTACTTTTAGATTTTTGGCAAAAAAAATACTTTGATCATGAGTGCCAATGCCAGGATTCGAACCGAGATCTTCTGCTTGGTTGTATCCGAGCTTTAAGCCATTATGCCACTGAGGCAATCGATGAAAAGTTTGCAACGAAAAGTCATCAAGTTCATTAGCATTCAAGTTGGTTAGCATTCCTCTATTATTAGTGTAGATCAATTCCCAAATGCAAACAACCTTCCATTTTCTTTTGTTTCATCGATATTGGACAAAATGGTCATGAATTACCAATGAGTTTTTTAAGCCGTTCAATAAACTCGCAGAACGTGTATTATCAGGTTTAAAATCCCTTGGGCTTCGCCCTCGGGATTTTAAACCTGATAAAACACTCCTGCTCGTTTATTAAACTATACATAATATATCGTATGTATCAATAACACTGTACCTTATCAATGTTTCAACATCAAAGTGTACTATACGTATCACCTCTATACAACAATAACATCTCCGAACAGCAAATTTATATATATATTCATACTATATAATATATCGTATGTATCAATAATACTGTACCTTATCAATGTTTCAACTTCAAAGTGTACTATACGTATCACCTCTATACAACAATAACATCTCCGAACAGCAAATTTATATATATATTCATACTATATAATATATCGTATGTATCAATAATACTGTACCTTATCAATGTTTCAACTTCAAAGTGTACTATACGTATCACCTCTATACAACAATAACATCTCCGAACAGCAAATTTATATATATATTCATACTATATAATATATCGTGTGTATCAATAATACTGTACCTTATCAATGTTTCAACTTC
The DNA here is from genome assembly GCA_949775045.1 of Metridium senile. Taxonomy (NCBI): domain Eukaryota; kingdom Metazoa; phylum Cnidaria; class Anthozoa; order Actiniaria; family Metridiidae; genus Metridium; species Metridium senile. Next base: position 22,382,365 of record OX459098.1, on the reverse strand, counting down.
AAAGTGTACTATACGTATCACCTCTATACAACAATAACATCTCCGAACAGCAAATTTATATATATATTCATACTATATAATATATCGTGTGTATCAATAATACTGTATCTTATCAATGTTTCAACTTCAAAGTGTACTATACGTATCACCTCTATACAACAATAACATCTCCGAACAGCAAATTTATATATATATTCATACTATATAATATATCGTATGTATCAATAATACTGTACCTTATCAATGTTTCAACTTCAAAGTGTACTATACGTATCACCTCTATACAACAATAACATCTCCGAACAGCAAATTTATATATATATTCATACTATATAATATATCGTATGTATCAATAATACTGTACCTTATCAATGTTTCAACTTCAAAGTGTACTATACGTATCACCTCTATACAACAATAACATCTCCGAACAGCAAATTTATATATATATTCATACTATATAATATATCGTGTGTATCAATAATACTGTACCTTATCAATGTTTCAACTTCAAAGTGTACTATACGTATCACCTCTATACAACAATAACATCTCCGAACAGCAAATTTATATATATATTCATACTATATAATATATCGTGTGTATCAATAATACTGTATCTTATCAATGTTTCAACTTCAAAGTGTACTATACGTATCACCTCTATACAACAATAACATCTCCGAACAGCAAATTTATATATATATTCATACTATATAATATATCGTGTGTATCAATAATACTGTACCTTATCAGGAGTCTTGACGTCCATCAACCATGTCCCTACCCCACCCCCCTCAGGAAACACCATTAAACTGCCATCAAGGGTAGACCAGGCAAGAGCAGCGGTTAGTCGGGCGTTTCTATCATCATAGACGGACAGTAGCGTCGTTTGTCTACACAACACATGTACACGGTCTAATCGATCACACACTAGTGATGTCACTGGCACGTTAATAGGATGGTACAAGGTGATCGATGGGACAGGAAGTGAGGGGGAGCACACGTAGTGTCCCCATTTTAGTCCCTCGACAGTCGACACTGCTTTAGGAGCATCTAAAAGAAAACCATTGAATACAGTTGTGAAAATCGTACAATGTAATTACATGCGAACCGATCAAACAAAAATACATTTTGGGCCTAGAAATAAAGTATTAATACTGATATTAAGAGATTGTGTGACACATGGATATTAAAAGATTGTGTGACATGTAACGCTAGACCATGTTACGTCTGTAATAAGTATCAATACTGATATTAAAAGATTGTGTGACATATGTCACGGTAGTCACGCACCTGTGAATAAATCAGCCGTTCCTGTCACGCTGCTTTCAGAAGAGAAGGACTGGTGAAAACGATTGATGAACGTACCAGATGATGACGTAGCATCTACGTCATACTTGACAGCGTTGGTGAGTGACGTCATGGGGTCTGGTAGTGTGTTATTATGTATGACACATGGGATGTGAGGGAAGGCAAATAACTGCCGTGGTGTTTGACCGTATGTTTCGATCATTGTCTTTAACGCGTTTTGACGGATTGGATCTGTGATGGAGCTGACTTGGACACCGAAGTATGTCTATGAGATTAGAAAACCAGTGGAAATGTTAGCATCATAAAAAAATAAAATAATAACAATAACTTGTTTAACGTCTCAAATCTTCTAGCTGGACACGTGTGTCCTACTAATTGGGGAGACTCAGAAACACACTCACTACCTCTACGTTAATTATTTTGCACACAACTCGGCTCACATGTTCATTTTTGTGGAGGGAGGAAAACTGGATAACCCAGAGAAAAACCCTCGTGGCATAGGAGAGAAGAACACATCAAACAAACTCAACTCACATATAATCCATGCCCGAGCCGGGACTCGAACCTGGACCACAGCGGTGAGAGGACAGCGCTTTCACCGCTGTGCATCAACCAAGCACTAGGTAACTCAGTCACTTACCGCAGGGTGGAAGACGTTGATGGCATCTACTGCTTCAGGTCCTGTTTGTTTGTAACCAAAAACAAGATCGATCCACTTGTTGAGATGACGGGAAACATGTTCTGTCTCCAGGGCCTATGGTAAGATATAATACAATAGTAGATAGATAGATAGATGAACTTTATTTAAAGAAGGTTTGACAAGTGTTTACAAAATACACCAGTTTAGTATAGCTAATCTTACACTGGGCCTTCAAGTAGTGATTATTAAACGATCGTAAAACGGTGCACATTGATGAATAGACTACACTATACACTTCTTCTTCTCTTGTTATAGATTCATTCATAACATAAATTGGTTGAACATGTTTGTGTTATATGACTATAACAAGTTGCTGCAGTGGTAGATGGTAAAACAATTTTTCTTTAAAAAAGCGTGTAATAAATCACAAATCATGTTCATAATACCGACAACCTTTGCGTGCTTCAGAGTGCGGACTGTATGTAGCTTTGGCTGTGACTAGGTGTATAAGGGTGCATTATACTCAGGCAGTGTCTATTTTGTTGTCTTAACACTTCACACTTCGTGTTTAAAAGTTTGTTTAAGGTGGCTCGAGGTAGTTTTGAATGGCGCACACATCCCTTTTTGAATTCGCAATTATATGATCTTACTTTCGCCCCATGAATGTGAATTTTTTACCAAATGACAGTCTTGAATGAAAGTTTCGAATGATGTTTTAATTATGCTAATCAAAGTTTCCATAGCAACGATAAACAACTTTTTTGTAAAATGGTTTTTCTTAAATATCTTTTGAATTTGAGCTGATTGCGAAAAACCAATAAATGTGCTATAAACTGCCCCATTTAGCACATCAATTGAGAAAGTTTGAAGAAAAGTTATCTGTTCGATAACGAATGAATCGCGAAAACATTTAAATGTGTATTTTGTTCGTGTGTAAATATAAGCGGTCATAACATTTCATAGGATGCACAAATTATGATTGTAATACTGCAGAATGTTTCCTTGGACCTCAATTTAAACTCCCTGCGGAAAGCTCTGGTTAATATGTAGGTAATGCAGAGATCGAGCTTTTTATTAAAATGAAGTTTTGCTTGACGTTTTCACTCTTTCATAACTACGATCACAATTGCGTATAACTCACAAAAGAACAAATGAAAGTGAGTGATATCTTTGCAGTACAATTTTAGATATATAGTCAATAATATTGCGAATTTTTAGTCAAATCCATATAAAAGAACGTTTTTAAAAGTAGCGCCGAAGTTGAAGTACGAAAGTAGCGCCCGCCGAATGAAAATTTACTACAACGAGCGTGACATCGCGTGTTTATTTCAGTGGCTGATTAACATGCAGCGCACAGTGTTAAATTCCTCAATGCACGCTTAGTCTAATTAGAATTCTTTTTATATTGTAATTATTGAAAGTTTCTTATTCTCATTTTGACATCTTCTAAAAGTAATGAATCTTCATTACAACTGCAACACGCCTTCAACTCATCCAGAAGACATTTCATGTTGATGATGTAATTCTTCAAGAAATCAGGCGTGCGGGTTGTTCAAAGAAGGGGTACATGTTTTGCTGCTTTTTCGGGTGGGTCGCTTTAATATAACTGGTTGTTCCTTTCACCGTTTTTCCCTCGACTTTTTTAATTGTTCCCTTTTCCCACGTTTAACATCTACACGAAAAGTACGACCCATGTTGTATTCGAGCTAGAATGCGCGATGAGAATAAGAAACTTTCAATAATTACAATATAAAAAAGATTTCTCATTAGACTAAGCGTGCATAGAGGAATTTAACACTGTGCGCTGCATGTTAATTAGCCTTTGAAATAAACACGTTATGTCACGCTCGTTGTAGTAAATTTTCATTCAGCGGGCGCTACTTTCGTACTTCAACTTCGGCGCTACTTTTAAAAACGTTCTTTTATATGGATTTGACTGAAATTTTGCAACATTATTAACTATATATCTAAAACTGTATTGCAAAGATATCACTCATTTTCGTTTGTTCTTTTGTGAGTTATACGCAATTGTGATCGTAGTTATGAAAGAGTGAAAACGTCAAGCAAAACTTCATTTTAATAAAAAGCTCGATCTCTGCATTACCTACATATTAACCAGAGCTTTCCGCAGGGAGTTTAAATGGAGGTCCGAGGAAACATTCTGCAGTATTACAATCATAATTTGTGCATCCTATGAAATGTTATGACTGCCTATATTTACACACGAACAAAATACACATTTAAATGTTTTCGTGATTTATTCGTTATCGAACAGATAACTTTTCTTCTAACTTTCCCAATTGATGTGCTAAACGTAGCAGTTTATAGCACATTTATTGGTTTTTCGCAATCAGCTCAAATTCAAAAGATATTTAAGAAAAACCATTTTACAAAAAAGTTGTTTATCTTTGCTATGGAAACTTTGATTAGCATAATTAAAATATCATTCGAAACTTTCATCCAAGACATTTGGTCAAGTCATTTGGTAAAAAATTCACATTCATGGGGCAAAGACAAGATCATGTAATTGCGAATTCAAAAAGGGATGTGTGCGCCATTCAAAACTACCTCGAGCCACCTTAAGATAGTTCTATTTATGGGAGTCTTTCTTGTCACTTCCTCTACTGAACTATTGATGAAGAATCGTGGCGGTGTTATTACTACATTATTATACAGCAATATTTGTGTAAATATCCCATAGTGTTATTATTATACAGCAATATTTGTGTAAATATCCCATAGTGTTATTATTATACAGCAATGTTTGTGTAAATATCCCATAGTGTTATTATTATACAACAATATTTGTGTAAATATCCCATAGTGTTATTATTATACAGCAATGTTTGTGTAAATATCCCATAGTGTTATTATTATACAGCAATATTTGTGTAAATATCCCATAGTGTTATTATTATACAGCAATATTTGTGTAAATATCCCATAGTGTTATTATTATACAGCAATGTTTGTGTAAATATCCCATAGTGTTATTATTATACAGCAATATTTGTGTAAATATCCCATAGTGTTATTATTATACAGCAATGTTTGTGTAAATATCCCATAGTGTTATTATTATACAGCAATGTTTGTGTAAATATCCCATAGTGTTATTATTATACAGCAATGTTTGTGTAAATATCCCATGCTAACCTGTCTGTGAATAAGGATAAATAGCCGTGCGTTGCCTTTAGCCCAGGGTGGTAAAGTAACATCCATAACACGATCACCACATTGACGAAGACCAAAATCAAAACCTAACATAATCAATGATACACCAACATGAATTAATCACTTTTTAACCTTCCCAATTATTTAATATTTTTAGACTATATTTAGATTTACATAATTTATAATAATTTATTAATTTATATTGCGCAAGTTCAATCATGAGATTTTCAAATGCGCATTTTACATCGTCTTTCCTCTCATCCAGTACTCCATGTTTCCCTGCTTTTCATCTCTTTCCCTCCCTGCTCAATTCTGCTTCAACTTTCTTCCCACAAAGTACACAAATACATGAATCGCAAATATACCTTTAAAGTTTTATTTATTTACATGAACAACAAACAAACCTTCAAAGTTTTCAAGGAATTCAGGAAGAAAGAAGAATTCAGGAATAAGTTCCTTGACATCAGTCGATGATTCGTACGATGACAGACGCCACGTGGTCGCCAAAGAATGGAACGTTCTATCAGGAATATCGAAGCTACGATCTGGAGATTGAAAGATAAATACAAATTATGCCAAGCAAAGATAAACAGCTCCATTTTCTTGAGAGAATGATTGCTTCAGTGTGTCCTGGATATTTTGTATTGAGTGTCCATGATGATGATGATACTGAATTTAAATAGCACACTGTTCAAATGCGCTTTACAATGTATGATAATAATATGGAATTTATGTAGCGCACTTTCCAAGTGAAATATGTTCAAATGCGCTTGATAATGTATGATAATGATATGGAATTTATATAGCGCACTTTCCATGTGAAATATGTTCAAATGCGCTTTACAATGTACATTAATAATAATGATATGGAATTTATATAGCGCACTTTCCATGTGAAATATGTTCAAATGCGCTTTTGTCCTTTTGGCTTGAACTCCATCATTCTTCATATAAGTATGTAATATGTTGGTCCTCTTTTTTATTAATAGTTTACCTTGATACTGCAGGAACATCTTGGTGAAGGGAGGCACTCGAACCAAGAAGTGTAGTACTGTACCACTATTGGAGTAGTGCGAGCCATAGTGATATGGGGCTAATAGGGGATCTTCTTGGCCACTACGGTCGTATTCCTCTTTTAACCACTATCAAAGGGGAGAATTAACAAATACGATTTTAGCCAAAAAATAAATGAAATTTAATTTGAAAGATACAAAGTACAAATGAAATTAGAGATAAAAACTAAAACACATGCATTATATAAATACTATTTGAATAAAGAAAAAATAAACTAAAAAATAAAACTAATAAAAAAAAGAATCGTGTTTCGCGGGATTCGAACTCCGGTCAGCTGGTTCAAACGCCAAGGGTTAACCGCTTACGCCACAGTGACACGTAATTTACATAACAATATACAGTCCATTTACGCGATACACTAGGTTATTGTGAACCCTAAAACAATCGGTAGACACGATGGTCGAGCGGTAAGGTGCGTTCAACTATGGCCTAGGATCCGAGCGTTTCCTCCCTCTTTGACTGCAAAACTATCTGTCAGGCCAGCAATTATAGCATGGTGGGGGCCCAAAATCTCCTGCCTTAATGTAAATCCATACGACGATTCAGCGCTTTGTCTGGATGTATGGTCCATTTTTTTATAATTTTTTTATAATTTTTTCAAATTAGCATATTAATTCGATCTTACGGGTCGGGGTTCAAGTCTCAGTCGAACAAATATTTTTTTTTCTTTTTTCTCTTTTTCTTTTTATCTGTGATATTGCGCTAATAAATTGCTATTATTATCATTACAAAGCGCATCCTATCATTATTACTATTGTTATAAATCATCGAGGAACTTACTGTGTATCTTTCACGATAATTCATTTCTTTTTTGTAGCTTTGTGCAGCGATTGGTTTTGAGAGATCCCTGGAATACACCAATAAATATAAAAAAATCACAACAGTGCAGCTATCTATCAAAACTGCAGTAATTCGGGACACATTTTGAAACGCTTACATCTTAAGTGATCTTAGGGTCTATACGCGTAAAGGGGGACGTCAACGTTAGGGATATGTGCGCAAAGGGGGACGTCAACGTTAGGGATATGTGCGCAAAGGGGGACGTCAACGTTAGGGATATGTGCGCAAAGGGGGACGTCAACGTTAGGGATATGTGCGTAAAGGGGGACGTCAACGTTAGGGATATGTGCGCAAAGGGGGACGTCAACGTTAGTGATATGTGCGCAAAGGGGGACGTAAACGTTAGGGATATGTGCGCAAAGGTGGAAGTAAACGGTAGGGGGATGTGCGCAAGAATGGGGACGTAAACGTAAGGGGGATGTCAAGTCAACCAATACCTGTATACATTTACGTCATTCAGGTCCAGTACTCCACTGGAAAAGTCGGACAAGATAAATGGGAAGATTGGGTACTGCATAAGATCGTTGAACGTTCTTCCCGCCATTTTGTTTAACTCTGTCAAATACTCGAAATTTGATAGGTTCCCTGATCGCCACCTGTCAATCAAAACAAGAAAGCCATTGAAATGTAACAAAGAGACGCAAATTTTGTGTAACAAAGTAACGCATTCACAATATGTATTGCATGTAGTTTATTTTAGCGTGACATGTAACGCAGTGCAATAAGGGTGACTAATGTTGTGAGATGGTAAGTAAACATTGTTCAATATTCCAGATAATCTTACTGCATGGTAGCATTGTGGATGTTCTCAGTGGCCGGTGTCTCGTAGATCGGTAAGAGTTGCTGTTTAAACTGATCCAACACAATGTCACGGTCCTACAGGACAATAACGCACAATTAATACAACAATAATAGATAGATAGAATATATTACTAGTCAAAGTTACTGGTATAGTCACGGTCCTACAGGACAATAACGCACAATTAATACAACAATAATAGATAGATAGAATATATTACTAGTTACTGGTATAGTCACGGTCCTACAGGACAATAACACACAATTAATACAACAATAATAGATAGATAGAATATATTACTAGTCACAGTTACTGGTATAGTCACAGTCCTACAGGACAATAACACAGTTATTACTACAATATAGCCTCCTCCGCAGGCGTCTTCTTTTATTGGGCTTCCTGTCTCCGGGAGTGACTGGGAGTGACTGAGGCTCCACAGGAGAAAGAGGTCAAATGACAAAGGGATCCCATGAGAGGGAAAGGAAAAGGGTTGCCTGCGGAGAAGGCTAACTACAATACTAGATAGATAGAGTTTTTAGTGGTTACTATTACTAGTCAAAGTTACTTGTACAACCTGTCTGTAATGCAGGTTGATATTGTACTCACGTTTTCCGTCTCGAAGGCCAGTAGGTACGTTCTACCGTTGGTAAGAAATACTTCTACACCAATGTCCTAACGAGAAACAAGACACCATTAACGTGATTATCTTCTTCATCGCCAACATCGACATAATGCTCATTATCATCATCACTATCATTATTGTTGTCATCATGATTATCTTCTTATCCCCATCACCATAACGATCATTATTGCCATCTTCATCATCATCATCATTAATATCATCATCATTACAACAATCATCATCATCATCATCAACATTAATATCATCACCATTACAACAACAATCATTATCATCATCATCAACATTAATATCATCACCATTACAACAACAATCATTATCATCATCATCATTAATATCATTATCATTACAACAATCATCATCATCATCAACATTAATATCATCACCATTACAACAACAATCATTATCATCATCATCAACATTAATATCATCACCATTACAACAACAATCATTATCATCATCATCATTAATATCATTATCATTACAACAATCATCATCATCATCATCATTAATATCATCATCATTACAACAATCATCATCATCATGAACATTAATATCATCATCATCAACATTAATATCATCACCATTACAACAACAATCATCATCATCATCATCACCCCGTGTTTAATACCTTTAGACAGTATCGTCTTGTTCGTATTTCTTGTATTTCTTTGATGAGCCAAGATATCGATATCGCATCTTTGTTACCAAGTAAGATCTACATAAAACAAACATATATCAGCTAACTACAAATATAATATGATAACAAGACGATATCAGCTAACTAGTACAAAGATATGATAACAAGACACTGACTAGTGTCGGGATACCTGTGTTACGTCTGTGTCAGCTGTAGTAGCTTCTTCTCCAATAAAATACATCCGACTTTCACCTACAAAAATAGAGCACAATTTATTTTAACACAGGAAAATGAGATTAATGAGAGTTAATTCACTATATTGTAGCCTAAGATGAATATCTCACCTACGAAAATAAAACACAATTAATTTTAACACAGGAAAATGAGACAGTTAATTCACTATATTGTAGCCTAAGATGAAATGGAATAAGTTGAATATACTACGAAAATATAACACAATCAATTTTTATTAAACACAGGGAAATTAAACAGTTAATAGTTAACTATATGGTAGCATAAGATGAAATGGATTAATATCATCTCGTCTTTATGAACAAAACAAAAGGTTTTAACAATATGAGTAAAAAAGAAAACTCGTGAAGGATTCCGGTACTTGGTAATAAAATGACGTCATCATTGGAATACAAAATATGTAAAATAAAGCTGTTTGGGTTCCCTGTGTAACAATAACTAACCAATCAGAATAACGCCTTTGGTCTTGATGTCCAGTAGAATGTGTCGACAGTGATACAGGAATCTGACAAAGAAAATAAATAAAGCGTGACAATATATCAATGTGTTGTGTGACAGTCATTGTGTGACGTACCGTATGGTATCTTGTGTATCGAAGATATAGTACACGTTCTTGTGATGACTGCTAGTCGAGTCTTCGAACAGGTAGGCCAGCGGTGAACGGCATTTCTCTGTGCCTATAGATGCAAGACGTTTGCTATTTCATAAAAATTACTACGTCGATGATGATTGTGTTGATGATGATTGTGATGTTGATGATGATGATGATTGTGATGTTGATGATTGTGATGATGATGATGATGATGGTGATGTCGATGATGATGATTGTGATGATTGTGATGTTGTTGTTGATGATGATGATGATGATGGCGATGATGATGATGATGATGATGATGGTAATGATGTTGATTATTATTATTATTATGATGATGATGGTGATAATTGCATTGTGGTGATGATGGTGGTGATGATGATGATGATTGTGGTGACGATTATGATGATGATGATGATGGTGACGATTATGATGATGATGATGATGATGATGGTGATGATGATGATGATGATGATGATGATGATGATGGTGATGATTATGATGATGATGATGATTATGATGATGATGATGATTGTGATGTTGATGATGAAGATCATAACGATGGTAATGTTGATGATAAGCAAGTATAGTTGTAATATACTATTATGTCAACGTACTGTTTTTTCTGCTTTCTTGCATCACGTGTTTAGTAGGGACATCAAGGTGAAACCGCTGCATTCGACAACGCACACGCAGAGGACCTTCAGTAGGATCCAGTCTCCAGGATTTGGGGAAGAAGTCACGGTCATGCCATATCGATCTGGTCAAACAAAAAACATTAATTTTATTAACATCAACTGTGCTGCACAAAAACAAATAATAATTCTGGAACGACGGCAGGTCACTTCTAAGGAGGCATGATGACCGTGGGGGGAGGGGTAGTGTCTCACCGTTCATGTACAAGTCTCTCAATAAGTTGTCTCCATTTCTTTCTGACTTGTACTTATAAGGGGGGTAGTCTAGGGGTAATAACATGATGACAGTGGGGGGTAGGGGTAGTGTCTCACCGTTCATGTACAAGTCTCTCAATAAGTTGTCTCCATTTCTTTCTGACTTGTACTTATAAGGGGGTAGTCTAGGGGTAATATCAGGATGACAGTGGGGGTAGGGGTAGTGTCTCACCGTTCATGTACAAGTCTCTCAATAAGTTGTCTCCATTTCTTTCTGACTTGTACTTCAGCAGACAGTGAATCCTTGTTGTGCTTGAGTAACGTCTGTCGCTGCGAGTCTTGTATTTCGACAGCTACTCGTGTCACATCCATGGCTGACTTGGTAACCTGGCCACTTAGTACTTCAACTCGCTGAGATATACTACAGAAAAACAAAGGAATTGACATCATGATCGCCATTATCATCATCATCATAGCACCACTGTATAATCGTCATTATCACCATCATCATCATCATCCCCACCATCACCATTACCATCACTATCACTGTCATAATCATCGTCATTATTAGCATTGTGACTGGCATTATCACCAGATCATATCATCATCATCAGCTAATTATAATTATAGTCAGCAGATTATCATCAATTTCAACATCGAGTATTACTAATGAGCTGTCACGTGACAGATCACGTGTACGTACACTCTAAATGCTTCCATTCTTTTCTTCTGCCATTCCATGATATTAGTCGTGTCAGTCTGATCCCAAACTTGAATCTTAAAACACAAAACTATTAATACAACACCATGTAATGACGTCATCAACACACAGGGATCTCAATACCTCCATATCAGACTTGGAGCTAAGATCATCAACTGAGGGAAACTTCAATCCACACGATTCCAGCAGAGTTTTGAAGTCTGTCGCTGTAGCAAGGTGGTTCTCTGTGAGTTTGACGTCACTTAGCAACCTGGGCAGGTAAACAAGCAGCTTGTCCCGAATCTGAAGAAACAGAAAAAGTGACATCATACATAGATACAAATTATGAAATCACCAAGTATGTCGATCTTAATGACGTTCATGGTACGTTACAATGACGCAAGCAGATGACGCAAGCAGACAATGATGACATATTAATGATGCCGTCAAACGACTTCACACAAACTAGTGTCACAATCATCAAATGACATCATAGTATATGCAAATGACGTCACAGATACACACATTAGTGACGCAATCAAATGACATCATAGTATATAGAAATGACGTCAGATACACACACTAGTGACGCAATCAAATGACATCATAGGATATAGAAATGACGTCACACTAGTGACACAATCAAATGACACAGATACACACACTAGTGACACAATCAAATGACATAGTATATAGAAATGACGTCAGATACACACACTAGTGACGCAATCAAATGACATCATAGTATATAAAAATGACGTCAGATACACACACTAGTGACGCAATCAAATGACATCATAGTATATAGAAATGACGTCAGATACACACACTAGTGACGCAATCAAATGACATCATAGTATATAGAAATGACGTCACAGATACACACACTAGTGACGCAATCAAATGACATCATAGTATATATAAATAACGACACAGATACACACACTAGTGACGCAATCAAACGATGTAACACGAGGGTGCAGCATTACACCGAATTAAGTTACCTTTCCCCCTCCGTTACCAGCCAGTAGGTTTTGTAGGAATTTCCTGGCATGTGGGTGATTAGCGATCTGGACAGCAAAACACGAAAGATCCACAGACTGTGAAGGGCTGAGTAGAAACACAAGTAATTTTCCCAGCTGTATTTTGACAACATCCTTAGAGACAAACAGGACTTTGCTCGGTAACGTACCGCCCTACATTGAGAATAAATGTACAGTTTTTTTTGTAAGTTTGATGGAGCACAAAAATGTTTGGCCAATATAAAGAACTAGTCTACCTCGCTACCGTTTTTTTTTTAAGGGTTGGTCTTCCTGTGTCCTGTTTGAGGAGGAACACAGGAAGACCAACACTAAAAACGGCTGCGAGGTAGACTAATAAAGAACCTACCAGTATTTTTTCCAGTGATTCAAACAACATACTAAACACAAACTGTGCGAACTCCTTCTCGATATTGACTCCATTAGTTGCGCCCTTGATCATTGCTGGTTTGAGGCAATCATGAACCAGTAGGTCAGCGGCATAGAACTGTAGCGGGCTCAAGTCATTACTAAGGAATGTTTTTGAATATACAACACAATTAACAGCTGTCTGTAAGACCGACTGGAACCGCTGTGTCTGTTCGTTGAAGTTAGCACTTGTTGGAGTGTTCGTCAGAAAGCCTAGGTCTGAACACGGCAAATTATGGTCGTGAGATAACGGTATCCATGAAGAGACTGGGTTGAAGGGGTTAAGGTCAGCGGTTTTGTCTCCACTACGAAATGGGAATCTAAAAGAAAGGCATTAGGATACTTTATGACAAATCAGGAATGACATTGATTTACAATGTTGAGGAAAATAATTCTAAAATGATATGGTACTAGTGACTACTGTACTTGTTTACCTCCTTTCGGGAACACTTATTTCAAAAATCATTGTCAATGTCAAAGATACCTTATGCAATGTTGAAAACAATGCCATTACCATATATGGTATTGTAGGTGAGAAGTAACAAAAGACTTTGATTAGCACGCAAGATTTTTTTCTTTTTTTTAACAGGTTGAGATTGCAACAGAACAATAGGCATATCTTTGATATGCGTGGCTTAAACCAATATCGAAATGAATGCTCTTGAAGTCAGACTTGTTATCAACAAAATTGATTGTCATACAACAACAACCACGTGAATAATAATAATCGTGAATAATAATAATCGTGAATAATAATAATCGTGAATAATAATCAAAACTTGCTATTAATAAGAATTATTTAGAAAACAAGTCAAATTTCGATCCTTTAGCAGCACAAAACCAGCATTCATTTCGCCTTTGGCTTGATGCTTGTTGTTAAAGTCGAAACAATGTTTTTTGAAATAAGTGTATAAACCATCCACAATGGAAATTGCTCTTTCGCTCATTATGTACAGTGAAACCAACCTTATTCCCGTGCTTTTTCGTCGTTTTCGTCCATTAGCAGTTATTTCTTCTTTACAAATCTCGTGAAAGAAATGTAGAGCCACTTGGATAGCAAAGTAACGAAGATAACGAGCAATGAAGAACACTGACAGACCATACTCTGTATCAAACAAACAAACAACAACAATACATGTATCATTCCCTTATAAACGAGCAATGAAGACTGACAGACCATACTCTGTATCAAACAAACAAACAACAACAATACATGTATCATTCCCTTATAAACGAGCAATGAAGAAGACTGACAGACCATACTCTGTATCAAACAAACAAACAACAATAAATGTATCATTCCCTTATAAACCAGCAATGAAGAAGACTGACAGACCATACTCTGTATCAAACAAACAAACAACAATAAATGTATCATTCCCTTATAAACCAGCAATGAAGAAGACTGACAGACCATACTCTGTATCAAACAAACAACAACAATAAATGTATCATTCCCTTATAAAATTCATAAATAATTCATGACAATTTGACAAAAGAAATCACGTCCATGATGAAGGTTGTATTTTTGATACAAAATCGTCCAGATTTGCATAAGTTGTAATTTTCTCGGTCAGATTTACTTTTATTTTGAAAATGTTAGTAAAATATGAAGAAATTATGGCATTGTTTGTTAAACACTTTTAAACCTTGTGAACCAGCGTACACGTACTTGACCAATGAAATGATTAATAAATAAATAATGAATCACTTTTTTAACGTCTCAATCGTCTAGCTGGACATGTGTGTCCTACTAATTGGGAAGACTCAGACACACACTCACTACCTCTACGTTAATTTTTTTGCACACAACTCGGTTCATATGTTTATTTTTGCGGAGGGAGAAAAACCGGATAACCCAGGGAAAAACCCTTGTGGCATAAGAGATCGAAGAACACATCAAACAAACTCAACTGACTTATAATACATGCCCGAGCCGGGACTCGAACCTGGACCACAGCGGTGAGAGACCAGCGATTTATTGTCTTAATTACCTCGTCTTCTGTGGTCACGTTCTTCGAGGTTCTCCAGGACAACAAGAAGATCTTCAAACATTTGAAAGTACAAACTACCACACGTACTGTAAACAAACAAGTCATTGATGGATTAATATATTCATTGAAAATTAGTTTTTAGATTTATTGTACATAATTACTGTAGCATGTTATTACTGGTCTACTTATTTACTCGATCTTTATTAATAAATCACTTGAAAATGACATCTGACGATGTCGAAACGATGTGTAACCAACTTAGCGTTTGTGTTTATTTTAAATTAGGCATGGTTGGTGAAAATGTAGTTGGAACTCTAGTCTCCTGCGCAGCTGTTTTTAGTATAGGACATTTTTAAAAGCGGTTGTGCAGAAGGCTAGTAGAACTCTCGTTCACTGTGAAACCATGAGACAGTGCAGTTAAGTGGTACATGTCATCCTTGATAAAATCATGAAACGTTTGGCCATATATGATAATAATTTGGCTCCAGATAAAACAAACAATGTTTCTAGTGATAGGTTTACCCATCTAATATCAGCATTAGGTCATGTTATATGTTGTTTCTGTAACTACATGGTGTTTATTGCGTTGAATCGGTTTACCATTAAATCAAATGAAAAATTTAAGCAAAATACAAAATAGCCGATTGTAGTAGATATGGTCTAATATCCCGAGATAGCAAACCAATGAGAGCGCGCGTTCTTATGAGGTTGTGAATTGTGTATATACTAATGTACTGTATTCTATTTAACTATTCATTATCCACCTACCTGCAGGCTCTGAAGACAACACTAGCGATCAGCGACTGCACGTCATCCATTAGGGCGTTGACGTCGACTGTGACGTCATCTTCACTTTTACTACAAATAGAGAAATATCGATAGGCAAAATAGAAAATGAATGGATAGGATGAATAAATGAATGGTTAAATGAATGATAGGATGAATGAATGAATAAGAAGGAAAAGGAGGAAAAG
This sequence comes from Metridium senile, assembly GCA_949775045.1. Classification (NCBI taxonomy): domain Eukaryota; kingdom Metazoa; phylum Cnidaria; class Anthozoa; order Actiniaria; family Metridiidae; genus Metridium; species Metridium senile. The sequence continues at coordinate 22,366,394 of OX459098.1, read as the reverse complement.
GAGGAAAAGGAGGAAAAGGAGGAAAGCTCTAGTTAATGTTTACGCAAATTTAAATGACAATAAGAGAGCAGTTCGTTGATGGCAATTGATTATTTGCTGGCTTTAGAGAGGAAAACGCGACAAATAAAGAGGTAATACAAGATAAGAGGCAACAACCTCGTTCCCAGGCCCTTATCCCAGGAAGGGAATAAGCTCCTGGGGACGAGGTTGAAGAGGCAATTGTTACTTTGTGATGTTTTAGGTTACGATAGCTAGGAATCTAGATGTTAATATACCTTTGTTGGTGTTTAAGGTTACGATAGCTAGGAATCTAGATGTGAATATACCTTTGTTGGTGTTTAAGGTTTGCCAGTCTAGTGATCACGTTACATAGAGTGTACAACAAGCCATGTGCGACTGCCTTGAGTGATAACTCATCAACCTGTGTAGGAAACACATTAAATCATTCAACAACCACATTTAAATCGAACATTTACTGTGGTTCTTGAAATGACAAAATGACAATGACAAATGACAAAAGTTTATTCAGTACCTTAGGTATATATATACATAATTTACAATTTATGTTATTAACAGAAGATAAGGTACAGGCTACCTATAATAACCATTGCTGGCTAACCAAGATAGATAGCTTACATAAGAAATTTTATATATATTATGGTCAATGAGTTTTTAGTTAGCATAATATTATAGAATAGAAAAGACAAGACGAAAAAAAGATAACATTAAATAGAAATAACATAAATAGAAACGGGATCAAGTATGAATTTTGAAATAAACATATATAATATAAAATGATCGATATGTACCATACATATATGATTATGATAACTAAGCTAATATAATGAAATGATTGTGTTGATTTGTAATAAAAGATAAATTAATAAATTAATAAAATAAAATATTCTCATTGTTAACAGACTCACTGAAGTTCAAATCAACTTGTATAAAAAAACAAAAACGAACGAACAAACAAACAGACAAAAGAAACAAACGAACGAACAAACAGACAGACAAAGAACGAACAAACAAACAAACAAACAAACAAACGAACAGACAACGAACGAACGAACGAACAAACAAACGAACAGACAAAGAACGAACGAACGAACAAACAAACAAACACACAAACAAACAAACGAACAGACAACGAACGAACAAACGAACAAACAAACAAACAAACAGACAAAACAAACAAACAAACGAACAGACAAAACAAACAAACAAACAGTACGTTTATACAGTACTCTGGCTACGAAGGTCACAACTGGACTAACGATCTTTAGTTAGTGGTTCATTGTTCTCCAACCGTCTGCAGATAGACATACCTTTAGAAAAAGCTGACACAGATGTTTGACAAGCATGTGATGTAGATGTTGCGAGACCAAAGTGTTTTCAAGGATTGATAGTAACGGGACCACACCCAGTGAACGTATTGTACTAAACAAACACAGGTCCATACTAGTGGAGTATGCACTGTAGGGAATATATAACAATATTAATACGGTATTGATGCAGTAGACAGGAAATGACGTCATCCATACTAGTGGAGTATGCACTGTAGGGAGTATATTCTGAACAACATTAATACGGTATTGATGGCTACAATCATTGTTAAAAGTAGTTGGCATGATTCTAGTATTTTATCTCATAGTAACTACTTCATTTATTTACCTAAAAAAACATTTCCCCCTTACCCTAGCATCAATGTTGGTGTAAAATGATAGCGCATTGATAGGTCAACCACATAAGCAACAAACAATGACTCCCTCCTCAACATTGCGAAGGGGGTGGGGGGAGTAGTGAAATATCAGCAGTGCTATATAGTGACTTTATAATATTCGTGCCAACACTTTTATCAATGATCGTAGTAGTAAACAGGAAATGACGTCATGGATAACTTACTAATCCTTGTCCAGATCTACCGGTCGACCCACTAGTAACCATAGCAGCGCCTCGATGGTTCCCTTGGTAACCTGATGGTCGTAGATCTATAAGCCAGTATAAGTAACATGTTTAGTATTAGAGTCTTGTCTATGTATGCACAATTGGATTGCCCTACCTGATTGGCTAAGAGATGAAATCCATGGATATCAACAAAATGGTTGTAACGCACTGCTTCTGCTTTTTGTAAATACAAACACAGGATCTACAAAATAAACATAGAATTAAACATGATATATGTATTTATTGTACTAAAAGATGGGCTGCAGTATGGTGATATAACATAGGAGATATTAGCTACAAACACAGGATCTAGAACATGCACAAATAAATAATTAACCATGATTCATGGATATATTCTACTTCAAGATGGGCTAAAGATGGGCTGCAGTATGGTGATATAACATAGGAGATATTAGCTACAAACACAGGATCTAGAACATGCACAGATAAATAATTAACCATGATACATGGATATATTCTACTTCAAGATGGGCTAAAGATGGGCTGCAGTATGGTGATATAACATAGGAGATATTAGCTACAAACACAGGATCTAGAACATGCACAAATAAATAATTAACCATGATTCATGGATATATTCTACTTCAAGATGGGCTAAAGATGGGCTGCAGTATGGTGATATAACATAGGAGATATTAGCTACAAACACAGGATCTAGAACATGCACAAATAAATAATTAACCATGATTCATGGATATATTCTACTTCAAGATGGGCTAAAGATGGGCTGCAGTATGGTGCTATAACAAAGGAGATATTATGTACAAACACAGGATCTAGAACACAAACAAATCATTAACCATAAACACGTTACATGGATTTATTGTAGTTCAAAATGATCTACTAGGGCTGCAGTAACACCAGGTGCTATAAATCACTTTTTTAACGTCTCAATGTATTTCGCATGCAGACACAAGTGCCCTACTAATTGGGGAGACTCAGACTCACTACCTTTACGTTAAATATTTTGGCACACAACTCTGCTCATAACAAAGAAGGAATATACCTTGATGACGAGTTCCCTGACGGAGGAGGACTGGTGCGATACCCATACCAATAGATATTCCACTTTGAGAACACCCCCCACGACGGCAGCGACCTGTTCTGCTTGTAGGTTTAGAACGACCTTTTGAAGCAGCTTCAGCAAACCTAACATCATCTGAAAAAATACATCAATCATAAATATACACCCTTTGGTTCCTGGTATGTGATAGACCTAATCGGCTAACGCGTTGCTATGTACGTTTCCACCCAATTCAAATCTTTTGGGAATAAGATTCTTTGTCTTATTTATTTCGATATCACGTGGAAAATGTTTGGAACAAAAGTTATTGTTCCAAGAGGTTTTGAATTGGGTGGAAACGTACATAGCAACGCGTTAGCCGGTTAGGTATATTGCCCTTAAATATGTAACCTATCAAGTATTTTAGGGGCCAGAAGAAGAATTCGTTTATTCGCACCTTGTACAAAACAATAAGTTCAGTAGAAATAAAGTAGAAATAAATGTACAATATAAAAGAAAGATCAACGATTGTTGTTGTTGTTGTTGATAACTGGATCAAAAGGTGGTAATTAAATGATTAAGACACGTCTTGTTGGGAAAACAACGCTCAGACTGCATTTCTCGTGACAAAACAAACTTTTCGTCTTTTAGTCCCACGCCGCTACAATCAATAGCGAAGATTATATGAGCAGCGGTTAGGGTTGATTGAAATACTATAAATCCCATCATACATTGTGGGCGTACCTTAGTCATGTGATCAGTCACGTGTTTTCTTCTATCGTTAACATGTTTATATGTCCCTGTAGATGACTTGATACCAGGATAACCTTCGACTACTAGATATTCATCGACAGAACTTTGATGTGCCACGCTGTAAACAAACCATTAGTCAAGCTTACAACAACTTACAAAGTAGGAGCAATGTACGAAAACATGAACAACCACTCTAAACTACAAGCCTTGCGTCATGGGGCTGTCTTATGGCCCGTTTACACTAGCAATAAGAGCTGTAATTTCAATGGCGATTTTATCGCAGATTTGTCGCCGCAATTTCGAATACGCTCGAATTTAGGAGACAGAAAGGCGCAGCAAATTGCAAAAAATTACGAGCATGTTCAAACGGCAGCATTGAGAAATCTGCGATAAAATCGCTATTGAAATCGCAGCTCTTGTCGTGCAACAAAATTGCTAGTGTAAACCTTACACTTGACATGAGAGTGAGGATATAGAGCAACAATCGTACAATATCTCGAGTCTCCGTGTTAAAGATGACTTAACCTTACAGCAGTTCTCAGTCACACGTGCACCGCTCGCATAAAAAGCACCGCTATAAAACGTGAAGTTGGTGGACGTCAATCAAAGTGTGTTTACGAGACGCATGGTGTTTTTACTTCAGTCGGGCTGCGAAACATGTCTGAATCCGACAAAGAGGTTATTATGGGAATTCAGCTTCCAGAATCAGACATGTTTCGCAACCCGACTGAAGTAAAAACACAGTTTGATTGACGTCCACCAACTTCACATTTTATAGCGGTGCTTTTTATGCGATCGGTGCACGTGTGACTGAGAACTGCTGTAACATTGTTCCTTTGTCTAGTCATTCTATCAATGACTTACCTGCTTCTAAAAGAACTGAAATCTGATTCGTTGATGAAATCATACTCCATGACGTCAACACTTGACGTCATGCCAACACTTTGTGGTGTGGTACTTTGCTTGGATATTGACATAGGCTTGCTCCCAGGCCCCATGTATGACTCGCCTGCAGGTGTCCGTGGTGTTGGTGGGGTCTGGGGCGTAGAGGGACTAGATAATGAGATCTTCCTTTCCCTGACGGGACTATTTTGAAGTAAGATACTTGCACCGTCCGCTGACCCGTACACCGGCTTGACACTAGACGAGGTACGGTGTGGTATATTGACTGTTAGTTTTCTGTTTACCGAGGGCTGAGGGCAGCTTCCATAATGATGAGATAAAAACTCTAGACTAGGTGGGTCTTGAGAAGGTGACGTGTTTGCTACAGCGGGATCCATGACGTCGTCCTGACTCTCGTTGAGTGCCTTAACTACATCACATGGTTCATCGTCGTCTTGTTCAAGGACGAGTGTTGCACTGCTTTCTCGACGAGGAATATTGTTGCCATGGTTATAGTCAGAAGACAGTGCAGGGCTAGGTGGTGGGATTGGACTTTGTTTCTTGACGGATAGTATAGGTGCCGATAGTCCTGAAGGTGACAGTGGTTTACGGGTTACTGTTGGTACTCTGTAACCTGAACACAACACACAAAATAAAACTAGTTTAAAATCAAGCATCAAGTCGAACTAGGGCTACAAAAGTTTATGAATTCCCAGAGATTTACATTGTTACTGACGAGTGCCACTACAAGCTGAGTGAAAACGTCTATCGAAGTAAACATCAGCCAAGCTCGAAACATCAGTACAGTTAAGTCAACATTTTTTATGGCGTTACAAATTTCAATATATTACCTATCGTAAACATCAGTCAGTTAAGGACGCAAAGAATACTAGCACATGCAAACAGCTACGACAATATGAATATAACAATAATCCATTCAGGTTGTAAATGTAAATGTACACTTTATCTTCACATGTTAACGGCTAGTTTGTTTGGTTGTTACCATCATCGCTCACACCATTCATTATGATACTAAAGCTATCGTGTATATTTTCATACCAAAGTCAAAGCTGTGTTCAGACAAGTAGAATCTGCTCGGTGAATGAAGGCGTGTTGTCTCTTCTGTAGGATGCATGGCAATCAGGAACTCACACACAGCCTTTAGTACGGTAAGGTCAGGTGGACTTCCCATGATGCTTTGGATGATGTTGACGTATAGTGTGCTGATGGATGATGGGATTTCTTTCAGACCTTCTCCTAGTCGTTCCTATGCAATTTAACATTGATTACTCAATAAATGAATGAATGAATCAATCAATCAATCAATCAATCAATCAATCAAGGAACGAATCAATCAATCAACCAACCAATCAATCAATAAAGTAAACAATCAACCAACCAACCAACCAACCAACCAACCAACCAACCAACCAACCAACCAACCAACCAACCAACCAACCAACCAACCAACCAACCAACCAACCAACCAACCAACCAACCAACCAACCAACCAACCAACCAACCAACCAACCAACCAACCAACCAACCAACCAACCAACCAACCAACCAACCAACCAACCAACCAACCAACCAACCAACCAACCAACCAACCAACCAACCAACCAACCAACCAACCAACCAACCAACCAACCAACCAACCAACCAACCAACCAACCAACCAACCAACCAACCAACCAACCAACCAACCAACCAACCAACCAACCAACCAACCAACCAACCAACCAACCAACCAACCAACCAACCAACCAACCAACCAACCAACCAACCAACCAACCAACCAACCAACCAACCAACCAACCAACCAACCAACCAACCAACCAACCAACCAACCAACCAACCAACCAACCAACCAACCAACCAACCAACCAACCAACCAACCAACCAACCAACAAAACTACAACTTTCAAGTGTTGAATCATTCAATGGATATGATTGGTTGACTAGTCACGTGCATACCTGACAACCAATCAGAAGTTGTTGTACAAGCTCAGCTTTTATGAACTGACTGATGTTAAACTTGTAGTGAGGGTGACTAGCATGTACTAGTATCTCTAGTGTTGATAGTAACATCTCAAACACTCCTTGTTTGGCCTTGTCCCATATCTTCCAGTTCAGTAGATAGTGTTGAAATAAATCAACATTACGGACAACAGCGTTCGAGTCTATGTTCAGCATGATAGGATTGTCAGACAGATTGGTATGTTTGAAGACATCACCGTCACAAGCGGCCTCCATCAACGCCTGCAAGGAATAGCTTGTTTAGCTTCGTTATTTTATTACATAAGAAATGAGCGACAATATAAGGAAAAGAAAAATGAAAAAGAAGGAAAGAAATAAAAGGAAAGGAAGAACGGAAAGGAAAAAAGAAAAAAATAAATATTTTTTATCCACTGAGACTTGAACCCCGACCCGTAAGATCGAATTAATATGCTAATTTTATGCAAAACTTAAAAAAGGACCATACATCCAGACGTACAAAGCGCTGAATCGTCGTATGGATTTACATTAAGGCAGGAGATTTGGGTCCCCCTCCATGCTATCATTGCTGGCCTGACAGATAGTTTTGCAGTCAAAGAGGGAGGAAACGCTCGGATCCTAGGCCATGAATGAACGCACCTTACCGCTCGACCATCGTGTCTACCGATTGTTTTAGGGTTCACAATAACCTAGTGTATCGCGTGAATAGACTGTATATTGTTATGTAAATTACGTGTCACCGTGGCGCAAGCGGTTAACCCTTGGCGTTTGAACCAGATGACCGGAGTTCGAATCCCGCGGAATAAGGTTGTTTTTAATTTTCTTATTTTCCTTTTTTTCATACTAATAATTTTACTTTTTGTCGTTTAAATGCTTACCACTTAGTTACCATGACTACATTACCTTCAGCATATGATATCCTATCATGCATTGCGGGGTGAGAAGTATTCTCTTCAGTAAAGCATAGCCTGATTGTTGGTCCATTGCGCGTGCGTGATATTCGCAATTCCGCTGTAAAGACAGAACGACTGACAGGGAATCAGCTTGAGTCTTATGGTCGCTGGTCATCTCAACTACCTGTTGGACAGACAGACAATCTCGTTAACTAGCAACAGCAAGACTTAAATCCTTTACTTTAAGGTTGTGGTTGTCGACGAGAAAGTTTTAACTATTTTGACAACCACACACACGTCTTCTTATCCTTTCTAGATACTTTCTATTTGTAAATAACTGGCTTTTTTATAATAATGATAAACATTTTTGCAATTTTGTATAAATGTATCAATATGTGTGTAAATAAACAAAAGTTTAAGATCAAAAGTCCAAGTTAACGCCAATAAGTAACACTTTATTCTGACCGGTCAGTAAATAGTCTAGGCACTGAGCAAGGATCAAAGGGATATCTACTATTTGATTCAAGAAACGTGAAATAATTAACCGACTACTATGTATACATACATGTACAGTGTTCAGTTTTGCTCTTATTGTAAACTACTATTTGTGTCTAATTGTTTTGTCAAGACACAGATTGAATGTGTTAAACTTTACGTCATAACAAATGCATGATATTACAGAAAAAACCTTATTACGAAAGACTAGTAAGATCATTAAACTCAGTCATTCAAAAGAAATGAGGTGTAGGTTTTATACCTTTGCAAAGAGATATATGAAGACTGTCATCCCTCCTACATCATATGCAGCCTCTAGCAACGTATTGACCCTTACAGCCTTCACCTCATGAAACAGCTTAGCCTCGTTTTGAACGAAGTTTGTGGTTGGTTGTTTGTTGGTGACGTCATACTGGCTTGTTCTTCTTGATTTATCATCCATTGTTGGTAATCTAACAGTTTGACCGAACATGGACGGATTGGTGGGTGAATAGGAAAGGAACAGACATCCCTGGAAATAATGAACAGGATATTTATATCTTATTTGTGATTTTTCCCATAATACGGGCGGATATTTTACGAGTTGTGAATGTATTTTTCCGAGTCCCTCTGGGGACGAGGAAAAATGCGAATAACGAGTAAAATGTCCGCCCGTATTACGGGAAAAATCACAAATAAGTTATTTATTATACGACTCTATGATAAAAAATGTTTTTTTTTTGGTAAGCAATTGTTTGGAAACATTTTGTGTGAAAACTGGCCTGCAGCCCGTATTTTGTCGAGTTCAAAACCGGTTTAACCGGGACAGAACTCGATAAATACGGCTTCATATTTTTCGAGTTCTCTTCTACTTATAAGGTAAAATTACGTAATAGTCGTATAATAAGTACTTATTAATACATGATAAGTACCGAGGTTATTCCTTTTACTCAGACTAAGGGCTAAAGCTCGAAATGTCAGTAAAGTTAAGTCAACGTTTTTTACGGTGTTACAAATTTCATTATGTTACTAGAGGTTATTCATAGTTCATTTCTTACTACGTTTGTTCACTAGTTTGTTTATTCATTATTTTCGTCATTCTTTAGACTAACATTCTTCTGTTTTTTCATCCATTCACTCTTTCATTTATGAACTCATGTTTCATTTAAATACCCATTCACTTCCTCACTCACTTGCTCATTCATTCATTCATTCATTCATTCATTTATCCATTCATTTATCTATCTATCCATCCATTCATTTATTAATCTATAGAAGTTCACTCACCCTTAAAGATGATTCTAGGTCTGGGATAATCATGTGAGGACTAGTTAAGAGCCCAGTCCTCAACTCGCTTGCGGCAGACCGCTCAGTAATGGAGAGCCTGGACCATAATTTGCTTGCAATCAGAAATGGCTGCGAAGAACTGATAACAAATAATACTTTGTTAACTATTTATCGATGAATTACTCGATATAGTAGTTGATATACAACGTTCCCTCCCCAACGTTGTGTGAAGATATAATCTGCGGGTATGCAGAACAAAGACACTACAATAAAAACCAACGGTTAACGGTTAAGGATCAAGGATGGCACAGTTGGCTATAGTGCACGGCTTTCGGTGCGAGAGGTCCTGAGTTCAATTCCAAGTGACCTCATAACCTTGTTTCGGCCTCTCTCTCCTTTCCGTGTAGCTTTAAGTAGCTTTAAATACCCGTAAAACGGAGCACTGGTGGAGAGAGGGAAGTAAAATCAGTGAGCGCACCGTCGGCTCTCTGGAAGAATAGCGTCAGCTAAAGGGACTCAGTTAGGCAAGAAGTAAAGATACATGTTTCTTACTTGTTTGATGTCAGTAGTTCTAGTTCGTTCTGTAGGTGACCAACACTAACAGCATTAGGTCCAAGTGAATATAGGTAAAACGCTTCGTTCTTGCCGACCAACCAATCAAATGAATGCTTCTTGGGACCTTTAGAGGTTGGTGCTAGAAGAGACAAAGATCACATTACATCTGTTTCCGTCTGGTTCATGTATTAGTCGTTTTTACTGTATACATCTCTGCCTGTCTGATCCTATGGAACATCTCCAAATAAATCAACATTTGATCTGATTCTCTCAGCTGGTCAGTATGCCAGAACTGTCTATCATTTAGCATCTCGTGTTACTGTTCTACTGTCTGTCCAATCGACTGTCTGTCTGACCAATCGACTGTCTGTCTGTCCAATCGACTGTCTGTATGTCCAATCGACCGTCTGTCTGTCCAATCGACTGTCTGTCCAATCGACTGTCTGTCCAATCGACTGTCTGTCTGTCCAATCGACTGTCTGTCCAATCGACTGTCTGTCTGACCAATCGACTGTCTGTCTGTCCAATCGACTGTCTGTATGTCCAATCGACTGTCTGTATGTCCAATCGACCGTCTGTCTGTCCAATCGACTGTCTGTCTGTCCAATCGACCGTCTGTCTGTCCAATCGACTGTCTATCTGTCCAATCGACTGTCTGTCTGTCCAATCGACTGTCTATCTGTCCAATCGACTATCTTTCTGTTCAATCGACTGTCTGTCCAATCGACTGTCTGTCTGTCTGTCCAATCGACTGTCTGTCTGACCAATCGACTGTCTGTCTGTCCAATCGACTGTCTGTATGTCCAATCGACTGTCTGTATGTCCAATCGACCGTCTGTCTGTCCAATCGACTGTCTGTCTGTCCAATCGACCGTCTGTCTGTCCAATCGACTGTCTATCTGTCCAATCGACTGTCTTTCTGTTCAATCGACTGTCTGTCTGTCTGTCCAATCGACTGTCTGTATGTCCAATCGGCTGTCTGTCTGTTCAATCGACTGTCTGTCTGTCCAATCGACCGTCTGTGTGTCTTACTAGTACAGACACTCACCTGTGAACAACATGACACATCCTACGTCATAGCCCTCAGGAAGAACTGCTTTCTCTTCACCAGTCCTCTCGCTCTTTGACGTAGTTAATATCACGTGACCAAGTAACGTTACGGACAGAGTGCTTTTCTCATCACTGTGAGAGAGGGGAGGGCCAAAGTTGTGTTCAGTCACATCTGTACCGTCTACTATCAACAATACCTGAAAAACAGATGCACTTCAAAAGTTACGGGTTTCCTGTGTTATGTATGGATGGGACTTATTACGGGTTTCCTGTGTTATATATGGATGGGACAACGTACAGTAAACTGGTGCAAAGGGTTCCGTGACAACAATGGGAGTCAATAATTTGAGTAAGAAGTCTATGCCATCATAGTTTATAGAGGGGACTCTATAAACCTCTACTAACTATGATGCCATTAATCCCATCATACCTTGCAGGCGACATTACGGTCACTATCGACAGGAGAATGTCTTTGTTTCGACTGAGATAACGAGATCACCACGTGATGCCATCGCCCGCGTGTTAAGGACGGAGGCCTGGCAACTACTTCCTTTAGAACATCATACCCGTCAGTACCCCCCTTTGTTGATTTTGTCCATCTGAAACGATATGAAAGATTTCTATCTAAAGGAGCCACATTCTAATAGCAGACTCAGAATATTATTTACTACCGAAGGAACAGAAAGATTTATTACCTAGTGGAGCAAGGAGCCAGTGCTCTTCCAATGCTCATTTAAAGGTTATTTTAAAAAGATGCAAGGCTGGCTTCTCTCGAAATTTTACGCGACTTGTCCGTGTGTTGTGAGACAAGTTGTACATGTGTAAATCAGAGGCGATTCAAGTTGTAAGGGTTGCATGCGACAGTTGTAAGCGAAAATCGTAGTCTAAATCGGCATTTAAAATACATACCTAAACAAGAAGGACGCATTTGAAAGAAAGAGCCAAACTTCAAACAAACATTTCCTTGAGCCCAACGAACACACATGTACAGCATCATCACCAGACATCGAGTCTGACCTGGTCCCAGTCCACTCAACGTTAGACCTAGTACTAGTATTACGATCACGTGATACTCCAACGTCACAGCTTGGATATCTCTTTAGGTTATGAACTCGTACCCACAATGCAATACTTAGGTCAGATAAAGGCAATGGATGGTTACCAAGACAACGTAGATTAACAGCTTTGACAGAGAATGGTGAGGGTAAGTCCGCTGAATCCTCAGATTGCAGAACATCACCGCGTTCATTCGTGTCGGTATGAGCCTTCGGTCCTCGTGCTAACTTGGACTGCGGTTTATTATGTCGTCGGTACCGCTCGGTGCATTCTGGACTATGTCTATTGACTTTGGATAATGATCCTTCCGTGCTACAGCCCTCACTTGATACGTCGCCACCACTCTGGAGTAATGAACCTCCTTTAGTTCTGAAAAACAACGTCAAATGTTATCATCATCATCAACATCATCATAGTCGTCGTCATCCCCACTACCTCCATCATATCACAAATATCGTCTTAGTCTTCGTCATTATCATCATTATCATCATCGTCGTCGTCATCATCATTATGCATTATTATCATCATCATCATCACCCCCTGCACCACCAACACCTTTATACTCGCCGTCGTCATCATCTACAAAATAACAACTTTTTAGTCTTCTTCACTGTTATATCCAAGTATGAATGATTATAAAACAACAGGGCACTGGCTTTCAAGAAGTAACTTCAAAATACTAATACACAATCTAAGAATCATTTACTAATAAAAACAATGAACGATCAGAACAATGAGTATTTTTACCGTTTCATCAAGGCCTCTTGTCGTAGTTGTTGGTTCTTTGTCTTACGTCCAGTATACTTTAGTCGAGGGTCAACAGTGTGAAGGCGACAAGGAAATGTAATCATGAAGGCAGGGCCTCGAGATAGACACGCTTTGCTGGCAATGGTAGCCAGACCACTACACAATAAATCCTGCAACAGACACATGTAAGGCCCTGGGTAGATGGAGAGGGAGGAGTCACGTATATAGTGACTATAGTTTAAAGTTATTTCAAAAAACGTAGAATACTGAATACTGCATTACGAATAGTGCATTGCAAGACCGAAATGAATTTTGTGTCAAGTATTGTAGTTTAAAATAAAATAAATAGTAATTCGTTATTTTATTCTTAGTGCATTCTATTCAAAACAATATACGAACTTGTTATGGGGAATAAATATCGCTGTATATTTTCTTTTTTATTTCAAATTAATGAGACCCACAATACTCTTTGGTCTTGGAATACACTATTCAGTGTTCAACGTTTTTTGAAACAGCTGTATGCTATAGGGAGTATACTTACTACTGGGATAGACTGGGTCTTAAACAATCCAATAAAATCCTGCAACTCAGAGGGTTTGATCTGTTGGCTGGCTAAGCTGATGAGAAGGTCCACAACGATTGCTTGGAGTCCTTAATCAATACATAATAGTTGTTTATTATTTGGGAAGTTAATTATGGTAAGTTAACTAGAAAAGAGAGGGGGAGAGGGGGAGATGGTTTGCGGTTTTTGCGTTATTTTTGGTGAGGTATTGCGGCTTTTTTTATTGATATTTGCGGTATTGCGGTTTTACGAAATCTTACGGTTGTGGTTTATAGCAAATTTTGGAGCGATTGTTAATTTTGGTGTGTGGTTTTGCAGTTTCCAACCATCCTCCCCACCCCTTTACCCCTCATCGAAACTGAAGTCTGATAGGTTCTTTATTTGTAAAACAAGAACTGCAAATAGTCAATAAGAAGTAACTATTATCATTTATGTCTGTAATGGAAGTCAACAGCAAGAGCGACATACCTCGAAAGTGACTCTGGTCGCTACTGAGAATGTTCTTGAAACACTGAAGAACACTGCCAACCAAGCCCTGGAGGATACACACGACAAGAAAATCAACCCATTAAAATCAACAATTGACCATTGGTATATTGATATTATGACATTGATAGTTGTTCAGTTAATTTATTGTTTGTCATGCTGTTTACCGTGTTTTATGTTATTGTAAAACACGGCAAACAGCATGACAAACAAGAAATGATTAACCAACTTATCAATAGTCTGTTACCTCATCACAAAGAACTTTACAGTTGTGTTCACAGTCTTTGACCAAACCAAGAAGACTTTGTGCAGCATGGGTAAGAACAGACAAAGATTTGCTGCGAGAAAAATAATCATTATCACACTAGTAATAAATGTACCTTACATAAAGAAACGCATCTTTTTAACAAATATTTTTCTTAGATTATTATTTGCAATGAGTGACGTATTTTCATTCTTAATTCGATTGATGACAATCATTTTATACATTTGTTATTGATAATTTTTATTGGCCAAAGTCTTGAAATATATATACATTTTAGTATAAACCTCATACAATAATTATTATAATACTTTTTATAAATATATATATATATATATATATATATATATACTTCTATATTATTTAATTATATTGATTAAATGACTGTTGACAGTCTTGTATATGTATTTGCTTAAATTGCTTGTCTTTTTATAAGCCTTCATTCTCTCATTTAAATCGTTTTATTTATCGTTTTATTTCATTGTAAGAGCATAGAGACAATAGTTATATGCTCCTAAAGCATATTATTATTATTATTATTATTATTATTATTATTATTATTATTATTATTATTATTATTATTATTATTATTATTATTATTATTATTATTATTATTATTATTATTATTATTATTATTATTATTATTATTATTATTATTATTATTATGTTGAAATCTAATAAACGAGTGTAGTGAGTGTACCTAGAAATGTTGCTGGTTTCACGGCTGTACGCAGCTTCCAGCAGCTTAAACAAGAACTGGCAGATTTGTGGATAAATAACCAGACCATGAAAATCTACTGTATTTATCTCGGTACTTTTACGCGACTCACGGGATGGCTTCTTGGCCGGGACGGTCTGAGGAGAAAACAATATCAACTTGATGGGACCATGCAATATTCTCTCGCATTATCAACATTCCTATCAACATCACTATCATCATTACCGTCATCATCGCCACCATTGTTGTCATCATCATTATCATCATCACCATCATCATCACCATCGTCATCATCATCATCATCATCACCACCATCGTCACCATCACCATTACTATCATTACCATTGTCATCACCATAGTCATCATGATCCTCACAGTCACCATCATAATCACCATCATTGTCACCATTATAACGATCATTTTCACCCTCTTCTTGGACAGTCCAATCCTCTGACATTATTAGGTATATTCTTCTTTACTGACCTGTCTGACAGTCTTGGCATCCGAGTCATCCTCACTGCTATCTGTATTCACTTCATTATCAGCTTCATAACCATCTTCAATGGATTTCTTGTGAGGAGCAGGAGAATCAAGGTCATCGTCTAACACTAACTGTGACCACTCCCCCTCGGGAATCACTGGTTCAACAACTGTCTGCAGGACCTCGCTGGTATCTTGTTGGTTAGGGAATGGGGTCGAGTACAGTCTTTTTACGGCTGCTTTAGTAAAGGAATCACAAAGTCCTCGGTCGAGTGTATCTCTGATGATACTGGAGGTAAGGATGCTATGTTCTGCGTCATTGATGATGGAATGGACTCCTGGGAAACCCTAAATGAGAAACTCTTTATTAAATAAATAAAGAAAGCAATTCATTGTTATTATGTAGCCTAGCCAACTGAGAACTGCTTGTCTTCAAGTATAATGATCCTGCTAGGAGACATTATAGCTGCTTTATAGTGGTAATTCCGCCACTTAAATATGGTTGTAGTTTTGTTATTTAAAAAAAAGGGGGTTGAAATCCATTGGAAAACCTGAGGGCGGCGTTGATATCATGATATCAACAGGGGAGAGCGGGGGAAAAACCCGGGATAGGTTTTAAATCACCTTTCTCTAGCTTCCAAATATTTAAATGTTCTGTTTTCTAGAGAGCACGCAAACTATGCAAACAAGACTATCTATATAGTTCAAAAGAACAAAGCAACACAAATAAGTCTAAAATCTACCTCTGAAGACGCGTTTATTTTAAAAGTATTCCATGGTTATTATTCCCAGAAGATTTGCAACAAAACAATGGAACTAGGGTGTGGTTGGTATTTAAAACGGTTCAAACGCACGACTCTTGTTTGCATTGACATTCATTAAGATAACGTAGAAGATGGTACTCACCACACAACCCTTGGTAAGTCCAGCGTATGATATCCTAATACACACCGCTAGTACAACTTCAAACACTGCCACAGTAGAAACGTCTTGATTAGTCGTCTTCACGTTACCCTTAAAGTGTTCAATCAACCAGTGAAACAGTTCATAGCTATACCTCGGACCTTCATCAGCAGTGAACGAATCCATAAACACCTTATTTGAGACAAGCAAGTTTAAACAGGCCTTCCACACGTGAAAACGTAAAGAGAGGTTGTCAAGAGGAGGAACATTGTTGTCTGGGAGTGAATCACCAACTTGACCATGTTTAGTACAGATCTCTTGTTTATCAGTACCTGGTGAATCAGCCTGTGATGGTGTATTTACATTTGCTGTAAACCTTAATAAAGTCAAGAAGGTTTTCACAGCGCTATTACTCTCTTCACTTGTCTGGCATTGAGATGTATCAGTTTCTTGATCCTTAGTACTTTCGACCTTTGAATTGTTCTCTAACAAAGCGAGAAACTCAAACACACCAATCACTAGCTCTTGAAGCTCTTCTACATCTAAAAAGGCCTGTAACTCGCTCAAACCGCCACAGTTGAAGAACAGCATCCTTGAAGAGTGACTAACAAGGAGGGAAGGGAGATATCCCAGCAACACTTGCAGCACGTCCTTATTTAAACAAGCACTAGAGGGTCGAATTGTTTGTGAACGATCTCTATAGCAACCAGGTAATGACGAAGGGGAGAGGGCGTTAGTAGGAGTACTTGCATCGTCGTGTTTACTTGCACCTCTACGTAGATCAAAGCGAAATATTGACGGCAAAAGAACAACACGGAATAATTCATTCTTCAAATTAGTTGATCCAAACTGTACCAGTGTTTTAAGAGATTTAGCTGTTTCCAGAGTCAACCAGGGATCACCAGTCGTAAGGAAGGAACAATATTGAGATAAACACGACCAGTTATCGCTCTCTGGTGGACTACTTGGTGGTAGTTCATTATCAGACAAACCAGTGAATTGCCTTGATGGACTGGACTTGGGAGATTTTGAATAGAATCGTTTACTTTTTGACCTTGGTCTTGTGGAATAGTTTCTTGGTTGGTCTTTAGAAGGGACGGCATCATCCAGTGAGGAGATGATCAGCCGATTGATTAGTTTGAGGATTTGAGTCTGTAATGGACGCGGTTGAAATAAAAACCTTTAACAGAAAACAAAATGAAGTATTTAGACAACAATGGCGAATTCTAGCTAAAATTACAATACAACACGACTTTGATGCGACAACTAACGATAAAACACGACTTTGAAGTGACAACTAATGATAAAGCACAACTTTGATGCGACAACTAACGATAAAACACGACTTTGATGCGACAACGATAAAACACGACTTTGATGCGACAACGATAAAACACGGTTTGATGCGACAACTAACGATAAAACACGACTTTGATGCGACAACTAACGATAAAACACGACTTTGATGCGACAGCTAACGATAAAACACGGATTTGAAGCGACAACTAACGATAAAACCCGGCTTTGAAGCGACAACTAACAATAAAACACGACTTTGATGCGACAACTAACGATAAAGAACGACTGTAAGACAACGATATATTCAATTATGAAACCACGACTTTATGCGATTATCAATTGAAAACAGACGACATTGTGTCAAATAACAATAGGAGAACAAGACAAGACAAAAGATATGAAAAAAATACTCGAAAATACACAATAGATGACAGGGTTAATAGTATAAATAAATTCAATAACTGATGGATTTCAGTATATTAGTCACACTCAACCGTTGGATGATTATAAGAGTTTCCGGTAGCACAGTGGTAGAGCATCCGTCTAAATAATCGGAAGGTCGTGGGTTCTTTTCCCACCTGGGGCTCAACATTTTCCAAGGTTGTAGTTGTGTCTATTTATCATGGGGTTATTTCATATTTCATATGACAGGGTTGTAGTTGTGTCTATTTATCATGGGGTTATTTCATATTTCATATGACAAGGTTGTAGTTGTGTTTGTTTATCATGGGGTTATTTCATATTTCATATGACCGGGTTGTAGTTGTGTCTATTTATCATGGGGTTATTTCATATTTCATATGACAGGGTTGTAGTTGTGTCTATTTATCATGGGGTTATTTTATATGACAGGGTTGTAGTTGTGTCTGTTTATCATGGGGTTATTTCATATTTCATATGACAGGGTTGTAGTTGTGTTTGTTTATCATGGGGTTATTTCATATTTCATGACAGGGTTGTATTTGTGTCTATTTATCATGGGGTTATTGCATATTTCATATGACAAGGTTGTAGTTGAATCTATTTATCATAGGGTTATTTCATATTTCATATGACAGGGTTGTAGTTGTGTCTATTTATCATGGGGTTATTTCATATTTCATATGACAAGGTTGTAGTTGTGTCTATTTATCATGGGGTTATTTCATATTTCATATGTGACAGGGTTGTAGTTGTGTCTATTTATCATGGGGTTATTTCATATTTTATATGACAGGGTTGTAGTTGTGTTTATTTATCATGGGGTTATTTCATATTTCATATGACAGGTTTGTAGTTGTGTCTATTTATCATGGGGTTATTTCATATTTCATATGACAGGGTTGTAGTTGTGTCTATTTATCATAGGGTTATTTCATATTTCATATGACAGGGTTGTAGTTGTGTCTGTTTATCATGGGGTTATTTCATATGACAGGGTTGTAGTTGTGTCTATTTATCATGGGGTTATTTCATATTTCATATGACAGGGTTGTAGTTGTGTCTGTTTATCATGGGGTTATTTCATATTTCATATGACAGGGTTGTAGTTGTGTCTATTTATCATGGGGTTATTTCATATTTCATATGACAGGGTTGTAGTTGTGTCTATTTATCATGGGGTTATTTCATATTTCATATGACAGGGTTGTAGTTGTGTCTATTTATCATAGGGTTATTTCATATTTCATATGACAGGGTTGTAGTTGTGTTTGTTTATCATGGGGTTATTTCATATTTCATATGACAGGGTTGTAGTTGTGTCTATTTATCATGGGGTTATTTTATATGACAGGGTTGTAGTTGTGTCTGTTTATCATGGGGTTATTTCATATTTCATATGACAAGGTTGTAGTTACCTTGTTAACAATGGAGAAACTAGATTAACTGGTTGAATACAGCTACAGACACCAACATTAGCCAAACATGACAGGATGGACGACGAGAGGTACTGGGTCCTACTATCCCTGAAGACATTGAGTAGTGACGTCACTGGCGGTAAGATCTGACACTGGCCGACTGAAAATGGACAAAACAACTTTAATTAGTCTTTAAAAACTTCTGTTAAATATCTTAAAAAAATAAAAACAACAAATAAATAGTCGGTTTTACTTTCTGTTAGGTCAATCATAAATCAGTTACCTAGGCTACGACTGCGTCTGTCGTTCTCAGTCTCCATGTCTCCCGCGGACTCCGAGCTCTCATCAACCTCTGACGTCATTAGATCGCTAGGGGGCTGGAACTGAAGGTAGGAGTCAATAGACTTGCGGTGGGAGGTGGCCTCCGTCTCAGCTTTGCAATGGACTTTGCCTTTCTTTAACAGTGAGATTATTTTACCCGCCAGACTCAGGACATGTAGTGTAGTGTCTTTAGGAAGTGTCCTAATGTCTAGTGCTAATGACGTCATCTCATTGTCGCTATGGGAACCAGGTAAATACATTTCTTCGCTTTTGAGAGCAATGGTTGCCACGTGTTCAAAACCATCAGCCAATGAAAACTGTTCAAGTAGTTCACGTGACAAGGCGAGTAAAGAAGAGTTGATCAAGCTTCCAAACTGTAGACACGAAGTAAGGAACATCAACAGACCTCGTGAAACAAGAGACATGTATATAACATGGTTGTATGTCTTCCAAAGCGATGAGTTGCTTGCTGTTGACAGGTCTTTAACTAGTTCCATGACTTGTTCTGCTGAGAACATAGCATGTGGTATTTCGTTGTCAACAAAGCTGACAAGTTTCGTTATATAGGAACTTTTAACTAACTGTTTAGCAGACTTTGGATTCCTAAACGTTGCATATAAAAAGAAGTAGACTGTTCTTAGTATTGACAAACGTGCAACGATACTGGAAACTAGATCCCATAACACTTCTAAGTCATAATCATCATTATCACCACCCTTCTTGTCACTCATACTGTCAATCAAGTCTATCAACTGTCCCGATGTTTTGACTGTCAGTGTTGTGTCGTAACTGGATGAATCTCTACAACAAAGGTTTTCGATTACGGCTAACATTAGCAACAACAATTCGAAGGTATCGATAGAAATATCCTGAGGATCTTGGAGGACAGCACGGGGTGTAGGTATGTCATCACTGACCCATATCTCAGTGCCTTTACTAGTGGGTCTGTCTTTACTAGTGGGTGTCTCTTGGCTAGTTGGTGTCTCTTGGCTAGTAGCTGTGTCTGGTGCAGTGGGTGTCTCTTGACTACTGGGTGTCGCCTGAATGGTGGGTGTCTCTTGACTAAAGGATGTACTTTGGTTAGTGGGTGTATTCTGGCTAGTCCATTCACTAGAGGGTGTCGCTTCATTAGTAGGTGTCTTCTCAGTCAATACTTCAGTGTTATCTAAAAGACTCGAAAAACCACTACTTTGCCGATGAAGTTCAACAAGTATTGATTCATCAGTAGAGCTACACATACTTCCCATACTACTGATACTAGTAAGGACATCACTTGACTCTGTCACACTGGACGAATCTGTCAGGTCCTGTAACGGCAGGACTAGTGTGGTGTCTTGATTTACTCCATTGTCTAGTATGTTTTGTGTGTCAAACGTGAACGTCTGTGTACTGGTAAGGAGACTGCAATGTTTTAGGATCAGTTCCTGTACCATGGTAGAGTGATGGGGCTTGCTTTTAGGATCCTGGAAGTAGTCTTCATAGTCAACTTTTGTCATTTGGAAAGCTGCAATCAAAGATTTAGATTGTTTTGTTAAAAGTGGAAGAAGTTGTTGATGCGCTTGCTATTGTTCATGTTACTGTACAGTGTTTGATGTATTGCTCTTGTTTTTGCTCTTGTTATTGTATTGTGCTAGTTGTTATTGATGCTGTCGTTGTTGTTGATCATGTTGTAACTCTTGTTGTTACCGTTGTTATTGTTGTTGAAGTTATTATTGTTGTTGTTGCTATTTTTGTTACCGTTTCATTGTAATGGTTGTTGTTGTTGTTGTTAATGTTGTTCTTGCTGTGGTTGTTGTCACAGATGATGTTGTTGTAACCGATGTTGTTGTAACCGATGTTGTTGTTACTGTTGTTGTTGTAATTATTGTTATGGTTGTTGTCTTATTGATGGAACTGTAGCTCTTACTGTTGTTGTTGTTGTTGTTATTCAGTACTGCTGTTGTTGTTGTTATTGTTGTTACTGTTGTTATTACTGTTGTTGTTGTTACTGTTGTTACTGTTGTTATTACTGTTGTTGTTGTTACTGTTGTTGTTGTTGTTGTTGTTACTGTTGTTGTTGTTACTGTTGTTGTTGTTACTGTTGTTGTTGTTACTGTTGTTGTTGTTACTGTTTTTGTTGTTACTGTTGTTGATGTTGTTTTTGTTGTTACTGTTATTTTTGTTGTTACCGTTTTTGTTGTGTTGTTCAGTACTGTTGTTGTTATCGTTGTTGTTATT
Source organism: Metridium senile (assembly GCA_949775045.1). NCBI lineage: Eukaryota > Metazoa > Cnidaria > Anthozoa > Actiniaria > Metridiidae > Metridium > Metridium senile. The sequence continues at coordinate 22,344,642 of OX459098.1, read as the reverse complement.
ATCGTTGTTGTTGTTGTTAACTGTTGTTGTTATTACTGTTGTTGTTGTTAACTGTTGTTGTTATTACTGTTGTTGTTGTTAACTGTTGTTGTTATTACTGTTGTTGTTGTTACTGTTGTTGTTGTTACTGTTGTTGTTATTACTGTTGTTGTTGTTACTGTTGTTGTTGTTAACTGTTGTTGTTATTACTGTTGTTGTTGTTACTGTTGTTGTTATTACCGTTGTTGTTGTTACTGTTGTTGTTATTACCGTTGTCGTTGTTAACTGTTGTTGTTATTACTGTTGTTGTTGTTAACTGTTGTTGTTGTTACTGTTGTTGTTATTACCGTTGTTGTTGTTACTGTTGTTGTTATTACCGTTGTTGTTGTTAAATGTTGTTGTTATTACCGTTGTTGTTGTTAACTGTTGTTGTTGTTACTGTTGTTGTTATTACTGTTGTTGTTGTTACTGTTTTTGTTATTACTGTTGTTGTTGTTACTGTTGTTGTTATTACCGTTGTTGTTGTTAATGTTATTGTTCAGTACTGTAATTGTTGTTGCTGCTGTTGTTGTTGTTACTGTTTTTGTTATTACTGTTGTTGTTGTTACTGTTGTTGTTGTTGTTACTGTTGTTGTTGTTACTGTTTTTGTTGTTACTGTTTTTGTTGTTACTGTTGTTGTTGTTACTGTTGTTGTTGTTACTGTTGTTGTTGTTACTGTTTTTGTTGTTACTGTTGTTGTTGTTACTGTTGTTGTTGTTACTGTTGTTGTTGTTAACTGTTGTTGTTATTACTGTTGTTGTTGTTACTGTTGTTGTTGTTACTGTTGTTGTTGTTACTGTTGTTGTTGTTACTGTTGTTGTTGTTACTGTTGTTGTTATTATCGTTGTTGTTGTTGTTACTGTTGTTGTTGTTACTGTTGTTGTTGTTACTGTTTTTGTTGTTACTGTTGTTGTTGTTACTGTTTTTGTTGTTACTGTTTTTGTTGTTACTGTTGTTGTTGTTGTTACTGTTGTTGTTGTTACTGTTACTGTTGTTACTGTTGTTGTTGTTACTGTTTTTGTTGTTACTGTTGTTGTTGTTGTTGTTACTGTTTTTGTTGTTACTGTTTTTGTTGTTACTGTTTTTGTTGTTACTGTTTTTGTTGTTACTGTTGTTGTTGTTACTGTTTTTGTTGTTACTGTTTTTGTTGTTAGTTGTTGTTGTTGTTACTGTTTTTGTTGTTACTGTTGTTGTTGTTACTGTTGATATAAATATTATAAATACAATTATAAATATATAATCTAGATTAGTTGCTTTACATATGGCTATATTTATTTATTTATTTGTTCGTATTTGTTCGTATTATTTCATATTATTTCATATTATTTCATATATTTCATATATTTCATAATCAACATATTTTTGTACTGCTCTTGATAAAACAATTATAAATGACAGTGTCTAACTCGAAAACTAAATGTTAATTTAGACACTGACATTCCAAAAATTTACTAATAACAAAAATATGAGAAAAGAAAAATGTAATTAAACAATTAATTTGTAATTAGAACATAAGTATTTAAAAATGTAAAAGAATGTAAATAAAAGTATTGTATTGTATTGTATTGTTGTTGTTGTTGTTACTGTTACTGTTTTTGTTGTTGTTACTGTTTTTGTTGTTACTGTTGTTGTTGTTACTGTTGTTGTTATTAGCGTTGTTGTTGTTACTGTTATTGTTTAGTACTGTAATTGTTGTTGCTGCTGTTATTGTTGTTACTGTTGTTGTTGTTACTGTTTTTGTTGTTACTGTTGTTGTTGTTACTGTTGTTGTTGTTGTTACTGTTGTTACTGTTACAGTTTTTGTTGTTGTTACTGTTTTTGTTGTTACTGTTGTTGTTGTTACTGTTGTTGTTATTAGCGTTGTTGTTGTTACTGTTATTGTTTAGTACTGTAATTGTTGTTGTTACTGTTATTGTTGTTACTGTTGTTGTTGTTACTGTTTTTGTTGTTACTGTTGTTGTTGTTACTGTTGTTGTTGTTACTGTTTTTGTTGTTACTGTTGTTGTTGTTACTGTTGTTGTTATTGCTGCTGTTGTTGTTACTGTTGTTGTTGTTACTGTTGTTGTTGTTACTGTTTTTGTTGTTACTGTTGTTGTTGTTACTGTTGTTGTTGTTACTGTTTTTGTTGTTACTGTTGTTGTTGTTACTGTTGTTGTTATTGCTGCTGTTGTTGTTACTGTTGTTGTTGTTACTGTTTTTGTTGTTACTGTTGTTGTTGCTGTTGTTGTTGTTCAGTACTGCTGTTGTTGCTGTTGTTCACTAGTTACCTTGTAGAAAGTTGTGTCCATGTGGAGGTATCCTAAAGATGACCGGCAGGAGAGTAACAAGTAGATTTGCAAGCTCACTGCTACAACCAGCAATCTACAGAAGAACGTCATCTATTAGAATCGTAAAATAACCCTCATCGTCATCATGTAACGATCGTGTAAGTGGTCCGTTTAAGCATACAGCTGATATATATTTATTATGACTGATGACATTTCCCTCTTTTTTGTTGTTGTATTTTTGTAATTTTTCCCCCTGTATTTATATATAAATTCGTGATCGTCAAACTTGTATATTGTTTATTTAGGTATATTTGATATTCAAATAAAAATTAATAAAAAAATCTTGTATCGATCAAACTATAAAAATTATCACGATAATAATAAAAACATTATAATATAGTACAAACACTAAAAGTGTGCAATACTTTGTACTATTTACCACTAAATAGTGTTGATTAAACAATAGAGAACAAAAGAATTTGCATAATTTAGCAGTATTTAGTGGTATTTATGTTGCACACTTTTAGTATTTGTACTCTTCTATCAATACTGACTGACTAGAATAAGTTACTTTAATAGTACAAAAGCACAGTATCGAAATAAATTGTAGAAAAACAAGATTGTTATCGGAGAACGATTTCAAAACATTATTTATTAGCACATCCGGATGTAACGCAAGCTACATCTTATTCTGTGCAGCACGTGACGTCAGTATCACATGACGTGCGATGTAGTGTTGAGAAAGCTGAATTCAAATTCGCTCAAAACGTGAAGAAATAAATGGAAGTGTGGAGCAAATTTTGGGAAACGAAGGGTTTAGAAGTACCATGGCAAGTTGATGGACCACACAAAGCACTAGTAAAGAATATAAACGCTTTAACAGATGGCAAACCAAATCAACATATTCTAGTGCCACTTTGTGGAGCATCAGACGATCTTCTGTGGTTGGCTGACCAAGGGCATACAGTAGTCGGTATAGAAGGAACAAAGAAAGCCATCAAAATATTCTTTGACAAGAATAAACTAGAATATGAAGTATCTGCTATCAATCTAGCTCCTTCAGGTGCTTACATATACAAGGCTAAACACAAAAATATCACGATTGTTGAAGTCGACTTTTGGCACTTTAGACAGTCGATCATCGGCAAGCCATTCGATGCCGTTTGGGATAGAGCAGCTCTTCTTGCAATCATAAATACAATCTCTGGTGGAAAGGGAGTAGAGACTGGTAAAAAGTATCTCAAAATCCTAAAAGATGTGCTCAAGCCAGAAGGAAGAGTTCTTCTTGAGACATTTCTCTTTGATCCTGCAAAAACTGCACTTCTTGTTGGAGCGAAGCCATACTTGCTTACCGATGAGATGTTGGCCGAGATCTGTGGCAATGACTGGAACATGAGCAGAATTGACATGATTCCTCTTGAAGAGGAAGAAAAATTCATGAATAGGGTTTTTCCTTTTAAAATAGATATGACCTATACAGTATTAACACAAAGACAATAACAATATTGTTATTTTATGCAGGTTTTGTTTCATGGGTTCACTCGTATCCTTTTGGAATATACTCAACATAAACGCGAATATTGTATATTCCTTTGAAAAACCTAGGATAGTTCGTTCTTGTTGTACTTGAATAACGTTCAAAATTAACGTGAAACTGACCAAGAACATTCAAGGTAAAACTAAAACAAATATGAGGATCAATCAGCATCAACAATTACGACTTCATTCAACATATTGACTTTTCTTAAAAGTTTAATAAAACGATACTAAAACATAATAATAATGGATTTATTTTTACTAAAATCGAGAGTTCAAATAAAGCAATATTTGCATGTGAAAACATGTACGTCTACCTGACATGTCACGCCAGTCAATCACGATTGCCCTATACAGTTTGGGCTCCCTGTGGTGGAAACGTGACACAGCAGAATTTAGTTCACGAAGCAAAGAATCGAGCGCAAAAACTGACAAAGAAATGGCCGATTGGGATGGAATATGGGAAAATAAGGGTGAAGATGTACCATGGCAGGTTACTGGACCTCACGATTCACTAGTAAAGCATATAAACCTTTTGACAGACGGCAAACCAAATCAACATATTCTAGTGCCACTTTGTGGAGCATCAGACGATCTTCTGTGGTTGGCTGACCAAGGGCATACAGTAGTCGGTATAGAAGGAACAAAGAAAGCCATCAAAATATTCTTTGACAAGAATAAACTAGAATATGAAGTATCTGCTATCAATCTAGCTCCTTCAGGTGCTTACATATACAAGGCTAAACACAAAAATATCACGATTGTTGAAGTCGACTTTTGGCACTTTAGACAGTCGATCGTCGGCAAGCCATTCGATGCCGTTTGGGATAGAGCAGCTCTTATTGCAGTATTAAGCGGTACTTCTGGCGATGGGGAGATAGAGACTGGCAAGAAATATCTTCATGCCCTTAAAGACTCCCTCAAGCCAGATGGGAGAGTGTTACTTGAAACCCTTCTCTTTGACCCTGAACAAGCGGATAAACATGGCGGCCCTCATTTCTTGTCTAACGAACGACTGAAAGCGATGAGTAACACCAACTGGAACATGGAACAAGTTGAGTTGATCGCTGTCCCTGCTAATGTGCCATTTATGCAAAACATCTTTACATATGATATTGAAATGTGCCTACATCTTCTAAAATCTAAATAGAAGTACGAATATATTGTACATTGTAAAACAAACAAACCAAATCAAATAATCATTGTTGACCGTAATACTGCAAAAACTTGTAATAATAATTCATTTAATATCACATGTATACACTATTTCTGACTATTCCAATTCATAAATAAAGACATGAGATAAAAAAAAACCGCGCGTTATTCTTTCGATGTAACAAACACTACTACAACACACGATAGTAAACTATGTGACCGCAATGCATGATGGCATTAACAATAATAAGTCTTTTACAAGATTAGATTGATTGATTGATAGATTGATTGATGAACTTTATTTAAAGAAGGTTTAAAAAGTATTTCCAAATACACCAGATAGATCCAGTGAAGTGTTCATTTCATTACAACTATAATTAGTTTGATCATCCAATGGTCGTGCAGTATGAAGCTAACTTCAAAACATTCTTCCCTTAGCATTGAACACGAAAGTAAGGGTTTTCGCCTGAAATCGTGAAAGTTTTTTTTTTAATTTTCGTGATCTTTGATAAACATCTTCTAAATGCCATAAATTCTCTTGTTTTTGATTTTTTCTTCATTTCCGTGAGCCGCTATCTTCCTTTTTTTCACTTTCGAGAACTGTGCTAAAGTTGAGTGTTACAGGGAACCCAACAACTGGGGAAATACCGCTGACCCTCCGTTCAAACCCCCTCTCCCCCCCCCCCCCCCCCCCCCCCTTATCGTCCCTGATTGAGCTATATAGAGGTCACACGACTGTCACAGGTTGGACATTCATCTCAGTCTTGCCATTATAAAATCACTCAACATGAAGTATCTGCTATCAATCTAGCTCCTTCAGGTGCTTACATATACAAGGCTAAACACAAAAATATTACGATTGTTGAAGTCGACTTTTGGCACTTTAGACAGTCGATCGTCGGCAAGCCATTCGATGCCGTTTGGGATTGTATTCATGTCACGCTTGTCAATCACGCCCTAGATAATTTGAGCTTCCTGTGGTCGAAGCGTGACACAGCAGATTTCAGTGTGTCAGATAGTTCACGAAGCAAATAATCCAGTGCAAAAACTGACAAAGAAATGGACTGGGATGGAATGTGGGATGTTGCGGGCGAAAATGTACCATGGCAGGTTACTGGAACTCACGTTGCACTAGTAAAGCATATAAACCTATTAACAGACGGCAAACCAAATCAACATATTCTAGTGCCACTTTGTGGAGCATCAGACGATCTTCTGTGGTTGGCTGACCAAGGGCATACAGTAGTCGGTATAGAAGGAACAAAGAAAGCCATCAAAATATTCTTTGACAAGAATAAACTTGAATATGAAGTATCTGCTATCAATCTAGCTCCTTCAGGTGCATACATATACAAGGCTAAACACAAAAATATCACGATTGTTGAAGTCGACTTTTGGCACTTTAGACAGTCGATCGTCGGCAAGCCATTCGATGCCGTTTGGGATAGAGCAGCTCTTATTGCAGTATTAAACGGTACTTCTAGCTATGGGGAGATAGAGACTGGCAATAAATATCTTCATGTCCTTAAAGACGCCCTCAAGCTAGATGGGAAAGTGTTACTTGAAACCCTTCACTTTGATCCTGAACAAAGGGCTAAACATGGCGGCCCTCATATATTGTCTAACAAACGACTTAAAGCGATGTGTAACAACAACTGGATTATGGAACAAGTTGACTTGATTTTTGCTCCTGCTAATGGGCCAATTGCGAAAATGGATTTTGAATATGATATGGAAATATGCCTACATCTTCTAAAACCTAAATAGAAGTTCGAATGTAATATTGTACATTGTAAAACAAACAAACCAAATACAGCAATAATAATTTATTTAATATTACAAATATATACTATTCTAAATCATAAATAAAGAGATGAGATAAAAACGACGTTATTCTTTCGAAGTCACAAACACTTACTACAACACACATGATCCGGTAAACCATGATTGTCATGTGATCTGTGATTAGCATGTTCTTAACGCCTCTGAATGCCGTAAATTCTCTTGATGCCGTTATCGTCCTTTTTTAATTTTCGTGAACTGTGCCAATACCCCCCCCCCCCCCCCTACCTCCCCTGATTGAACTATAGAACTTGACCACAGAATGTCACAACATTGTCTCAAGTTGGAAGTAGTTATGTTTGCTGTCATTCAGTTCAGTTGTGCCATTATCAACTACGTTATCACCATTATATACCAAATTTATTTATGTAATCAGTGGCGGATCCAGGATTTTCAAAAGGGGGGGGGGGGAATTTTGGAAAAGGGAGGAGGGGGATTTTGGTTTCGGATATATAAAAACCCCAATAATGTTGGAGCTATCCCGGACGTAAGATAGAACTGCTTAGAAAAATGGGGGGGGGGGAAGTCACCCAATTCCCCTCCCCTGGATCCGCCCCTGGTAATGTAACTTGTTGCTTAAAGAACACATTTCACATTTCAAAAAGCTAAAATGATGTCTTTATAGTCAAGTGCTTACAAAGGTAACTGAGACCAGTTTCATATTTATACAGTAATAAACTGCCATAATTTGGAAAACTCCAATTTTGATCTTCTCCTCTGCATTGATGAGCTTTTCAGTCTGAAAGTCTTGTACATTTTTGAGACAAATAACATCCCATTGGGGGAGACATTCTTGTAAAAACATTAATATCCCAATAATTTTGATCATAGAAATGTTCAAACATGATACATTATATCCATTTTCATTGATATAGTAAAATAAACTATACTATTTTACCTTGATATATTGATTCATGTAGTAAACTTACAAATATTTTACTGTGATGTATCTATTTGTGTAGTAAAACAGTGTTTTGTCAATGTACATTCATGTTTGTCATGATAAAAAACAGAAATGTCTTTTACCTTGTAAGCAAGAATACATAATACTTCCAAGAGCATCAAACCAGAACCATGGCACAGGAAGCCCACCAGACCTTGTTCTTGATCACCATCTTGACTAGTACATTTAGCTAATATAATAGTTTGAAACTCCCTGGCAAGCATATTACTAACACTGTGTAAATCCCTAGTAATGTAAACAAACCATTTACAAAAATACATCAAGTAAGTAAGCAAGCAAGCAAGCCAGCCAGCCAGCCAGCCAGCAAGCAAGCAAGCAAGCAAGCAAGCAAGCAAGCAAGCAAGCAAGCAAGCAAGCAAGCAAGCAAGCAAGCAAGCAAGCAAGCAAGCAAGCAAGCAAGCAAGCAAGCAAGCAAGCAAGCAAGCAAGCAAGCAAGCAAGCAAGCAAGCAAGCAAGCAAGCAAGCAAGCAAGCAAGCAAGCAAGCAAGCAAGCAAGCAAGCAAGCAAGCAAGCAAGCAAGCAAGCAAGCAAGCAAGCAAGCAAGCAAGCAAGCAAGCAAGCAAGCAAGCAAGCAAGCAAGCAAGCAAGCAAGCAAGCAAGCAAGCAAGCAAGCAAGATAACAGTTTACACTGACGAACTAGTGGCCCTCATGTGATGTGGGTATTCCAACAATAGGAGATATTGTAAGCAATAGAGTTTTTATTTCAGGTGCACAGATTTCAATTTGGCCGTCCCCCCTCTAAGGGTGAATTGCCACTGAAAATTGATTTGCCAGGGTAAAGGTGCCACTGCCATTTATCAGTTTTAATTTGAAATTCCACCTCCTCCCCTTTCCATCCGGTCATAATTTCCTTTTAAGGATTACATGATAGGCGTGTATAGCCCTCACCTTTGATGGGTTTAACTTTTAATTGGTCATATCAGTGTTAATTTGACCTTTTTACATCTGTTATTGTTGTATATTAGAGTGGCTATGTGTTTTTGCACATAGCTAAAATATATCCAAACAGATTGTGTGGTGTCTTTCTTCCCATCAAACGAGCTAGCTCTGACAGCAATATCTCATTATCATATACAGTTTGTGTAGAAGAGGGATGGTATAAATAATGTTTAAGGTGACTGGTAGCTTTTGGAAACTAATCTTAAACCATTTTCTAAATTACAACTTTTAAATTTGATATATTTAATTACTTTTTGTATGTCAGAAAAATTTACTTTAAAAAAAATTTGATATAATCAGATTTGTTCCATACAAAATTCGAGGGTTTTGCCCAGATGAATCTCAAAACGTGTATGCATGGCTCCTAAATAAAAATTTATATTCCATTCTGTGGCTTTTGTGTGTTCACATGATGGGCTGAAATTGAATATTCAAAAGTAGCCAGTCATCTTAATGCTGTTTATTTCATGCAAGTATACATGTTATCATTACATAACAATCAGGCTAAGTGGGCTTTCATTTATTAGTGTATGGGGGGGGGGGGGGGGGGGAGGAGGGGGATCGGCAATATCGGCAATATTGAGGGGTGGTCACGTTAATTTGGAAGCTATATAGGGGTGCTGTTATTAATTTTATGCAGCTTTAGTTATAAACTGGGCAAATATAGGGGGGTTAGGATATTTTTTACCAACCAGGGAGGGGGGTTGCATAAAATTTGGAAAGGTAACCTAAGATTTTGCCAACCCCCCCCTCCTCCCTCCCCATACACTAATAAATAAGAGCCCCCTTACTGCAGCTTACAGCTTTCTGCATGCATGCTTAGTGTTTTAATAATACTCACCCAAATGAAGGTACTTTGCTAAGTTGTCCTCCAGCCAAGGAGTAGGTTTTGAGGAACTCAACAAGAAATACATCTAGATACTTGGATTTTTCCTATAAAGTAAATAGAGGATATTACATGGACGCACAGAGATTTTATCTTGGAGTGTTTAATTGATATCTCTCGAGTGAGCCAATTAAGCGCCCATCTAATGTCCTGTTTATTATATTAACTCATGACAAATAAAATAGCAAAGTGTTATCAAGATATGCATCAAAAATTCTTTAAAATCTTAACATGTAGATGGTAACGTGTTATTTCACATGTCAAATAACATGTTATTTTCACAATGTGAAGATATCACTTTTTCACGCGGGAGATCACCTGATATTTCACTAAAGTTTATATAATAAACATGTTTTATTATATAACATGCATCAGTGGATTTCACACACTGATAAAAATTGTATTACACATGTGTCTGGTGTTGATATTTGTATTTATCACCCGTGTCTATGTTTTCAATGTTTTGAAATAATTCATTGATTTAAAACACTGTATGTTATATAATAAACAGATTGAAAGCTGGGCGCTTGGTGATATAAAATTGATCTTCAAGTGTTCAATCTTGATATCTCATTGGTTCGCTGTGCACTTGTAGATATCAAGTGGAATGCTAGACGATCTATATCTCTGTGCATGTATTAATCATATCTATTTCTATGGCTGCTAAAACTGCATACATATTCTAAATGTCATATTAAAGACACAAGTGTCCTGGTAATAAATAATAATTTTGTGCCCTCAAGTGTTGCACGATATTTATTTATATGCTTGCTCGATGTTTGCCTTATTTCACTTTGCTCGATATATTTTAGGGGTTAGCTCGCCTCCCAACCGTACCACAAGATAAATGTTCCTATTAACAATAGAAAGCATGAAACGATTCTTTTCACAAAACAATTACTTTAAGCCAGTTTTTAATCAAATCAAGCAAAACAGCTTACTTTCATAAGAAACCCAAGGTAAAGGAGCATTCAAGAACAACACCATTTAATATTCTCTCACAATCACAAAGGCTTACGTTGTATTAAAATTGCGTCAATGTTTTGAACATATAGCTTGCAAAGCCCCTAGCATGCAGTAGTAGATTCGCTTCAAAAGATTTGATAAAACGACCAGCAAGAAACACCTGTCGTTTGTCATGAGACAAATCTAATAGAGGATATGCCTAACAATAAATGTTAAATTGCAGTTCAAAGATTTAGATCAAATGATTTCCCAAATGAACAATGTTTGTTGGTTGCATTCAAAAGCGTTCATGCCCTAAACGCATGCAAAATGTCCTTACCTTACGAACGACTGTCGATATATATTGGTTCCAGTAGTACCGTAAAGGTCTTCCTAATAAGTCATCGTTGTCCATTTGGACTAGACTCTCGACAAAACTAAACAACTCTAACTCTTTGAAGACAAAATGTCGACATGATCACGTGCATGTTGTTGCCATCATTAGATATTTTCCAGCTTGATGCGATCGATGTAAAACCAATGTTTGCCATCCTGGTGTGTTTTTTCGATGCATTCCCTAAGGGCTAGGTATGGTTAGGGCTCATTTCTGTGTTGTATTTATGCAAGAAAGCACCATGCAACACAAATCAATCAACTATCACATTTCCAGCTATTTTGTTATTTTGCACGAGAACACCGCTGGCCAGTACAATAACTAAAGCCTCTAGAGGGGAGGGTGGGTAGTTTTTTCCCTCACGCGCGAGTTTTTTTAAAATTTACTCGTTGATTTAATAGACTGTTTGCATTGGATGTTTTTTTTAATTGATTGCACCTCTCATTAGTATGTTTCCCCCTTTTAATCATAAACAAACAACCAACCAAACAAAGCAAAATATCAAGATTTCGCGAGGATGGCTGTTTCAAGCACTCTCGTACCAACGGACACTTATCAGCTTTCGATAATTATTTGTGCCGATAGTGTATGTCCAATAAACCCTTTTTATATATCATCACTAAATGTTTCCTGTTTATAGCAAAAACGTTTCTTATCTCGAGAATAATTACTCTCCCTGTACAGAGAAAGTCTGCAGGCGTTGTGCAGTCTTGCGAAACATCGGAACTAGGAAAAGCAAATCCCCCACTGGCAAAAACCCTTAAGAACGCCTTTCGGCTGCAGGCTAGAAACAGGAATCATTTTCAAATGGTTTTTCAGGGAATAAGCCAGACTAGAAAAATATAATATAATATACATCGTTATTTTGTTTTATATACCTTTATTTATTGGTATCATGGGTAAAAAAGGGGAAACAATTAGGGAAACAATTATCTTAATTAGTGGGAAGAACAGGGGGAAAATACAAACAATTTAAAGGGTCACTGAAACATTCCCCACCCCACCCCACCCCAGGGAGGGTCTCATAGAGGGTCCCATCATTCTAATCAGCTTCGTGGTACAGTGATGTGTATGTGGAGACTTCATTGATTACAACATATAAGCGACAGTATAATTCATAAGTATAGTTTATATCGATTTACTTCGTTTTTCACTGAAACATCCCCCACCCCCCTGGGAGGGTCTCATCATTCTAATCACTCCGTGGTGATGTGTATGTGGAGACTTCATTGATTACAACATATAAGCGACAGTATATATATAATTCATAAGTATATTTTACACATCGATTTTATTTCGTTTTTCAGGATAACAGTATTTGTTACACAGTCAAAAATTAAAATGATACTATTAAATTTACATTTGTGCTACTCCATATAAACGTTTAAATTAAATATTCATCGCAATAGTGTATTAGTGTACACTTAAAAGTGTATTACTCTTTAATGCACCATATTTCCATTGCACACTTTGTTTCACGGGTTAATAAAAACAGTTTTAAACTAGTTTCTTAAGAAGTAAAAATAACAGACCCTTAAAAATATCTATTGGCTTTAATTAAAATGATACTAAACTACACTTCAGATATCTCCTAATTGAATAAATATTAATATGATGGTTAACTATATTAAGTATTAATGATAGGTAATATAATAATAATGAAATTTGTAACACCGTAAAAAATGTTGACTTAACTTTACTGAAGTTTCGAGCTTTTTTAACTTTTTTTACTCCGACGAAGGGCTAAAGCTCGAAACGTCAGTAAAGTTAAGTTAACATTTTTTACGGTGTTGCAGATTTCATTCTATTACTTATAGTTTATATCAAACACCGACGCAGCCTATACTAGTTTACTCCATAGTTTCCATATATATTAAGTATTGATTAAGTGTGTATCTGGTCTATCAATATTCGGTACAACTATAGTAACATCATTCAGATCTGACGTCGTGTCACAGCTCTGATTCTCATCCTCTGTTTCTGGGATAGCCATAGTGTTGGCAGTGTGAGCAGATTTAGCGATGTCGTGTAGACGTTTTGCCTCTGTTGGTCCTGTATTCTCAACAAGCTGACTAAAAATACTTTTAAGATTCTGTAGGAGAATGTAAGGCGAGTCGAACTCTTTTAGACGACCTGCATCAAGAACCTGCAAAATAACATGGATTAGGTTAGGTATAGAATATACGGTAACATCAATAAATATCATTGGTGGCATCGTTAGTAGACTACGGGTAGTCCCTGTTTGCCCTCCAGAATCAGTGGTTAAAAAACCCCGAGTGTTGCGGGATTCCTGTGGAGCGCGCCGGAAATAGAAATCCCGCAATCCCGATAATAATAATAATAATAATGATGATAATGATGATGATGCATGATGATGTAGATTATGATGATGATGATGGTGATGGTGATGTAGATTATGATGATGATGATGATGATGATGATGATGATGATGATGATGATGATGATGATGATGATGATGATGATGATGATGATGATGATGATGATGATGATGATGATAATAATGGCTTTTATTTTGAGACGTAAAATTACAGCGTTGCTGATGTGGTCGTATATATATATATAAATGTTTAGCTCATGGCTGTATTCACAGTCTTTGAGTGATCTCTTCAAGATCATATCTCATAACTTCGTGGATCTAAGTAACACATACTTTTTTTTAAATCACTGATTTTGGATGGAAAAGAGAGACTTCTCGTAGTCTACATTTGACAAATGACATCATTAGTACTTTTCCGTTTGGACGTTTTCACTTTTATACTTTCTTTAGCACACATTTCTCTTCCCTTTCCCCAGCAACGCTATTTCAAACGATGTACCATTTGTTAAGGACCCTTTCTAAGTTCCCTTCTTTCTCTTGCCTTACAGCTCTAGTATTAGTTCGCTAATATATTGAAGACTGATTAACATTACGTCATGGTCAGGATATATAAACCCACCAAATCAGGACGATATTAACCCCTTCATTTAGGGTTTTTCAACAATTAATTTTAATTTTAGGGGGGAGGGGGTATCGGCTACCTTTTACGTTGTCTTTCCACGCAACCCCCCTTCCTGGTTGGTAAAACATATCATAACCCCCCCTATATTTGCCCAGTTTATAACTAAGCTGCATAAAATTAGTAACAACCCCCTATATAGCTTCCGAAAATAACGTGACCCCCCCTTCAATATTGCCGACCCCCCATACACTAATAAATGAAAGACTGATTATTTTTGCCCCATCCTGTCATTTACTCTCTTCATCTCTTTTCCTCTACCAGGGGCCGGTTGTACGAAGGGTTGATAACTTTTATCCGCGCCGCGGATAAAAGTTATCCACTGCATAGGTTTTTTATAGATTTTATCCGCTGGATAAGGATTTATCCGGTGGATAGCCCTATTAACCCTTCGTACAACCGGCCCCAGACCGCTACTTGTTTCTACCTACCATGACACGATGTGAATCCATGATAGTATGAAGACGATGTGCAATAGTCAATACGGTGCAGCCTTTGAACTTTTCTCGTATTGTCTTCTGAATCAATGCATCCGTTCTGAAATATCAACCAAACAACAAATCATTAGAGAATCACTATTTTCCTTACCTGCCAGCGGTGGGCTGCCTGTGTTAACTGGACAGGGAGGATAAAGACTATACACAGGAAGCCCAACCAGACTGGTATAAATTAGCAAAGCAAGGCCGCTGTACCGAAGTATCATTGTCAGCAGGGATCAAAGTCAAATACCATGGTTACGTGTACTGTTACTATGACAACTTACTTGGGGTCAACGTTAGCAGTTGCTTCATCGATGACCAATATACGAGAGTGTCTGAGAATAGCGCGTGCTAAACATACTAACTGCCGCTGACCAACACTAAAGTTTGAACCAGATTCGGCTAGTTCTTCATCGAGTTTTTGTGGCAGTTCCTCGACTGCTTTCTTGAGCTGGACCTGAAACAAAACACAGAAATAAGGGCATGCTGGGACGCTGGAATAAAGTTCAATAAGGAAGGTGTATGAAAAGATTCGTTGTTACTATGGTTACCTCTTCCAGTGCACGCCACAATTCCATATCACCTTGGTTACTGAACGGATCAAGATTCTTTCTCATTGTACCGCTGAACAGAACAGGATCCTGAAAGACATAAGAACATGCATTAAACCATTCGAGCAGACATTATTCGTTTAATGTCTTTCTGGAGGGGGATTTGTTCCTTTTTTTGAGGAAATGAATATTCAGTATTTCTTAATTTCAATAACCCAAAACAAACTAATTTCTCAATAAAAGTTTTAATGGGCTACCTGTGGAATGATTGAGAGTTTACTTCTCAAGTCCTTTAAACCAATGTCCCGTATGTCAATACCATCTATTGCAATAACACCCTTGGGTTCGGCTAAACGAAACAACGTGGACAATAACGATGATTTACCGGCGCCTGTTCGTCCAACCACACCTATCTGTGTATAGCAATAACTGTATTAGTAGTTTATACTAATTTCAAAAATCGTTAGAGTACAAAAATTAAAAGTGTGCAACATAAATACCACTAAATACTGCTAAATCATGCTAATTCTATTGTTCTCTATTGTTTAATCAACACTATTTAGTGGTAAATAGTGCAAAGTATTGCACACTTTTAGTATTTGTACTCTAAGATAAGATAAGATGTCAGTGTATACACCCTTTCCGAGAAAGTTTGTCACCCGTGAAAAGCACACAAGCTAGTGGCGCAAAGGATCATGGATCAGGCCAGAAACTAAATGTGCATTCGGAACGCCTTTCTTGTTGTT
The DNA here is from genome assembly GCA_949775045.1 of Metridium senile. NCBI lineage: Eukaryota > Metazoa > Cnidaria > Anthozoa > Actiniaria > Metridiidae > Metridium > Metridium senile. The sequence continues at coordinate 22,328,901 of OX459098.1, read as the reverse complement.
CGATAAGTCAGAACGGACATTTCTCAATAACATATTGACAAGTGTAGCAATGTGGCCATGAAATCCCTGCGTTCTAATAAAGTATACATGGTAACTCATAATCCCCTGCGCTACTAGCTTGTAGGCTTTTCACTTCACGGGTGACAAAGTTTCTCGGAAATGGTGTACACCTATTTCAATTAACGTTGTCTATCTGGAATGGTTGATCTGAGACCGATAGGAATTGTGGGAGCTCGTTAAATTTCAAATACATTGTTTTAATCACACTTGAATGGTGCTGAATTACAGATAACAGTATTTCAGAAGTAAACATTAATATTCAAGCATGATTACAATCGTGCATTTGCAGTTTAACGAGCTCCCATAATTCCTATCGGTCTCAGATCAACCATTCCAGATGGACAACGTTAATTGAAATAGGTGTATACAAAAATACATAATATAGCATTTCCTAGTCTCACAGGGGAACGCCAACACCGTTGTGTCATTTCCCCAAGTATAGCACACAGGACGAAGTTGTCAATAATATGTTCCAGCACCGTAAAAAATGGAAACTAGCGAGTAAACTAGTATAGGCTGCGTCGGTGTTTGATATAAACGATAGGTAATAGAATGAAATTTGTAACACCGTAAAAAAAGTGTTGACTTAATTTTACTGACGTTTCGAGCTTTAGCCCTTCGTCGGAGTAAAAGAAAGAAGGCGAAGGACTAAAGCTCGAAACGTCAGTAAAGTTATAGTTATTGTGTTCATTACCTTTTCATTGGATTTAATAACACATGTTATATGATGCAGCACGCTAGGAAGTGCTTTGTGATACGAGAAACTCATGTCATTAAACTCTATTCGTCCTTTATTTGGCCAGTCCTTGGATGGTTTAACGTCCGTCTCAGAAGGTCCTTCAGATTCTAGGTGACAATACTCCACAATACGCTCTACTGACGTCATCTATGTTTAAGAGATAGAATGTTGAGTTATATATTGTATTTGTTTCCTTCATTGTTTTCACATAAAGAAGCAACCTTCTTAAGTTATTTGGTCGAGACGAAACCAGAGGTGTTTTTGATTTAGTGTTTTTGTATTTATCAATTTAGCAAGGTAAGAGCAGTCCCTCTTCTCGAGGCTTATATGCTCTGGTTGAGACCTGCATGACTGCTGATTTTTGATTTTGTATTTAGCGTGGTAATTTCTATCCTCAAACCGTCATGCATATTTACACTAAATGCATTAGCAAGATAGAACTGAATAACGTCTGGTACAATACCAATACAGGAAAACATTATTTGAACGAGTGAACGGCAGCCGTCTTTTTGCTCTTGAACGAGAACAGGCAAAAAGAGAGAATGGAAAGATATCAAGCAATGACTATGACTTATTCAGTGAAGATGGTAGGCTTGCATGAAAAACGACGAGAGAGAGAAAAAAAACCATTACGATAACAGATATCTGTGTTCTATATCTACATTCGTACTCACTATATTCTCAACTTCAGCGCTTTCTTCAATGAACGGTTGGAAGGCTGATGCTAGCATGATGGCGTACGTTACACTGAGACCAACAGTACCTGCACTAAGACCTGAAACTAAACATACACAATGCTTGTACTATAAGACATGTAATTAAACATAAACAATGTAAAGATGCAAGGGACGCAAGGACAAACAGCACAGGTCGGACATTTTTCCTTGGTACTAGCACTGTCCGGTATATAGACGGGTTTCTGTACCTGGTTGGAATTTAAGAAAGGATTTTGTAGAGCTTTTTTTTTGTTTTGCTGGAATCTAATTAGATTTATTCAGAAGGGTTATAGGGTTAGGGTTATCTGGTTTCTGTTTGTGATAGTTTATAAAGATACTTACTGTCTTTAAGGACTGGAGATATGACAGCTACAAACATCAAAAAGAGTGCACAAAGTATCTGTAATCTAAAGGTAAGCCAGGCTTGTCCTGAGATGTATGCAAACCATGCTCGTGAATGAGCATCTTGGTACGAGATAAACTGATCTTTAAACGTCTCCTGAGCACCAAAAGCACGTATTGTATCTAACCCAAGGAGAGTAGTCGAGAAATGACCAAACAGAGGGCTACGACCTGTAAAGGATGTACAACATAGTTAACATACAACAATGGCAACAGAAGATAGACAATAACAATATACAATGTATACATCTAGCTAAACACACTTTTCAATGGCAACAGAAGTCATACAACTACAGTATATACACCTAGATAAACACACTTTTCAATGGTATCACAAGATAGACAACAACAATATATACACCTAGATATACACACTTATCAATGGTATCACAAGATAGACAACAACAATATATACACCTAGATAAACACACTTATCAATGGTATCACAAGATAGACAACAACAATATATACACCTAGATATACACACTTATCAATGGTATCACAAGATAGACAACAACAATATATACACCTAGATAAACACACTTATCAATGGTATCACAAGATAGACAACAACAATATATACACCTAGATAAACACACTTATCAATGGTATCACAAGATAGACAACAACAATATATACACCTAGATAAACACACTTATCAATGGTATCACAAGATAGACAACAACAATATATACACCTAGATAAACACACTTATCAATGGTATCACAAGATAGACAACAACAATATATACACCTAGATATACACACTTATCAATGGTATCACAAGATAGACAACAACAATATATACACCTAGATATACACACTTATCAATGGTATCACAAGATAGACAACAACAATATATACACCTAGATATACACACTTATCAATGGCAACAGAAGTCATACAACTACAGTATATACACCTAGATAAACACACTTATCAATGGTATCACAAGATAGACAACAACAATATATACACCTAGATATACACACTTATCAATGGTATCACAAGATAGAAACAACCAAACATATTAATGGTGTCCGTTTATTCATAATACGATGATACTTTAAAAATCACGTTTATGATTGTACCAGCGAGGAGTGAATATCATCATTTGCATTGTTGAACAAAGCACAGCCACAACATACAACACAGTACAACGACAACAATAAACGACAATTAACAGCCCATTAGAGAAACAAAACATCCCCAACAACAAGGCTGAATAATAACATCAACAACAACACTAACAGGACAACTGCAGCAACAAACCAATCACAACAAATCATGACTTACTTATTCCTTCGATCCTCTTGATCTCTCGTGACGATTTCATGAAATAGTTTCTAAAGTACACAAAAATTGCAAAAACAGGGAATACGACGACAAGGGTGACGGGGTTGGTGACACCGATAAGGAACATGATGCCAAGACACATGAATCCTGTCTGATGGAAAGAGAACAATTCATTATAACCCCAGATATTAACTGTGATACAATAATGACAACAATGAGAGCAATAATGACAACGATAAGGACAATAATGACAACAATGAGAGCAATATTGACAACGATAAGGACAATAATGACAACGATAAGGACAACAATGAGAGCAATAATGACAACGATAAGGACAATAATGACAACGATAAGGACAACAATGAGAGCAATAATGACAACGATAACGACAATAATGAGAGCAATAATGACAACGATAAGGACAACAATGAGAGCAATAATGACAACGATAACGACAATAATGAGAGCAATAATGACAACGATAAGGACAACAATGAGAGCAATAATGACAACGATAAGGACAATAATGAGAGCAATAATGACAACGATAAGGACAATAATGAGGGCAGTAAAAATGATGTTGGAATAGTGATATTTACGATGGCAAGTGATGGCAACGACGACCACAATAAGGTGATTATGATACTGACAAATTATTACAATCGCTACTCCTAAGAAGATGATGAGGTTGATGATGATGATAGTAATGGTGGTGATGGTAATGGTGATGCATAATGGTGATGATGATAGTAATGGTGGTGATGGTAATGGTGATGCATAATGATGATGATGATAGTAATGGTGGTGATGGTAATGGTGATGCATAATGATGATGATGATAGTAATGGTGGTGATGGTAGTGGTGACGACGATGGTGACGACGATGGTGACGACGACGATGATGTGATGATGGTCATGATGATGTGGATGATGATGGTGATTTAGATTATGATGATGATGATAATGATGGTGATGATGATGATGATGTGTATGATGATGATGATGATGATGGTGATGGTGATGTACATTATGATGATAATGATGATGATGATGGTGATGATGATGATGTGTATGATGATGATGATGATGGTGATGTACATGATGATGATGATGATGATGATGATGATGATGATGATGATGGTGATGTAGATTATGATGACGGTGATGATGATGATGTGTATGATGATGTAGATTATGATGATGATGATGATGTGTATGATGATTTAGATTATGATGATAATGCATGATGCATGATGATTTAGATTATGATGATGGGTATAACAAATACCTGTAAGACGTCACAAAGAAGCCA